>OY970833.1:45991704-46219204 GCA_963853835.1 Calendula officinalis
GGAATTTCGTGAGAAAACAAAACGGATCTAACATGTAACTTGGTATGCAGCTGATGTAGATCTAACGTTGATGATGATGAGTGATATATATGTTTTTGGGGGTATATGCATGCAGCACTCGAACTCGAGTGGACTTGAAATTGGATAATTGTACGTACATGTTGAATAAATGTATCGTCTAATTAATATCACACGCATATATGATCGTTTTCAAAATGTACACATTTTTCTCGATATGCATAAATAAACCCATACATTAATTATCAGATGATTAGTGGAATGTCTGAAAATAGTCATGTAAACAATTAGATCACATAAATCACGAGAAAAGTTCGACCACATAAGAAAACCCATCATAAACAGAAATATTCTTCAGAAAAAAACCTACATGAACCTTTTCAAGTTATATGCTTTCTATTTTGGACACTTTTTATGCTATGGAAATATTACCATTTGTTGCTTAATTATTTGATAAAATATATAGTGTTGCTAGGGGGGTTGGATTAGGGGCTTTGGTGGATTTTATGATAATGTTTTTACATGTGCTTAAGTTCAATATCACATACTCCCTCCGTCCCTTAATAAAGTTCCCATTTGTGTTGGGCACAACATTTTAGGAAATAGTTAGTGGTGGGGTATTTGGTATTACTTTTGATTAAAATATAATGTTTGATTGGAGAGAGAAAGTGTTTTAAGAGATAGTTAGTGGTGAAAGTATTAGTAATAATATTATTATATTAAGTGGGTCCCTTATGTTTGAGAAATGAGAACTTTATTTAGGGACAAAATTTGAAGGCAAAATGAGAACTTTATTTAGGGACGGAGGGAGTAATACAAACTGAATTAATAAATCATATATCAAGAAAAAAGAAAAGAAAAAGATATATCAAACGACTGCAAATAAATGGGTTACCGCTCTATGTTTTTTTAACACGTATTTAAATTTGTTAGTATTTGAAACGTGTTGACGATGAACGGCGTCGTGTCCGCCATGCATTTATTTGACAGCAAGAAAAGAAAACAATACGGAGCTAATGGAAGAAGGATTGCTATCGAAAGGAAGAAATGGTAGATTATTACGTGTTTTTGTCGAGGAAGCTAAGAAATTTGGAATAATAGCAGCACCAATGGTGGCGGTTACTCTCTCACAGTATTTGCTGCCGGTTATCTCCGTCTCGGTCACCTCGGCGAGCTTGCTCTCTCTAGCACCGCCGTCGCCATCTCCATTTCTAGCGTCACCGGTTTAAGTTTAATCGTCCGTTCTCTCTGTCTCCATGATTGTGTTAAACTTTTACTTTGGTTGTCAACACTTTGCTAACTGGAATGAACTTTTGGGTAAAAAAATAAGTTGATTTGTGGCAGTTTTAATTCCGTAACGTGTCCATTTTGAATTGAATTTGATTAATTTGAAAAGTGGCTTGAAGATAAATCAATTAAAGCCCTAGGGCTTTAATTGATTCGGTTGTTTTGAATTGTTTGACTTATCTGTACTCTGATCTGTTAATGCATACCAAAATAGCTTATTTGCTGTTACTGATTTTAATTTTAACACTCTGCACCTTCAATTATGAACATTTAGTGCTGCATCTGATAGAGTAGCTGATCATGTCATTAATTTTGCAAAGATAATAGTAAATAGTAATGATTGAGAATTACACTTTTGGAACAGTTAGGGATGGCAAGTGCACTTGAAACTCTATGTGGACAAGCTTATGGAGCTCAGCACTACAAGAAAGTTGGGACTCAAATTTACAGCGCCATTTTCTCTCTTTTAATCGTCTGCATTCCTCTATCTCTTTTATGGAGATATATGGAAAATATACTCGTTATCATCGGTCAAAGTCCTTCGATTTCGCATGAAGCTGGAAAATTTATAATATGGCTTATCCCTTCACTTTTTGCTTATGCAACACTTGAACCACTTATTCGATATTTCCAAATGCAAAGCATGATCTTGCCTATGTTAATTAGCTCTACCGTTGTTGTATGTTTCCACATTCTTCTTTGTTGGGCTCTTGTATTTAAGATTAATTGGAGCAGCGATATCCATGGATATTACCATGTGGTTGAATGCCATCTTTCTCTTTTATTATATGAAATATTCTTCCTCATGTGAGAGAACCCGTGCTACGATGTCCATGGAAGTGTTGCACGGGATGAGACCCTTCTTTAGCTATGCTATTCCTTCCACAATCATGTTTTGGTAATCTTCTATCTCCTATTTTTGTAGCATCTTTTTTGTGACAACAGATGTTATTAAAACTACCGAAATCTCGTCCTATACTTGATTACGGATTTCATCTCAAAATCGTCCCTAATTTGAAATGTTTCAAAATAGGGACGGTTTTTAAAAAGTTAGTGACGATCGATATCCGTAATCGGGTACAGGGACTATTTTTGTGATTTGGTCTAACTAACATTTTCCAATCACCACTGACAGCCTTGAATGGTGGTCATATGAGTTCATAATATTGTTGTCTGGTCTACTACCAAATCCGGAGCTTGAGACTTCGGTTCTTTCAGTGTGGTACGTATGTAGTCACTCATTTTTTTTTTATTGCAATGGTCATTTGCTTTTGAAAGAAGTTAATATACCAAGTTACTAATATAATTTTCTGTGTTGAACAGTCTGGACACTATTACTACACTTTCTGCTTTAGGATACGGATTTGGGGCTGGCATAAGGTTGGTTGAAGCTTAATTCTGTGTCATTTACATATACATGATGTAATGTTTGTTTGTCCATGCATGCAGCACTAGAGTCTCTAATGAAATAGGATGCGGAAACCCAGAAGGTGCCCGTGTGGCTGTCTATGTTGTCCTCGTGATTGCGGTAGTGGCGACGGGTATAGTCAGCACAATTGTTGTTATGAGTAGGCGTGTTTTCGGGTACATTTTCACCAACGAGAAGGAAGTAGTTGATTATGTAACAAAAATGGCACCTCTTGTATGCTTGAATATTTTCATGGCATGGAACATTTTCAGGTTATAAATTAGTTTAAGTCAAAGTAAATATGAAATAAATTGTGGAAATGGTAGGTGTTGCGCGGGGGGTTGGATGGCAAGATGTGGGGGCTTATATTAATCTTGGGGCATATTATGTTGTTGGGATCCCGTTGGCTGCCTTTTTAGGGCCTCCCTGCGCGCAATGGGCCTGTGGATCGGGATACTTGTGGGAGTCGTTATACAGCTTCTTCTACTTGCTGCTGTAGCACTTTCCACAGATTATCACAAACAGGTCCCTCCCTCCCTTATTTTCTTATTATTATCATGGACTTTCTTTCATTTATGGCGCATGCAGGTGAGGGAGAGGAAGATTCATTCATCAATACAGAGAGAGATTAATTAACCCCCTAATAAACACCACTGCTTTAGTTCAACCATGTAACTTTCTTTCTTTTCCACCTCCCATACAACCACTTTTCTTTTTCTCACCGATAATATATGTTAACTTCAATATCACACAATACAATATCCAGAAATCAAATTTATCAAGAAAAAACAACAATATCCAGAAATCAAATTAATTAATCAAGAAAAAACAAGTCCCTAAATAAACTACACTCGCCAAAAAACTACTTTCAGTTAACGCCCAATGAACTTAACGCTCCATGCACCACCAAAATAAAGACCCATAAGAGGTCCAGCCAAAAGCAACTGAGTCAACGGAGGGAGTCACAATTGCAGCAGCAATAACCGCACCCACAACCACATATCGACAACATTTGGTCACCAGACACCAAACCAACTTGACCTAACAACAATTGTATCACCGACTTCCAAAGGTCAACCTATAATCAAACTAAAAATAAAAATGAAAAATATTACCTGGAAAGATAATCCTGTACTGAACATGAGAACGAGAACAAACTCAAAGTATGACCACAATGATTCAACAACACCTTCTGCATAAGTTACAAAAAAGTTCAACGCAGCTGGTGTGAGAACAACGCAATCCCCGAATAAAAAAGTATCGAAGATCCAAGGACGATCGGTGCTAAGAATTTTCTTTCTGATTTTGTTAATCCTGGAAGGACAAACGCTATGATGAATCATAGGGCTTCCCAAAAGAATTCCACAGTAGCCAGATACCTGCAAACATAACTAATTTTGATATGTCTATCTTAAAACCCTGAATAAAAAAAGTCAAACTTACCTTTATGGTTGTGAAGAAAAACTCTCCAGGGGCTAACTGCAAGAATCTAACACCTTGAGATCTAACGGGAGCTTCTAGAAGCATTATGAGTTCCTTTGAGTACACAAAACATCCTCCAATTGCAGCAGTAACCGCCAAAACTGATATCAGAAGCAGTTCTTCCAAATAAACTCATTTCTTTATCTTCTGGTAAAAGCTCTTTATCTGGATACACAAGATTATATAGTTTCCCTCCACTTTTCTTCACTTCTGCTTCTTCTTTTATTTCTTCAACCACCTCTATAATCAAATCACAAGTGGAGGGAACTGACTTAATACAGATCAAGCATCTCAATCAAGTATCAAACTCTCTTAACGAAAGTGCAGGCAGCAGTAAACGATATCAATCAAATTGCAATTAGACTTACTAATAAATTAATCCATTACACACTTCTTCAATTACGTAATTATTAACCCTAGCTAGGTCTAACAGATTAAGCAACAACAAGTAAAATTAGGTTTCCACTTACTTGTTTGATCTTTAACAATACCAAGCTGTCTTTGCATATCCTTAATCTCATCAAGAGGATAACGAGCTGAGCAAACGAATCTCTTAACCTTGTTTTGCCTTTTATTTGAAAAACTCAAATACGTTTTCTTTGTATTCATCTGCAAATAATTTCTTCTTGAACTTGCATGATTGAAGCAATTGTTTGTGTTGAGCTGAAGATTTCTACTTGCCATTATCTGTTGATATTTTCTTTAACTTTAATTTTTTCGGGTTCTAAGGAAAATTAGATTTTGAGTGTTCGTGATTGGTAATTTGGTAGGTAGTAAAACTAGACAGACACCAAACCACCAATTTTGCTTCAATCTTGCGCTTAAATAATAAATATTCTTATCAAACGACAATGAGTTTACATTATACACCCTATATTTCTTAGAAATGTGATAACTATCCCATTATTTTGAGTAATTACAAGTAACTACCTCTAGCTTTTTGAACTTTTTGAGGGAGCAAAAAATAATACAGGAACTTGTCATAATACTTCTTTCAATTCACAATAAGTGCTGCACATTATATTTGAATGATTCAAAATAAGTGATACATTTTAAATTTTTAACTTATTTGGTAAAAAGTACTGGGCCCCACACACACTAACTACCTGGATATGTGTGTACATAGGTACACGCTCCTGGATGAATTATTGACATTTTAACTTAGTTTTTCAGAAACCCTCTAAAATGCCTCGGTAAATATATATTAATATGAAGTGTCAAACATTAATGTCATTCTGTAGAAATGAGTAGGAATAGATAATTTTTTGCACGTTTTAAAGGTTTTTTTACAACTTTTAGCATTATATTGTAATACATCGTTTATATACGAAAATATGTTAATTTAAATGACAAGACTTTATTAAATTTCATCCTTATACCTAGATATGTGTGTATTACAATTTATTTTGGCGTATAAATATGCATTTCGAAAATATGTGAAATTATTGAAAATAGCAAAATAAGCGTGTACATATGTACACACTCCTGGATGAATTATTGACATTTTAACTTAGGTTTGGGCACTTCCCATTAGAGCCACGATATTCCTGGTAGGCATAGCCATACCGATCGCCTCTAGACTAGAAACGATTCCTAGATCCTCGGGATATCAAGTTGAACAACAAACTTGTACATATTTTAATCCCTCTACTGCATTTTGGGTCGGGACTCCCGATTATCACCAAAATAGATCGTACCACCTAAGACAGTGCGATGCCTTGCGTCGGGACTCCCGATTATCACAAGACCCTACGCACCCTAACACTCGCAATGATTTAAATCCACATCTAAGGTTCTTTCTCCTTACAATGTGAATATCATTGAACAAGTGAGGTGATCCATTAGGTGGGTTGCACTCTGATCTAAGATTTTCTAAAAAAGGATTTTCCTTTGTTCGAAAAACGTTAGCCAGTTTTTAATTACTTGGTTTTATAAACTAACTGTTTATAAATTCCACCTTTTAATTTTATCTTTATAAAACTTGGTTTATAAACAACATGTTTACTTGGTACAATTGATAAAACATTATTTTAAAAAAGGAAAGGTTCTGACATCTTACTTATTCAGATATATGTAGATGATATTATCTTTGGCTCCACTGACAAGTCAATGTGTGACTGGTTTGCCAAGATAATGTCATCTCAATATCAGATGAGTATGATGGGAGAACTTACTTATTTTCTTGGTTTACAAGTTGATCAAAAGCCTGATCGCACTTTTATAAACCAAAGTAAGTATGTGCATGACATGCTAAAGAAATACAAATTTGAAAATTTATCTTCCATGCACACTCCTACGGGTACTTAGGATAAAATAAGTAAAGATGAGACTGGTAAGCCAGTATGTCAATCCACATACCGAGGTATGATTGGTTCTTTACTTTACTTAACAGCTAGCAGGCCTGATATCATGTTTTCAACATGCTTGTGTGCTCGGTATCAGGCTGATCCTAAGGAATCACATATGAAAGCTGTTAAGCGCATTTGTAGATATCTTTCAGGTACTCCTAACATGGGTCTTTGTTATCCCAAAGACTCAAACTTTGACCTTGAAGGGTATACAGATGCAGATTTTGCAGGTTGGATAGAAAAAGCACAAGTGGAGGATGTCAATTCCTTGGTGGAAGATTGGTTGGGTGGTCATCCAAGAAGCAAAACTTAGTAGCAACTTCCACAGCAGAAGCAGAATATGTTGCTGCAGGAAGTTGTTGTGCTTAATTATTATGGATGCAGTATCAACTTATGGACTATGGGTTCAACTTTTAGAAGACACCCATTCATTGTGATAACAAGAGTGCTATTGCTATCACTGAGAACCCAGTCCATCACTCAAGAACAAAGCACATTGATATCAGACACCACTTTATTCGAGATAATGTGGAAAAGGGTAAGGTTGAAGTAGATTTCGTTCCTACAGATGACCAATTGGCTGATGTGTTTACTAAACCTCTCTCTGAAGAAAGGTTTATGTATCTACTAGGGCAATTAGGTATGCTGAACCCTTAATTTTCCAGAAATTTTTTCTGATATTGTCTGCTCAGTATTACTTCTAATACTGACAAGCTCAGTATCACTCGTCTGGTTTATCAAAAATTAATAATTTTTTATTTTTCAATGTATCTTTCTGCAGATTTCTATCTCTCATCTTTCAAAGTTCAATGCTTGCACATATTTATGATGAGTTCAACAGTCCAAGAGCTGATCTTCCTCCCCTAAATGAGAAGATATATTTTTACAGGCCAAGGGAAGGAGAACCTGTACTGAGTCATTTAATGTGGGCCATAGTGCAGGCACACATAAATGATGACGAAGATGATGATGAAGATGATTCTAATACTGAATCAGATAATGATAATGATGGTGATGGTGGTGATGGTGGTCAAGATGTTGAGATGGTGGATGCTCAACCAGATCAAGAACAAGAGCAACCACACATTCCTCAAATTGCACAGGATCTTAATGCTCCTCACACTGCATCAGATTCTGATACTGAGTCAACAGAAGTGCAGCCCATTATAAGAAGAAGAAGAAATTTGTCTCCAGTGATAATGGGTGCTTTATCATCAGAAGAGGTGCAGCACACTCATATTCCATCATTGACTGCATCTCTTCAAGATCAGAGTCTAGTTGCTGCCACCGCTGACCTTCCAGGTCCTGAACCTGCACAAATTGCTCAACCAATTGATGAACCTCATGTTCCTCTAGATGTGGAGATACAATATGAGCAACACACACTGGAAGGTGTTCATGATGGAAGGGACATAGGTCCTGTGGGTGCTGGTGCCTCAAATCAACATATAAATGATCCAGCACCGACCTCTGCAGATGTTCGAAGGGAATCTGACAAAGTCTCAGGTATGAATCTCTAATAACACTCTAAAACTAATATATATATATATATATATATATATATATATATATATATATATATATATATATATATATATATATATATATATATATATATATATATATATATATATATATATATATATATATCTTTCCCAAATAGAGACTAAGTATTGGCCAGGTAGCAGTAGCAGCAGCAGTATTAGCAGCAGCAGTAGCAGGAGCATGTTGGAATATGCTTCACGTACATGACATATAGTTATATGGCTAGACGTACATGAGCCTATAGGGTCACACACTTATACACTGAGATACCATTTAATATATATAATGTAAATATTGTATTTACATTATTTATATATCCTAAGTAACATCACATGATTAAATGGGCTTAATAGTTAAGCTTGATTTAATTAAATGGTCATATAGAGGCTTAAGTGAAAAGGCCCAAAAGGCATTAGGTTTTACCAATATAAGATATTGCAAAACCTAATGATACGGTGAGCTATGCCAACGCCTCTCACCCCAAAACCACTACGCACGGCCGAAGAATTAAAATCACAAGATATGGTGGAGGTTTGCTGCTTAATATTTGCGCATGGAAACAAATGAAGCAAACAAATCACCCATCTTTGGTTTTAATTTTCGTCCAATAGAAACAAGTGGGACAACTAATTAACATTATTTAGTTGTCTGCTTATTATCTACGTATGTACGAACGGAAGAGGCGCAAGTTATTTGGTTCATGGATTGTTACTAAGAAGACTAGCATCTCATGGTATTCAACGACGTGTAGTGTGGACTACTCTAGAGGTATTCCCACAGAATACTTGGTTTCCATCCGTCACCATCCTCAAACGAATCCATCTAAATCAAAGGCAACTAGGGTATGAATTTTTATACCATTCTCTTTGATTTTACTTGTAGTTTAATTGTATGATTTAATATTAGATCCGTTTATGGTGATAAACACTTTTCCGCTGCGTTTGTTACTTGTAATAACTGAAAATCACCATTAGTGGTATCACGAGTCATTATATTAATCATATAATTAGCTAGATTTTGTGAAAAATGACAAAAATCAATCGATTTTGGTGTTTTTTTAAAAATCCGATCGGACGAAATTAAACCCTACGGGTTTTTCATTTTAGTTTTCGGTTTTTTTATAATTATAAGGGTTAAAATAATGTATTTTTGGAACCCTATTGTCACTTGTTATAAAATCACATCAAAAAAATTAATCTAGCTTATTGAATTTTTTGATTATTTGGCTTGGATTTACTTGTTTAAATTTATTTTTTGATATGGCAAAACATGTATTTTTACCATATCCCAAGCCAATGCCTTGTCAATTGTTGCTTGTTTGTGCAAACCGATGACAGCCTAGACCGTTTGTGAATGAATGTGTTGTTGTTTGATTGTTTGGTTGATTTGGGAAAAGCCGTGTTTTTTGGCTTTAATTGTTGTAATTTGTTTCAATTTTTTCTTTTATTTTTGGTGCCATTTTTTGGGGCAAATTTCATTGTAAAAGTAATTAGAATAGTTTTATTTTGTTTCTTTGTACTTTGTAATTTGTTGACCAAAGGTGAAGAAAAGATAAGGACAAAACAATAATTTTCGGCACCTCCTGCGCAGCTGCACGAAAACAGAATTTACCGTAGATTGGTTATTCCGTTGGACCTGAAACCACCGACAAAATTTCCGCAACTCAGAGACCTACAACTTTGCAGAAGGCGGGGAAGACCACCGAAGACTCCTTCAGTGACTTTTCGGGCCTTGAATTCAGACTGAATTTTCTGGCAGAATGTATTTTTTCACAAATGTGGGTTTGTACTTTCCCATGAATGTCATGAGGGCAAGTGGGAGCCCATTGGGTTTATGTAGGCCCGTTTGGGTTCATGTTGGCCCGTCCCCTAGTTTGACCATTTGGTCCGTCGTGATGACTCACGTGACCGAACCTAGGATTTCATCGGTCGAGGTTTGCACAAAATTTGTTGCATGTTTTATTTATGTTTGTGACTGTTTTCTTTTCTATTAGATACAAGTAATAAAACAATTAAAATATGATTTTAGACACAAACATTAAACATCCAAACCTTTTATCATCTATGATTACTTGTTAATCATTCATGATTAATCTTTAATCTAAAATTGTTTTGAGATTAAACTAAGTTTAAATACGATTTGAAACTTAACCCTTAAAATCGCTAAATGTTTTTACCGTTTATCAAACGACTTATGAAGTGGTATGAATGAAGTACATGATTCATTCATATCTTAATAAAATTTTATTAATTAAAATTTAACATACCTAAAAGTCACGCCGTCCAATCGGTTGATAATCACTTGCTTCTATTTTTGAATTCACGTGAGACGTGGTTTGAATTTAGATCCGAGGTCCTTATTCTCTACGCGTGAGACCTAAAGCTATTTTGACATGATTTCACATTGGATGACTTAATCGAGTTAACGGTGAGACCTTGACTCGAGGCGAAGATGCGACAAACATGCCACTTGACCCTAGATGCTTGTTCACTAGGTGCCATGAAGTCCCATACCTCTAAGAGTTGCACTTGTAATGCAATTGTTGATCGTCACCTACCTATTGGATCTATCATCTCTAGCAGATCAACTGATGTGATGATAGAAGCTCAATGGGATCTTAGCTTTTAATTAAAATTAATTGGGTAGTTAATTGATTAAAAGAAATTATTATTGAAAATACTATTTTTTGAACTTTGTGTGTTATACACACCTATAAAGCTCTTGTAGTAGCAAAAGGTTACACTCAATTCTACGAGATTGACAATGATGAAACCTTCTCGCTTGTTACTAAAGACGTTAGGATTCTTATAGCCAAAGTAGTGTACTATGACTATGAGATTTGGTTAATGATGAAATAAAACGTTTGTTTCACCTAAAATCCAAACTGAGCATGTGTATATATGAAAGCTAGCGGGAGCATTGTCATTTCTTAAATCATATATGTTGATGACATGTCACTCATGTGAAATAATATACCATGGCTACAAGATGAAAATACTGGCTTGGAAATGTTTTGATATGAAGGATTGTAGAAATACGACACACATACTTGAAGTAGCAGCAGGAGTATGAACAGCAGCAGTAGTAGCAGTAGCAGCAGTAGTAGTAGCAGCAGCAGCAGTAGCAGTAGCACTAGCAGTAGCCGTAGCCGTAGCAGTAGCAGTAGTAAGAGTAGGAGCAGTAGTAGCAGTAGTGGCAGTAGTAGAAATATTAGCAGTAGTAGGAGTAGTAGCAGTAGAAGCAGGAGTAGGAGCAGTAGCAGTAGCATCAGTAGTAGGAGTAGTAGCAGTAGCAGCAGGAGCAGTAGCAGTAGCAACAGTAGCAGCAGAAGTAGCAGTAGCAGTAGCAGCAGGAGTAGGAGCAGCAGCAGTAGTAGCAGTAGTAGCAGTAGTAGCAGCAGCAGTAGTAGTAGCAGCAGTAGCAGCAGCAGTAGCAGTAGCAGCAGCAACAGGAGCAGCAGTAGTAGTAGCAGTAGCAGCAGCATCAGCAGTAGCAGTAGCAGTAGCAGCAGCAGGACCAGCAGTAGCAGTAGCAGTAGCAGTAGTAGTAGCAGTAGTCTGAGTAGTAGCAGTAGCAGCGAGAGTAGGAGCAGCAACAGTAGTAGCAGTAGTAGCAGCAGTAGTAGCAGCAGTAGTAGCAGCAGCAGTAGCAGCAGCAGTAGCCGTAGCAGTAGCAATAGTAATAATAGGAGCAGTAGAAGCAGTAGTAGCAATAGTAACAGTAGTAGGAGAAGTAGCAGTAGCAGCATGAGTAGGAGCAGTAGCATTATTTGCAGTAGCAGTAGCAGTAAGAGTAGAAGTAGTAGTAGCAGTAGCAGTAGCAGTAGTAGGAGCAGTAGTAGCAGTAGTAGCAGTAGCAGCAGTAGCAGTAGTAGTAGCAGCAGTAGTAGCAGTAGCAGGAGTAGAAGTAGCAGGAGCAGTAGCAGTAGCAGGAGCAGGAGCAGTAGCAGTAGCAGGAGCAGTAGTAGTAGCAGTAGCTGCAGCATCAGTAGCAGTAGCAGTATCAGTAGCAGCAGCAGTAGCAGCAGCAACAGCAGCAACAGTAGCAGTAGCAGCAGTAGTAGCAGCAGTAGCAGCAGCAACAGCAGCAGTAGAAGCACCAGTAGTATCCGCAACAGTAGCAGTAGCAGCAGCAGTACCAGCAGCAGCAGTAGCAGTAGCAGTAGTCTGAGTAGTAGCAGTAGCAGCAGGAGTAGGAGCAGCAACAGTAGTAGCAGTGGCAGCAGCAGTAGCAATAGCAGTAGCAGCAGCAGTCGCCGTAGCAGTAGCAGTAGCAGTAGTAAGAGTAGGAGCAGTAGTAGCAGTAGTAGCAATAGTAGAAGTAGTAGGACTTGTAGCAGTAGCAGCAGGAGTAGGAGCAGTAGCAGCAGTAGTAGGAGTAGTAGCAGTAGTCGCAGGAGTAGGAGACGTAGCAGTAGCAGCAGTAGCAGCAGAAGTAGCAGAAGTAGCAGTAGTAGCAGTAGTAGGAGTAGTAGTAGTAGTAGTAGTAGTAGTAGTAGTAGTAGTAGTAGTAGGAGCAGTAGTAGCAGTAGGATCAGTAGTAGCAGTAGTCTGAGTAGTAGTAGCAGTAGCAGTAGGAGTAGGAGTAGGAGCAGCATTAGTAGCAGTAGCAGCATCAGTAGTAGCAGCAGTAGTAGCAGTAGCCGTAGAAGTAGCAGTAGCAATAGTAAGAGTAGTAGCAGTAGTAGCAATAGTAGGAGTAGTAGGAGTAGTAGCAGTAGCAGCAGGAGTAGGAGCAGTAGTAGTAGCAGCAGTACCAGCAGAAGTAGCAGTAGCAGTAGTAGCAGTAGTATGAGAAGGAGTTGTAGTAGTAGTAGGAGCAGTAGTAGTAGGAGCAGTAGTAGCAGTAGTCTGAGTAGTAGCAGTAGCAGCACGAGTAGGAGCAGCATCAGTAGAAACAGTAGTAGGAGTAGCAGCAGGAGTAGCAGTAGCAATAGCAGTAGCAGTAGCAGTAGCAGTAGCAGTAGTAGCAGCAGTAGCAGCAGCAACAACAGTAGCAGTAGCATCAGCAGTAATAGCAACAACAGTAGCAGTAGCAGCAGTACCAGCAGTAGCAGTAGCAGTAGAAGCAGTCGCAGCAACAGCAGCAGCAACAACAACAGTAGCAGTAGCAGTAGCAGCAACAGTAGTAGCAGCAGCAACAACAACATCATTAGCAGTAGAAGCACCAGTAGTAGCAGCAAAAGTAGCAGTAGCAGCAGCAGTACCAGCAGCAGCAGCAGTAGCAGAAGTAGTAGATGTAGTCTGAGTAGTAGCAGTAGCAGCATGAGTAGGAGTAGCAGTAGCAGCAGCAGTAGCAGTAGCAGTAGCAGCAGCAGTAGTAGCAGCAACAGTAGCAGTAGCAGCAGCAGTACCATCAGCGGCAGTAGCAGTAATAGCAACAACAACAACAGCAGTAGCAGTAGCAGTAGTAGCAGCAACAGTAGCAGCAGCAGCACTACCAGCAGCAGCAGTAGCAGTAACAAGAGCCGTAGCAGCAGTAGCAGCAACATTAGAAGTAGAAGCACCAGTGGTAGCAGCAACAGTAGCAGTAGCAGCAGCAGTACCAGCAGCAGCAGCAGTAGCATTAGCAGTGGTAGTAGCAGTAGTCTGAGTAGTAGCAGTAGCAGCAGGAGTAGGAGCAGCAACAGTAGTAGCAGTAGCAGCAGCAGTAGTAGCAGTAGCAGTAGCAGTAGCAGTAGCAGTAGCAGTAGCAATAGCAATAGTAAGAGTAGGAGCAGTAGTAGCAGTAGTAGCTATAGTAGCAGTAGTAGGAGTAGTAGCAGTAACAGCAGGAGTAGGAGCAGTAGCAGCAGTAGTAGGAGTAGTAGCAGTAGCTGCAGGAGTAGGAGACGTAGCAATAGCGGCAGTAGCAGTAGTAGCAGTAGTAGGAGTAGTAGTAGTAGTAGTAGGAGCAGTAGTAGCAGTAGGAGCAGCAGTAGCAGTAGTCTGAGTAGTAGTAACAGTAGCAGCAGGAGTAGGAGCAGCAGCGGTAGTAGCAGTAGCAGCAACAGCAGTAGTAGCAGCAGCAGTAGCAATAGCAGTAGTAGCAGTAGCAGCAGCAGGAGTAGCAGCAGCAACAGCAGCAGCATTAGCAGTAGCAGCACCAGTAGTAGCAGCAACAGTAGCAGTACCAGCATCAGTACCAGCAGCACCATCAGTACCAGTAGCAGTAGCAGTAGTAGTAGCAGTAGCAGTAGTCTGAGTAGTAGCAGTAGCAGCAGGAGTAGGAGCAGCAGTAGTAGCAGCAGCAGTAGTAGCAGCAGCAGTAACAGCAGTAGCAGTAGCAGTAGCCGTAGCAGTAGCAGTAGTAAGAGTAGGAGCAGTAGTAGCAGCAGTAGAATTAGTAGGTGTAGTAGGAGTAGTAGCAGTAGCAGCAGGAGTAGGAGCAGTAGTAGTAGCAGCAGTACCAGCAGTACCAGCAGAAGTAGCAGTAGCAGTAGTAGCAGTTGTATGAGAAGGAGTAGTAGTAGTAGCAGGAGCAGTAGGAGCAGTAGTAGCAGTAGTCTGAGTAGTAGCAGTAGCAGCAGGAGTAGGAGCAGCAGTAGAAGCAGTAGCAGCAGCAGCAGGAGTAGCAGTAGCAGTGGCAATAGCAGTAGCAGCAGCAGTAGTAGCAGCAGTAGTAGCAGGAACAGCAGTAGCAGCAGCAGTAGTAGCAACAACAATAGCGGTAGCAGCAACAGTACCAGCACTAGCAGTAGCAGTAGCAGCAGCAATAGTAGCAGCAGTAGTAGCAGCAGTAGCAGCAGCAACAGTAGCAGTAGCAGCAGCAGTACCAGCAACAGCAGTAATAGTAACAGCAACAGTAGCAGTAGCAGCAGCAGTACCAGCAACAGCAGTAGCAGCAGCAGAAGTAGCAGCAGCAGCATTAGCAGAAGCAACAGCAGTAGCAGTAGCAGCAGCAGTAGTAGCAGCAACAGTAGCAGTAGCAGCAGCAGTACCAGCTGCAGCAGTAGCAGTAGCAGCGGTAATAGTAGCAGCAACAGTACCAGCAGCAGCATTAGCAGCAGTAGCAGTAGCAGCAGTAGTAGCAGCAACATTAGCAGTAGCAGCAGCAGTACTAGCAGCAGCAGTAGCAGTAGCAGCAGCAGCATCAGCAACAACTGTAGCACTAGCAGTAGCAGCAGCAGCAGTAGCAACAGTAGCAACAGCAACAGCATTAGCAGTAGAAGCACCAGTAGTAGCAGTAGTAGCAGCAGTAGTAGCAGTAGTAAGAGTAGGAGCAGTAGTAGCAATAGTAACAATAGTAGCAGTAGTAGGAGTAGTGGCAGTAGCAGTAGGAGTAGGAGCAGTAGCAGTAGCAGCAGTAGTAGGAGCAGTAGCAGTAGCAGCAGGAGTAGGAGACGTAGCAATAGCAGCAGTAGCAGCAGAAGTAGCAGTAGCAGTAGAAGGAGTAGGAGTAGTAGTAGTAGTAGGAGTAGTAGTAGCAGTAGGAGCAGTAGTAGCTGTAGTCTGAGTAGTAGTAGCAGTAGCAGCAGGAGTAGGAGCAACATCAGTAGCAATAGCAGTAGTAGCAGCAGCAGCAGTAGCAGCAGCAGGAGTAGCAGCAGCAACAGCAGCAGCATTAGCAGTAGCAGCACCAGTAGTAGCAGCAACAGTAGCAGTACCAGTAGCAGTACCAGCAGCAGCATCAGTACCAGTAGCAGTAACAGTAGTAGTAGCAGTAGCAGTAGTCTGAGTAGTAGCAGTAGCAGCAGGAGTAGGAGCAGCAGTAGTAGCAGCAGCAGTATTAGCAGCAGCAGCAACAGCAGTAGCAGTAGCAGTAGCAGTAGCCGTAGCAGTAGCAGTAGTAAGAGTAGGAGTAGTAGTAGCAGCAGTAGAATTAGTAGGTGTAGTAGGAGTAGAAGCAGTAGCAGCAGGAGTAGGAGCAGTAGCAGTAGCAGCAGTACCAGCAGTACCAGCAGAAGTAGCAGTAGCAGTAGTAGCAGTTGTATGAGAAGGAGTAGTAGTAGTAGTAGTAGGAGCAGTAGTAGTAGTAGGAACAGTAGTAGTAGTAGTAGTCTGAGTAGTAGCAGTAGCAGCAGGAGTAGGAGCAGCAGTAGAAGCAGTAGCAGCAGCAGCAGGAGTAGCAGTAGTAGTGGCAATAGCAGTAGCAGCAGTAGTAGTAGCAGCAGTAGTAGCAGGAACAACAGTAGCAGCAGCAGTAGTAGTAACAACAATAGCAGTAGCAGCAGCAGTACCAGCACTAGCAGTAGCAGTAGCAGCAGCAGTAGTAGCAGCAGTAGTAGCTGCAGCAGCAGTAGCAGTAGCAACAGTAATAGTAGCAGCAACAGTAGCAGTAGCAGCAGCAGTACTAGCAGCAGCATTAGCAGAAGCAACAGCAGTAGCAGCAGCAGTAGTAGCAGCAACAGTAGCAGTAGCAGCAGCAGTACCAGCAGCAGCAGTAATAGTAGCAGCAACAGTAGCAGTAGCAGCAACAGTACCAGCAGCAGCAGTAGCAGCAGCAGCAGTAGCAGCAGCAGCAGTAGCAGCAGCAGCAGCAGTAGCAGCAGTAGCAGCAGCAGCATTAGCAGCAGCAACAGCAGTAGCAGTAGCAGCAGTAGTAGCAGCAGCATTAGCAGTAGCAGCAGCAGTACTAGCAGCAGCAACAGCAGCAGCAGCAACAACTGTAGCAGCAGCAGTAGTAGCAGCAGTAGCAACAGCAACAGCAGCAGCATTAGCAGTAGAAGCACCAGTAGTAGCAGTAGCAGCAGCAGTAGTAGCAGTAGCAGTAGTAAGAGTAGGAGTAGTAGTAGCAGTAGTAACAATAGTAGCAGTAGTAGGAGTAGTAGCAGTAGCAGCAGGAGTAGGAGCAGTAGCAGTTGCAGCAGTAGTAGGAGTAGTAGCAGTAGCAGCAGGAGTATGAGACGTAGCAGTAGCAGCAGTAGCAGTTAAAGTAGCAGTAGCAGTAGAAGGAGTAGGAGTAGTAGTAGTAGTAGTAGGAGCAGCAGTAGCAGTAGGAGCAGTAGTAGCTGTAGTCCGAGTAGCAGTAGCAGTAGCAGCAGTAGTAGCAGTAGTAGCAGTAGCAGTAGTTGGAGCAGTAGTAGCAGTAGCAGCAGTAGTAGCAGCAGTAGTAGCAGTAGCAGGAGTAGAAGTAGCACGAGCAGTAGCAGGAGCAGGAGCAGTAGCAGGAGCAGTAGTAGTAGCCGTAGCTGCAACAGCAGTAGCAGTATCAGTAGCAGTAGCAGCAGCAACAGGAGCAACAACAGTAGCAGTAGCAGTAGCAGAAGCAGTAGTAGCAGCAGTAGAAGCACCAGTAGTAGCAGCAACAGTAGCAGTAGCAGCATCAGTACCAGCAGCAGCAGTAGCAGTAGCAGTACTCTGAGTAGTAGCAGTAGCAGCAGGAGTAGGAGCAGCAACAGTAGTAGCAGCAGCAGTAGCAATAGCAGTACCAGCAGCAGTAGCCGTAGCAGTAGCAGTATCAGTAGTAAGAGTAGGAGCAGTAGTAGCAGTAGTAGCAATAGTAGAAGTAGTAGGAGTAGTAGCAGTAGCAGCAGGAGTAGGAGCAGTAGCAGCAGTAGTAGCAGTAGTAGCAGTAGTAGCAGGAGCAGGAGACGTAGTAGTAGCAGCAGTAGCAGCAGAAGTAGCAGTAGCAGTAGTAGCAGTAGTAGGAGTAGGAGTAGTAGTAGTAGTAGTAGTAGGAGAAGTAATAGCAGTAGGATTAGTAGTAGCAGTAGTCTGAGTAGTAGTAGCAGTAGCAGCAGGAGTAGGAGCAGCAGTAGTTGCAGTAACAACAGCAGCAGTAGTAGCAGCAGCAGTAGCAGCAGTGGCAATAGCAGTAGCAGTAGCCATAGAAGTAGCAGTAGCAGTAGTAAGAGTAGTAGAAGTAGTAGCAATAGTAGGATTAGTAGGAGTAGTAGCAGTAGCAGCAGTACCAGCAGAAGTAGCAGTAGCAGTAGTAGCAGTAGTATGAGAAGGAGTTGTAGTAGTAGTAGGAGTAGTAGTAGTAGTAGGAGCTGTAGTAGCAGTAGTCTTAGTAGTAGCAGTAGCAGCAGGAGTAGGAGCAGCAGCAGTAGAAGCAGTAGCAGTAGTAATAGCAGTAGTAGCAGTAGTAGCAGCAGCAACAACAGTAGTAGTAACAGCAGCAGTAGTAGCAACAACAGTAGCAGTAGCAGCAGCAGCAGCAGCAGTAGTAGCAGTAGCAACAGCAGTACCAGCAGCAGCAGCAGTAGTAGTAGTAGATGTAGTCTGAGTAGTAGCAGCAGGAGTAGGACTAGCAGCAGCAGTAGCAGTAGCAGCAGCAGTAGTAGCAGCAACAGTAGCAGTAGCAGCAGCAGTACCAGCAGCAGCAGAAGCAGTAGTAGCAGTAGCAGCAACAACAGTAGCAGTAGCAGTAGTAGCAGCAACAGTAGCTGTAGCAGCAGCAGTACCAGCAGCAGAAGTAACAGTAGAAGTAGGAGTAACAGGATCAGTAGTAGCAGCAGTAGCAGCAGCAACAGCAGCAGCATTAGCAGTAGAAGCACCAGTGGTAGCAGCAACAGTAGCAGTAGCAGCAGCAGTACCAGCAGCAGCAGCAACAGTAGCATTAGCAGTAGTACTAGTTGTAGTCTGAGTAGTAGCAGTAGCAGTAGGAGTAGGAGCAGCAACAGTAGTAGCAGTAGCAGCAGCAGTAGTAGCAGTAGCAGTAGCAATAGTAAGAGTAGGAGCAGTAGTAGCAGTAGTAGCAATAGTAGCAGTAGTAGGAGTAGTAGCAGTAACAGCAGGAGTAGGAGCAGTAGCAGCAGTAGTAGGAGTAGGAGCAGTAGCAGCAGTAGTAGGAGTAGTAGCTGTAGCTGCAGGAGTAGGAGACGTAGCAGTAGCAGCAGTAGCAGCAGAAGTAGCAGTAGCAGTAGTTGTAGGAGGAGTAGTAGTAGTAGGAGCAGTAGGAGCAGTAGGAGCAGTAGTCTGAGTAGTAGTAGCAGTTGCAGCATGAGTAGGAGCAGCAGCAGTAGTAGCAGTAGTAGCAGCAGCAGTAGCAATAGCAGTAGTAGCAGCAGCAGTAGCAGCAGCAGGAGTAGCAGCAGCAACAGCAACAGCATTAGCACTAGCAGCACCAGTAGTAGTAGCAACAGTAGCAGTACCAGCAGCAGTACCAGCAGCACCAGCAATACAAGTAGCAGTAGCAGTAGTCTGAGTAGTAGCAGTAGCAGCAGGAGTAGGAGCAGCAGAAGTAGTAGCAGCAGCAGTAGTAGCAGCAGCAACAGCAGTAGCAATAGCAGTACCCGTAGCAGTAGCAGTAGTAAGAGTAGGAGCAGTAGTAGCAGCAGCAGTAGTAGCAGTAGTATGAGAAGGAGTAGTAATAGTAGTAGGAGCAGTAGTAGGAGCAGTAGTAGGAGTAGGAGCAATAGTAGCAGTAGTCTGAGTAGTAGCAGTAGCAGCAGTAGAAGCAGTAGCCGCAGCCGCAGGAGTAGCAGCAGCAGTAGCAGTAGCAATAGCAGTAGCAATAGCATTAGCAGTAGCAGCAGTAGTAGTAGCAGCAGTAGCAGTAGGAACAGCAGTAGCAGCAGCAGTAGTAGCAACAACAGTAGCAGTAGCAGCAGAAGTACCAGCACTAGCAGTAGCAGCAGCAGCTGTAGCAGCAGCACCAGCAGTAGCAGCAGCAGCAACAACAGTAGCAGTAGCAGTACCAGCAGCAGCAGAAGAAGCAGTAGCTGCAGCAGCATTAGCAGCAGCAACAGTAGTAGCAGTAGCAACAGCAGTAGTAGCAGCAACAGTAGCAGTAGCAGCAGCAGTACCAGCAGCAGCAGTAGTAGTAGCAGCAGTAATAGTAGCAGCAACAGTAGAAGTAGCAGCAGCAGTACCAGCAGCAGTAGCAGCAGCAGCATTAGCAGCAGCAATAGCAGTAGCAGTAGCAGCAGTAGTAGCAGAAACATTAGCTGTAGCAGCAGCAGTACCAGCAGCAGCTGTAGCAGTAGCAGCAGCAGCAGTAGCAACAGCAACAGCAGCAGCAGCAACAACTGTAGCAGTAGCAGTAGCAGCAGTAGTAGTAGTAGCAGCAGTAGCAACAGCAACAGCAACAGCATTAACTTCAGAAGCACCAGTAGTAGCAGTAGCAGCAGCAGTAGTAGCAGTAGCAGTAGCAGTAGTAAGAGTAGGAGAAGTAGTAGCAGTATTAACAATAGTAGCAGTAGTAGGAGTAGTAGCAGTAGCAGCAGGAGTAGGAGCAGTAGCAGTAGCAGCAGTAGTAGGAGTAGTAGCAGTAGCAGCAGGAGTAGGAGACGTAGCAGTAGAAGCAGTAGCAGCAGAAGTAGCAGCAGTAGTAGTAGTAGTAGGAGTAGTATTAGTAGGAGCAGTAGTAGCAGTAAGAGCAGTAGTATCTGTAGTCTGAGTAGCAGTAGCAGTAGCAGCAGGAGGAGTAGCAGTAGCAGCAGCAGCAGTAGTAGCAGCAGGAGTAGCAGTAGCAATAGCAGTAGCAGCAGCAGCAGGAGTAGCAGCAGTAGCAGCAGCAACAGCAGCAGCATTAACAGTAGCAGCACCAGTAGTAGCAGCAACAATAGCAGTACCAGCAACACTAGCAGTAGCAGTAGAAGTAGAAGTAGCAGTAGTAGTAGCAGTACTCTGAGTAGTAGCAGTAGCAGGAGGAGTAGGAGCAGCAGCGGTTGTAGCAGCAGCAGTAGTAGCAGCTGCAGCAACAGCAGTAGCAGTAGCCGTAGCAGTAGCAGTAGCAGTAGTAAGACTAGGAGCAGTAGTAGTAGTAGTAGCAATAATAGCAGTAGTAGGAGTAGTAGCAATAGCATCAGGAGTAGGAGCAGTAGCAGTAGCAGCAGTACCAGCAGAAGTAGCAGTAGCAGTAGTAGCAGTTGTAGCAGTAGGAGCATTAGTAGCAGTAGTCTGAGTAGTAGCAGTAGCAGCAGGAGTAGGAGCAACAGTAGTAGAAGAAGTAGCAGCAGCAGCAATAGTAGCAGTAGCAGTAGCAATAGCAGCATTAGTAGTAGCAGCAGTAGGTGCAGCAACAGTAGTAGCAGGAGCAGTAGTAGCAACAACAGTAGCAGTAGCAGCAGCAGTACCATCAGCAGCAGTAGTAGTAGTAGCATTAGCAGTAGCATTAGCAGTAGTCTGAGTAGTTGCAGTAGCAGCAGGAGTAGGAGCGGCAGCAGTAGTAGCAGAAGCAGCAACAATAGTAGCAACAGTAGTAGTGCCAGTAGCCGTAGCAGTAGTAAGAATAGGAGCAGTAGTAGCAGTAGTAGGAGTACTAGCAGTAGCAGCAGGAGTAGGAGCAGTAGCAGTAGTTTCAGTAGCAGTAGTAGCAGTAAGAGTAGCAGTAGTAGTAGCAGTAGCAGTAGTAGGAGCAGTAGTAGCAGTAGCAGCAGCAGTATTAGCAGTAGCAGCACGAGTAGGAGCAGTAGCAGCAGTAGAAGCAGCAGTAGCAATAGCAGCAGCCGTAGCAGCAGCAGTAGCAGTAGCAATAGCAGTAGTAGCAGTAGTAGTATCCGTAGTCTGAGTAGTAACAGTAGGAGTAGGAGTAGGAGCAGCAGCAGTAGTAGCAGTAGCAGCAGTAGCAGCAGCAGTATCAGTAGCAGTAGGAGCAGTAGTAGCAGTAGTAGGAGTAGTAGCAGTAGCCGCAGGAGTAGGAGCAGTAGCAACAACAGTAGAAGTATCAGTTGCAGTAGTAGTAGTAGGAGCAGAAGTAGCAGTAGTAGGAGTAGTAGCACTAGCAGTAGGATTAGGAGCAGTAGCAGTAGCAGCAGTAGTAGCAGCAGCAGTAGCAGGAGAAGTAGCGAACCAGGAGCAGTAGCAGGAGCAGGAGCAGTAGCAGGAGCAGTAGCAGCTTGCAGTAGTAGTAGCAGTAGCTGCAGTAGCAGTAGCAGTATCAGTAGCAGTAGCAACATCAGTAGCAGTAGCAGCAGCAACAACAGTAGCAGCAGCAGTAGTAGCAGCAGCATTAGCAGTAGCAGCACCAGTAGTAGCAGCAACAGTATCAGTAGCAGCAGCAGTACCTGCAGCAGCAGTATCAGTAGTAGTAGCAGTAGTAGTAGCAGTAGTCTGAGTAGTAGCAGCAAGAGTAGGAGCAGTAGCAGTAGTAGCAGTAGCAGCAGGAGTAGGAGCAGCAGCAGTAGAAGCAGTAGCAGCAGCAGCAGGAGTAGCAGCAGCAGTAGCAGTAGCAGTAGCAGCAGCATTAGTAGCATCAGTAGCAGCAGGAACAGCAGTAGCAGTAGAAGTAGCAGCAGGAGTAGTAGCAACAACAGTAGCAGTAGCAGCAGCAGTACCAGAACTAGCAGTAGCAGTAGCAGCAGTAGCAGTAGCAGCAGCTGCAGTAGCAGCAGCAACAGCAGTAGCAGTAGCAACAGTAGTAGTAGCCGCACTAGCAGCAGCAACAGTAGCAGTAGCAGCAACAGTACCAGCAGCAGCAGTAGCAGTAGCAGTAGCAACAGCAGCATTAGCAGCAGCAACAGCAGCAGCAATAGCAGTAGCAGTAGCAGCTGCAACAGTACTAGTAGCAGCAGCAGTACCAGCAGCAGCAGTAGCAGCAGCAGTAGAAGCAGTAGCAGCAGTAGAAGCAGTAGCAGCAGCAGCAGTAGTAGAAGCAGCAGTAGCAGTAGCAATAGCAGTAGCAATAGCAATAGCAGTAGCAGTAGCAGCAATAGTAGTAGCAGCAGTAGCTGCAGCAACAGTAGTGGCAGTAGCAGCAGCAGTAGTAGCAGCAGCAGTAGCAGTAGCAGCAGCAGTACCATCAGCAGTAGTAGTAGTAGTAGTAGTAGCATTAGCAGTAGCAGTAGTAGTAGCAGTAGTCTGAGTAGTAGCAGTAGCAGCAGGAGTAGGAGCAGCATCAATAGTAGCAGTAGCAGCAATAATAGTAGCAGCAGCAGTAGTGCCAGTAGCCGTAGCAGTAGCAGTAGTAAGAATAGGAGCAGTAGTAGCAGTAGTAGGAGCAGTATCAGTAGTTGCAGTAGCAGCAGCAGTAGTAGCCGTAAGAGTAGCAGTAGTAGTAGCAGTTGCAGTAGTAGGAGCAGTAGTAGCAGTAGCAGCAGCAGTAGTAGCAGTAGCAGCAGTAGAAGCAGCAGTAGCAGTAGCAATAGCAGCAGCCGTAGCAGCAGCCGCAGGAGTAGCAGCAGGAGTAGGAGCAGCAGTAGAAGCAGTTACAGCAGCCGCAGGAGTAGCAGCAGCAGTAGCAGTAGCAATAGCAGTAGCAATAGCAGTAGCAGTAGCAGCAGTAGTAGTAGCAGCAGTAGCAGTAGGAACAGCAGTAGCAGCAGCAGTAGTAGCAACAACAGTAGCAGTAGCAGCAGAAGTACCAGCACTAGCAGTAGCAGTAGCAGCAGCAGCTGTAGCAGCAGCACCAGCAGTAGCAGCAGCAGCAACAACAGTAGCAGTAGCAGTACCAGCAGCAGCAGAAGAAGCAGTAGCTGCAGCAGCATTAGCAGCAGCAACAGTAGTAGCAGTAGCAGCAGCAGTAGTAGCAGCAACAGTAGCAGTAGCAACAGCAGTACCAGCAGCAGCAGTAGCAGTAGCAGCAGTAATAGTAGCAGCAACAGTAGCAGTAGCAGCAGCAGTACCAGCAGCAGTAGCAGCAGCAGCATTAGCAGCAGCAATAGCAGTAGTAGTAGCAGCAGTAGTAGCAGAAACATTAGCTGTAGCAGCAGCAGTACCAGCAGCAGCTGTAGCAGTAGCAGCAGCAGCAGTAGCAACAGTAACAGCAGCAGCAGCAACAACTGTAGCAGTAGCAGTAGCAGCAGTAGTAGTAGTAGCAGCAGTAGCAACAGCAACAGCAGCAGCATTAACTTCAGAAGCACCAGTAGTAGCAGTAGTAGCAGTAGCAGTAGCTGTAGTAAGCGTAGGAGAAGTAGTAGCAGTAGTAACAATAGTAGCAGTAGTAGCAGTAGCAGCAGGAGTAGGAGCAGTAGCAGTAGCAGCAGTAGTAGGAGTAGTAGCAGTAGCAGCAGGAGTAGGAGACGTAGCAGTAGAAGCAGTAGCAGCAGAAGTAGCAGTAGTAGTAGTAGTAGGAGTAGTAGTAGTAGGAGCAGTAGTAGCAGTAGGAGCAGTAGTATCTGTAGTCTGAGTAGCAGAAGCAGTAGCAGCAGGAGGAGTAGCAGTAGCAGCAGCACTAGTAGCAGCAGGAGTAGCAGTAGCAATAGCAGTAGCAGCAGCAGCAGGAGTAGCAGCAGTAGCAGCAGCAACAGCAGCAGCATTAACAGTAGCAGCACCAGTAGTAGCAGCACCAATAGCAGTACCAGCAACACTAGCAGTAGCAGTAGAAGTAGAAGTAGCAGTAGTAGTAGCAGTACTCTGAGTAGTAGCAGTAGCAGGAGGAGTAGGAGCAGCAGCGGTTGTAGCAGCAGCAGTAGTAGCAGCTGCAGCAACAGCAGTAGCAGTAGCCGTAGCAGTAGCAGTAGAAGTAGCAGTAGTAAGACTAGGAGCAGTAGTAGTAGTAGCAATAATAGCAGTAGTAGGAGTAGTAGCAATAGCATCAGGAGTAGGAGCAGTAGCAGTAGCAGCAGTACCAGCAGAAGTAGCAGTAGCAGTAGTAGCAGTTGTAGCAGTAGTAGCAGTAGTAGCAGTAGTCTGAGTAGTAGCAGTAGCAGCAGGAGTAGGAGCAGCAGTAGTAGAAGAAGTAGCAGCAGCAGCAATAGTAGCAGCAGCAGTAGCAATAGCAGCATTAGTAGTAGCAGCAGTAGGTGCAGCAACAGTAGTAGCAGGAGCAGTAGTAGCAGCAACAGTAGCAGTAGCAGCAGCAGTACCATCAGCAGCAGTAGTAGTAGTAGCATTAGCAGTAGCATTAGCACTAGTAGTAGCAGTAGTCTGAGTAGTTGCAGTAGCAGCAGGAGTAGGAGCGGCAGCAGTAGTAGCAGAACCAGCAACAATAGTAGCAACAGCAGTAGTGCCAGTAGCCGTACCAGTAGTAAGAATAGGAGCAGTAGTAGCAGTAGTAGGAGTACTAGCAGTAGCAGCAGGAGTAGGAGCAGTAGCAGTAGTTGCAGTAGCAGTAGTAGCAGTAAGAGTAGCAGTAGTAGTAGCAGTAGCAGTAGTAGGAGCAGTAGTAGCAGTAGCAGCAGCAGTATTAGCAGTAGCAGCACGAGTAGGAGCAGTAGCAGCAGTAGAAGCAGCAGTAGCAATAGCAGCAGCCGTAGCAGCAGCAGTAGCAGTAGCAATAGCAGTAGTAGCAGTAGTAGTATCCGTAGTCTGAGTAGTAATAGTAGGAGCAGGAGTAGGAGCAGCAGCAGTAGTAGCAGTAGCAGCAGTAGCAGCAGCAGTATCAGTAGCAGTAGGAGCAGTAGTAGCAGTAGTAGGAGTAGTAGCAGTAGAAGCAGGAGTAGGAGCAGTAGCAACAACAGTAGAAGTATCAGTTGCAGTAGTAGTAGTAGGAGCAGAAGTAGCAGTAGTAGGAGTAGTAGCACTAGCAGTAGGATTAGGAGCAGTAGCAGTAGCAGCAGTAGTAGCAGCAGCAGTAGCAGGAGCAGGAGCAGTAGCAGGAGAAGTAGCGAACCAGGAGCAGTAGCAGGAGGAGGAGCAGTAGCAGGAGCAGTAGCAGCTTGCAGTAGTAGTAGCAGTAGCTGCAGTAGCAGTAGCAGTAGCAGCAGCAGTACCAGCACTAGCAGTAGCAGTAGCAGCAGTAGCAGTAGCAGTAGCAGTAGCAGCAGCAACAGCAGTAGCAGTAGCAACAGCAGTAGTAGCCGCACTAGCAGCAGCAACAGCAGTAGCAGTAGCAACAGCAGTAGTAGCCGCACTAGCAGCAGTAACAGTAGCAGTAGCAGCAACAGTACCAGCAGCAGCAGTAGCAGTAGCAGTAGCAACAGCAGCATTAGCAGCAGCAACAGCAGCAGCAATAGCAGTAGCAGTAGCAGCTGCAACAGTACTAGTAGCAGCAGCAGTACCAGCAGCAGCAGTAGCAGCAGCAGTAGAAGCAGTAGCAGCAGTAGAAGCAGTAGCAGCAGCAGCAGTAGTAGAAGCAGCACTAGCAGTAGCAATAGCAGTAGCAGTAGCAATAGCAGTAGCAGTAGCAGCATTAGTAGTAGCAGCAGTAGCTGCAGCAACAGTAGTAGCAGTAGCAGCAGCAGTAGCAGTAGCAGCAGCAGTACCATCAGCAGTAGTAGTAGTAGCATTAGCAGTAGTAGTGGCAGTAGTCTGAGTAGTAGCAGTAGCAGCAGGAGTAGGAGCAGCAGCAATAGTAGCAGTAGCAGTAATAATAGTAGCAGCAGCAGTAGTGCCAGTAGCCGTAACAGTAGCAGTAGTAAGAATAGGAGCAGTAGTAGCAGTAGTAGGAGCAGTAGCAGTAGTTGCAGTAGCAGCAGCAGTAGTAGCAGTAGTAGTAGCAGTTGCAGTAGTAGGAGCAGTAGTAGCAGTAGCAGCAGTAGAAGCAGCAGTAGCAGTAGCAATAGCAGCAGCCGTAGCAGCAGCCACAAGAGTAGCAGCAGGAGTAGGAGCAGCAGGAGTAGCAGCAGCAGTAGCAGTAGCAATAGCAGTAGCAATAGCAGTAGCAGTAGCAGCAGTAGTAGTAGCAGCAGTAGCAGTAGGAACAGCAGTAGCAGCAGCAGTAGTAGCAACAACAGTAGCAGTAGCAGCAGAAGTACCAGCACTAGCAGTAGCAGTAGCAGCAGCAGCTGTAGCAGCAGCACCAGCAGTAGCAGCAGCAGCAACAACAGTAGCAGTAGCAGTACCAGCAGCAGCAGAAGAAGCAGTAGCTGCAGCAGCATTAGCAGCTGCAACAGTAGTAGCAGTAGCAGCAGCAGTAGTAGCAGCAACAGTAGCAGTAGCAGCAGCAGTACCAGCAGTAGCAGTAGCAGTAGCAGCAGTAATAGTAGCAGCAACAGTAGCAGTAGCAGCAGCAGTACCAGCAGCAGTAGCAGCAGCAGCATTAGCAGGAGCAATAGCAGTAGCAGTAGCAGCAGTAGTAGCAGAAACATTAGCTGTAGCAGCAGCAGTACCAGCAGCAGCTGTAGCAGTAGCAGCAGCAGCAGTAGCAACAGCAGCAGCAGCAGCAACAACTGTAGCAGTAGCAGTAGCAGCAGTAGCAACAGCAACAGCAGCATCATTAACTTCAAAAGCACCAGTAGTAGCAGTAGCAGCAGCAGTAGTAGCAGTAGCAGTAGCAGTAGTAAGAGTAGGAGAAGTAGTAGCAGTAGTAACAATAGTAGCAGTAGTAGGAGTAGTAGCAGTAGCAGAAGGAGTAGGAGCAGTAGCAGTAGCAGCAGTAGTAGGAGTAGTAGCAGTAGCAGCAGGAGTAGGAGACGTAGCAGTAGAAGCAGTAGCAGCAGAAGTAGCAGTAGTAGTAGTAGTAGGAGTAGTAGTAGTAGGAGCAGTAGTAGCAGTAGGAGCAGTAGTATCTGTAGTCTGAGTAGCAGTAGCAGTAGCAGCAGGAGGAGTAGCAGTAGCAGCAGCAGCAGTAGTAGCAGCAGGAGTAGCAGTAGCAATAGCAGTAGCAGCAGCAGCAGCAGGAGTAGCAGCAGTAGTAGCAGCAACAGCAGCAGCATTAACAGTGGCAGCACCAGTAGTAGCAGCAACAATAGCAGTACCAGCAACACTAGCAGTAGCAGTAGAAGTAGAAGTAGCAGTAGTAGTAGCAGTACTCTGAGTAGTAGCAGTAGCAGGAGGAGTAGGAGCAGCAGCGGTTGTAGCAGCAGCAGTAGTAGCAGCTGCAGCAACAGCAGTAGTAGTAGCCGTAGCCGTAGCAGTAGCAGTAGCAGTAGCAGTAGCAGTAGTAAGACTAGGAGCAGTAGTAGTAGTAGCAATAATAGCAGTAGTAGGAGTAGTAGCAATAGCATCAGGAGTAGGAGCAGTAGCAGTAGCAGCAGTACCAGCAGAAGTAGCAGTAGCAGTAGTAGCAGTTGTAGCAGTAGGAGCAGTAGTAGCAGTAGTCTGAGTAGTAGCAGTAGCAGCAGGAGTAGGAGCAGCAGTAGTAGAAGAAGTAGCAGCAGCAGCAATAGTAGCAGCAGCAGTAGCAATAGCAGCATTAGTAGTAGCAGCAGTAGGTGCAGCAACAGTAGTAGGAGGAGCAGTAGTAGCAACAACAGTAGCAGTAGCAGCAGCAGTACCATCAGCATCAGTAGTAGTAGCATTAGCAGTAGCATTAGCACTAGTAGTAGCAGTAGTCTGAGTAGTTGCAGTAGCAGCAGGAGTAGGAGCGGCAGCAGTAGTAGCAGAAGCAGCAACAATAGTAGCAACAGCAGTAGTGCCAGTAGCCGTAGCAGTAGTAAGAATAGGAGCAGTAGTAGCAGTAGTAGGAGTACTAGCAGTAGCAGCAGGAGTAGGAGCAGTAGCAGTAGTTGCAGTAGCAGTAGTAGCAGTAAGAGTAGCAGTAGTAGTAGCAGTAGCAGTAGCAGTAGTAGGAGCAGTAGTAGCAGTAGCAGCAGCAGTATTAGCAGTAGCAGCACGAGTAGGAGCAGTAGCAGCAGTAGAAGCAGCAGTAGCAATAGCAGCAGCCGTAGCAGCAGCAGTAGCAGTAGCAATAGCAGTAGTAGCAGTAGTAGTATCCGTAGTCTGAGTAGTAACAGTAGGAGCAGGAGTAGGAGCAGCAGCAGTAGTAGCAGTAGCAGCAGTAGCAGCAGCAGTATCAGTAGCAGTAGGAGCAGTAGTAGCAGTAGTAGGAGTAGTAGCAGTAGCAGCAGGAGTAGGAGCAGTAGCAACAACAGTAGAAGTATCAGTTGCAGTAGTAGTAGTAGGAGCAGAAGTAGCAGTAGTAGGAGTAGTAGCACTAGCAGTAGGATTAGGAGCAGTAGCAGTAGCAGCAGTAGTAGCAGCAGCAGTAGCAGGAGCAGGAGCAGTAGCAGGAGAAGTAGCGAACCAGGAGCAGTAGCAGGAGCAGGAGCAGTAGCAGGAGCAGTAGCAGCTTACAGTAGTAGTAGCAGTAGCTGCAGTAGCAGTAGCAGTATCAGTAGCAGTAGCAACATCAGCAGCAGTAGCAGCAGCAACAACAGTAGCAGCAGCAGTAGTAGCAGCAGCATTAGCAGTAGCAGCACCAGTAGTAGCAGCAACAGTATCAGTAGCAGCCGCAGTACCTGCAGCAGCAGTATCAGTAGTAGTAGCAGTAGTAGTAGCAGTAGTCTGAGTAATAGCAGCAGGAGTAGGAGCAGTAGCAGTAGCAGCAGGAGTAGGAGCAGCAGCAGTAGAAGCAGTAGCAGCAGCAGCAGGAGTAGCAGCAGCAGTAGCAGTAGCAGTAGCAGCAGCATTAGTAGCATCAGTAGCAGCAGGAACAACAGTAGCAGTAGAAGTAGCAGCAGCAGTAGTAGCAACAACAGTAGCAGTAGCAGCAGCAGTACCAGCACTAGCAGTAGCAGTAGCAGCAGTAGCAGTAGCAGCAGCTGCAGTAGCAGCAGCAACAGCAGTAGCAGTAGCAACAACAGTAATAGCCGCACTAGCAGCAGCAACAGTAGCAGTAGCAGCAACAGTACCAGCAGCAGCAGTAGCAGTAGCAGTAGCAATAGCAGCAGCAATAGCAGTAGCAGTAGCAGCAGCAACAGTACTAGTAGCAGCAGCAGTACCAGCAGCAGCAGTAGCAGCAGCAGTAGAAGCAGTAGCAGCAGTAGAAGCAGTAGCAGCAGCAGCAGTAGTAGAAGCAGCAGTAGCAGTAGCAATAGCAGTAGCAGTAGCAATAGCAGTAGCAGTAGCAGCATTAGTAGTAGCAGCAGTAGCTGCAGCAACAGTAGTAGCAGTAGCAGCAGCAGTAGTAGCAGCAGCAGTAGCAGTAGCAGCAGCAGTACCATCAGAAGTAGTAGTAGTAGTAGCATTAGCAGTAGCAGTAGTAGTAGCAGTAGTCTGAGTAGTAGCAGTAGCAGCAGGAGTAGGAGTAGCAGCAATAGTAGCAGTAGCAGCAATAATAGTAGCAGCAGCAGTAGTGCCAGTAGCCATAGCAGTAGCAGTAGTAAGAATAGGAGTAGTAGTAGCAGTAGTAGGAGCAGTAGTAGGAGCAGTAGCAGTTGTTGCAGTAGCAGCAGCAGTAGTAGCAGTAAGAGTAGCAGTAGTAGTAGCAGTTGCAGTAGTAGGAGCAGTAGTAGCAGTAGCAGCAGCAATAGTAGCAGTAGCAGCAGTAGAAGCAGCAGTAGAGGTAGCAATAGCAGCAGCCGTAGCAGCAGCCGCAGGAGTAGCAGCAGCAGTAGGAGCAGCAGTAGAAGCAGTAGCAGCAGCCGCAGGAGTAGCAGCAGCAGTAGCAGTAGCAATAGCAGTAGCAATAGCAGTAGCAGTAGCAGCAGCAGTAGTAGCAGCAGTAGCAGTAGGAACAGCAGTAGCAGCAGCAGTAGTAGCAACAACAGTAGCAGTAGCAGCAGCAGTACCAACACTAGAAGTAGCAGCAGCAGCTGTAGCAGCAGCACCAGCAGTAGCAGCAGCAGCAACAACAGTAGCAGTAGCAGTAGCAGTACCAGCAGCAGCAGAAGAAGCAGTAGCTGCAGCAGCATTAGCAGCAGCAACAGTAGTAGCAGTAGCAGCAGCAGTAGTAGCAGCAACAGTAGCAGTAGCAGCAGCAGTACCAGCAGCAGCAGTAGCAGTAGCAGCAGTAATAGTAGCAGCAACAGTAGTAGTAGTAGCAGCAGTACCAGCAGCAGTAGCAGCAGCAGCATTAGCAGCAGCAACAGCAGTAGCAGTAGCAGCAGTAGTAGCAGAAACATTAGCTGTAGCAGCAGCAGTACCAGCAGCAGCTGTAGCAGTAGCAGCAGCAACAGTAGCAACAGCAACAGCAACAGCAGCAGCACCAACAACTGTAGCAGTAGCAGTAGCAGCAGTAGTAGTAGCAGCAGTAGCAACAGCAACAGCAGCATCATTAACTTCAGAAGCACCAGTAGTAGCAGTAGCAGCAGCAGTAGTAGCAGTAGCAGTAGCAGTAGCAGTAGTAAGAGTAGGAGAAGTAGTAGCAGTAGTAACAATAGTAGCAGTAGTAGGAGTAGTAGCAGTAGCAGCAGGAGTAGGAGCAGTAGCAGTAGCAGCAGTAGTAGGAGTAGTACAGTAGCAGCAGGAGTAGGAGACGTAGCAGTAGAAGCAGTAGCAGCAGAAGTAACAGTAGTAGTAGTAGGAGTAGTAGTAGTAGGAGCAGTAGTAGCAGAAGGAGCAGTAGTATCTGTAGTCTGAGTAGCAGTAGCAGTAGCAGCAGGAGGAGTAGCAGTAGCAGCAGCAGCAGTACTAGCAGCAGGAGTAGCAGTAGCAATAGCAGTAGCAGTAGCAGGAGTAGCAGCAGTAGCAGCAGCAACATCAGCAGCATTAACAGTAGCAGCACCAGTAGTAGCAGCAACAATAGCAGTACCAGCAACACTAGCAGTAGCAGTAGAAGTAGAAGTAGCAGTAGTAGTAGCAGTACTCTGAGTAGTAGCAGTAGCAGGGGGAGTAGGAGCAGCAGCGGTTGTAGCAGCAGCAGTAGTAGCAGCTGCAGCAACAACAGTAGCAGTAGTCGTAGCAGTAGCAGTAGCAGTAGCAGTAGTAAGACTAGGAGCAGTAGTAGTAGTAGTAGCAATAATAGCAGTAGTAGGAGTAGTAGCAATAGCATCAGGAGTAGGAGCAGTAGCAGTAGCAGCAGTACCAGCAGAAGTAGCAGTAGCAGTAGTAGCAGTTGTAGCAGTAGGAGCAGTAGTAGCAGTAGTCTGAGTAGTAGCAGTAGCAGCAGGAGTAGGAGCAGCAGTAGTAGAAGAAGTAGCAGCAGCAGCAATAGTAGCAGCAGCAGTAGCAATAGCAGCATTAGTAGTAGCAGCAGTAGGTGCAGCAACAGTAGTAGCAGGAGCAGTAGTAGCAGCAACAGTAGCAGTAGCAGCAGCAGTACCATCAGCAGCAGTAGTAGTAGTAGCATTAGCAGTAGCATTAGCACTAGTAGTAGCAGTAGTCTGAGTAGTTGCAGTAGCAGCAGGAGTAGGAGCGGCAGCAGTAGTAGCAGAAGCAGCAACAATAGTAGCAACAGCAGTAGTGCCAGTAGCCGTAGCAGTAGTAAGAATAGGAGCAGTAGTAGCAGTAGTAGGAGTACTAGCAGTAGCAGCAGGAGTAGGAGCAGTAGCAGTAGTTGCAGTAGCAGTAGTAGCAGTAAGAGTAGCAGTAGTAGTAGCAGTAGCAGTAGTAGGAGCAGTAGTAGCAGTAGCAGCAGCAGTATTAGCAGTAGCAGCACGAGTAGGAGCAGTAGCAGCAGTAGAAGCAGCGGTAGCAATAGCAGCAGCCGTAGCAGCAGCAGTAGCAGTAGCAATAGCAGTAGTAGCAGTAGTAGTATCCGTAGTCTGAGTAGTAACAGTAGGAGCAGGAGTAGGAGCAGCAGCAGTAGTAGCAGTAGCAGCAGTAGCAGTATCAGTAGCAGTAGGAGCAGTAGTAGTAGTAGTAGGAGTAGTAGCAGTAGCAGCAGGAGTAGGAGCAGTAGCAACAACAGTAGAAGTATCAGTTGCAGTAGTAGTAGTAGGAGCAGAAGTAGCAGTAGTAGGAGTAGTAGCACTAGCAGTAGGATTAGGAGCAGTAGCAGTAGCAGCAGTAGTAGCAGCAGCAGTAGCAGGAGCAGGAGCAGTAGCAGGAGAAGTAGCGAACCAGGAGCAGTAGCAGGAGCAGGAGCAGTAGCAGGAGCAGTAGCAGCTTGCAGTAGTAGTAGCAGTAGCTGCAGTAGCAGTAGCAGCAGCAGTATCAGTAGTAGTAGTAGCAACATCAGCAGCAGTAGCAGCAGCAACAACAGTAGCAGCAGCAGTAGTAGCAGCAGCATTAGCAGTAGCAGCACCAGTAGTAGCAGCAACAGTATCAGTAGCAGCAGCAGTACCTGCAGCAGCAGTATCAGTAGTAGTAGCAGTAGTAGTAGCAGTAGTCTGAGTAGTAGCAGCAGGAGTAGAAGCAGTAGCAGTAGTAGCAGTAGCAGCAGGAGTAGGAGCAGCAGCAGTAGAAGCAGTAGTAGCAGCAGCAGGAGTAGCAGCAGCAGTAGCAGTAGCAGTAGCAGTAGCAGCAGCAGCAGCATTAGTAGCATCAGTAGCAGCAGGAACAGCAGTAGCAGTAGAAGTAGCAGCAGCAGTAGTAGCAACAACAGTAGCAGTAGCAGCAGCAGTACCAGCACTAGCAGTAGCAGTAGCAGCAGTAGCAGTAGCAGCAGCTGCAGTAGCAGCAGCAACAGCAGTAGCAGTAGCAACAGCAGTAGTAGCCGCACTAGCAGCAGCAACAGTAGCAGTAGCAGCAACAGTACCAGCAGCAGCAGTAGCAGTAGCAGTAGCAACAACAGCATTAGCAGCAGCAACAGCAGCAGCAATAGCAGTAGCAGTAGCAGCAGCAACAGTACTAGTAGCAGCAGCAGTACCAGCAGCAGCAGTAGCAGTAGCAGTAGAAGCAGTAGCAGCAGTAGAAGCAGTAGCAGCAGCAGTAGTAGTAGCAGCAGCAGTAGCAGTAGCAATAGTAGCAGTAGCAGTAGCAGTAGCAGCAGTAGCTGCAGCAACAGTAGTAGCAGTAGCAGCAGCAGTAGTAGCAGCAGCAGTAGCAGTAGCAGCAGCAGTACCATCAGCAGTAGTAGTAGTAGTAGCATTAGCAGTAGCAGTAGTAGTAGCAGTAGTCTGAGTAGTAGCAGTAGCAGCAGGAGTAGGAGCAGCAGCAATAGTAGCAGTAGCAGCAATAATAGTAGCAGCACCAGTAGTGCCAGTAGCCGTAGCAGTAGCAGTAGTAAGAATAGGAGCAGTAGTAGCAGTAGTAGGAGCAGTAGCAGTAGTTGCAGTAGCAGCAGCAGTAGTAGCAGTAAGAGTAGCAGTAGTAGTAGCAGTTGCCGTAGTAGGAGCAGTAGTAGCAGTAGCAGCAGCAGTAGTAGCAGTAGCAGCAGTAGAAGCAGCAGTAGCAGTAGCAATAGCAGCAGCCGTAGCAGCAGCAGCAGTAGTAGTAGCAGTAGTAGTAGCAGTAGTCTGAGTAGTAACACTAGGAGCAGGAGTAGGAGCAGCAGCAGTAGTAGCAGTAGCAGCAGTAGTAGCAGCAGTAGTAGTAGAAGCAGTAGTAGTAGCAGCTGCAGTAGCTGCAGCAGTAGCAGTAGCAGTAGCAGTAGTAGTAGTGGGAGCAGTAGTAGCAGTAGTAGGACTAGTAGCAGTAGCAGCAGGAGTAGGAGCAGTAGCAACAGCAGTAACAGTAGCAGTAACAGTAGCAGTTGCAGTAGTAGTAGGAGCAGTAGTAGCAGTAGTAGGAGTAGTAGCACTAGCAGTAGGATTAGGAGCAGCAGCAGTAGCAGTAGCAGCAGCAGTAGCAGTAGCATCAGCAGTAGCAGGAGAAGTAGCGAACCAGGAGCAGTAGCAGTAGCAGTAGCAGAAGCAGTAGCAGGAGCAGCTTGCAGTAGTAGTAGCAGTAGCTGCAGTAGCAGTAGCAGTATCAGTAGCAGTAGCAGCATCAGCAGCAGTAGCAGCAGCAACAGCAGCAGCAGCAGCAGTAGTAGCAGCAGTAGCAGCAGCATTAGCAGTAGCAACACCTGTAGTAGCAGCAACAGTAGCAGTAGCTGCAGCAGTACCTGCAGCAGCAGTATCAGTAGCAGTAGTAGTAGCAGTAGTCTGAGTAGTAGCAGCAGGAGTAGGAGCAGTAGCAGTAGTAGCAGTAGCAGCAGGAGTAGGAGCAGTAGCAGTAGAAGCAGTAGCAGCAGCAGCAGGAGTAGCAGTAGCAATAGCAGTAGCAGCAGTAGTAGTAGCAGTAGAAGTAGCAGCAGCAGTAGTAGCAACAACAGTAGCCGTAGCAGCAGCAGTACCAGCACTAGTAGTAGCAGTAGCAGCCGTAGCAGTAGCAACAGCTGCAGTAGCAGCAGCAGCAGTAGCAGTAGCAGCAGCAGTAGTAGCAGCAGCAACAGTAGCAGTAGCAGCAACAGTACCACCAGCAGCAGTAGCAGTAGCAGTAGCAACAGCAGCATTAGCAGCAGCAACAGCATCAGCAGTAGCAGTAGCAGTAGCAGCAGCAGTAGTAGCAGCAACAGTAGCAGAAGCAGTAGAAGCAGTAGCAGCAGTAGAAGCAGTAGCAGCAGCAGAAGTAGTAGCAGCAGCAGTAGCAGTAGCAATAGCAGTAGCAGTAGCAGCATTAGTAGTAGCAGTAGTAGCTGCAGCAACATGAGTAGCAGTAGCAGCAGCAGTAGTAGCAGCAATAGTAGCAGTAGCAGCAGAAGTACCATCAGCAGCAGTAGTAGTAGTAGCATTAACAGTAGCCGTAGCAGTAGTAGTAGCAGTAGTCTGAGTAGTAGCAGTAGCAGCAGGAGTAGGAGCAGCAACAGTAGTAGCAGTAGCAACAAGAATAGTAGCACCAGCAGTAGTGCCAGTAGCCGTAGCAGTAGCAGTAGTAAGAATAGTAGCACTAGTAGGAGTACTAGCAGTAGCAGCAGGAGTAGGAGCAGTAGCAGTAGTTGCAATAGCAGCAGCAGTAGTAGCAGTAAGAGTAGCAGTAGTAGTAGCAGTTGCAGTAGTAGGAGCAGTAGTAGCAGTAGCAGCAGCAGTAGTAGCAGTAGCAGCACGAGTAGGAGCAGTAGCAGCTGTAGAAGCAGCAGTAGCAGTAGCAATATCAGCAGCCGTAGCAGTAGTAGCAGCAGTAGCAGTAGCAGTAGTAGCAGTAGTAGTAGCAGTAGTCTGAGTAGTAACAGTAGGAGCAGGAGTAGGAGCAGCAGCAGTAGTAGCAGTAGCAGCAGTAGTAGTAGTAGTAGTAGTAGCAGCAGTAGTAGCTGCAGCAGTAGCAGTAGCAGTAGTAGCAGTAGGAGCAGTAGTAGCAGTAGCAGCAGTAGTAGTAGGAGCAGTAGTAGCAGTTGTAGGACTAGTAGCAGTAGCAGCAGGATTAGGAGCAGTAGCAGTAACAGCAGTAGTAGCAGTAGCAGCAGCAGTAGCAGTAGCAGTAGCAACAGCAGTAGCAGGAGCAGTAGCAGGAGCAGGAGCAGGAGCAGGAGCAGTAGCAAGGGCAGTAGCAGCAGCAACAGTAGTAGCAGCAGGAGTATGAGCAGCAGAAGTAGTAGCAGTAGCAGCAGGAGTAGGAGCAGCAGCAGTAGAAGCAGTAGTAGCAGCAGGAGTAGCAGCAGCAGTAGAAGCAGTAACAGTAGCAGGAGTAGCAGCAGCAGTAGCAGTAGCAATAGCAGTAGCAGTAGCAGTAGCAGCAGCAGTAGTAGCAGCAGTAGGAGCAGCAGAAGTAGTAGCAGCAGCAGTAGTAGCAGCAGCAACAGCAGTAGCAGTACCCGTAGCAGTAGCAGTAGTAAGAGTAGGAGCAGTAGTAGCAGCAGCAGTACCAGCAGAAGTAGCAGTAGTAGCAGTAGTATGAGAAGGGGTAGTAATAGTAGTAGGAGCAGTAGTAGGAGCAGTAGTAGCAGTAGGAGCAGTAGTAGCAGTAGTCTGAGTAGTAGCAGTAGCAGCAGGAGTAGGAGCAGCAGTAGAAGCAGTAGCAGCAGCAGTACCAGCACTAGCAGTAGCAGCAGCAGCAGCATTAGCAGCAGCAACAGCAGTAGCAGCAGTAGTAGCAGCAACATTAGCTGTAGCAGCAGCAGTACCAGCAGCAGATGCAGCAGTAGCAGCAGCAGCAGTAGCAACAGCAACAGCAGCAGCAGCAACAACTGTAGCAGTAGCAGTAGCAGCAGTAGTAGTAGCAGCAGTAGCAACAGCAACAGCAGCAGCATTAGCTTCAGAAGCACCAGTAGTAGCAGTAGCAGTAGCAGTAGTAAGAGTAGGAGAAGTAGTAGCAGTAGTAACAATAGTAGCAGTAGTAGGAGTAGTAGCAGTAGCAGCAGGAGTAGGAGCAGTAGCAGTAGCAGCAGTAGTAGGAGTAGTAGCAGTAGCAGCAGGAGTTGGAGACGTAGCAGTAGAAGCAGTAGCAGCAGAAGTAGCAGTAGTAGTAGTAGTAGGAGTAGTAGTAGTAGTAGGAGCAGTAGTAGCAGTAGGAGCAGTAGTATCTGTAGTCTGAGTAGCAGTAGCAGTAGCAGCATGAGGAGTAGCAGTAGCAGCAGCAGCAGTAGTAGCAGCAGGAGTAGCAGTAGCAATAGCAGTAGCAGCAGCAGCAGGAGTAGCAGCAGTAGCAGCAGCAACAGCAGCAGCATTAACAGTAGCAGCACCAGTAGTAGCAGCAACAATAGCAGTACCAGCAACAGTACCAGCAACACTAGCAGTAGCAGTAGAAGTAGCAGTAGTAGTAGCAGTACTCTGAGTAGTAGCAGTAGCAGCAGGAGTAGGAGCAGCAGCGGTTGTAGCAGCAGCAGTAGTAGCAGCTGCAGCAACAGCAGTAACAGTAGCCGTAGCAGTAGCAGTAGCAGTAGTAAGACTAGGAGCAGTAGTAGTAGTAATAGCAATAATAGCAGTAGTAGGAGTAGTAGCAATAGCATCAGGAGTATGAGCAGTAGCAGTAGCAGCAGTACCAGTAGAAGTAGCAGTAGCAGTAGTAGCAGTTGTAGCAGTAGGAGTAGTAGTAGCAGTAGTCTGAGTAGTAGCAGTAGCAGCAGGAGTAGGAGCAGCTGTAGTAGAAGAAGTAGCAGCAGCAGTAGTAGCAGCAGCAGTAGCAATAGCAGTAGCAGTAGCAGCATAAGTAGTAGCAGCAGTAGGTGCAGCAATAGTAGTAGCAGCAGCAGTAGTAACAGCAACAGTAGCAGTAGCAGCAGCAGTACCATCAGCAGCAGTAGTAGTAGTAGCATTAGCAGTAGCATTAGCAGTAGTAGTAGCAGTAGTCTGAGTAGTTGCAGTTGCAGTAGGAGTAGGAGCGGCAGCAGTAGTTGCAGAAGCAGCAACAATAGTAGCAACAGCAGTAGTGCCAGTAGCCGTAGCACTAGTAAGAATAGGAGCAGTAGTAGCAGTAGTAGGAGTACTAGGAGTAGCAGCAGGAGTAGGAGCAGTAGCAGTAGTTGCAGTAGCAGTAGTAGCAGTAAGAGTAGCATTAGTAGTAGCAGTAGCAGTAGTAGGAGCAGTAGTAGCAGTAGCAGCAGCAGTATTAGCAGTAGCAGCACGAGTAGGAGCAGTAGCAGCAATAGAAGCATCAGTAGCAATAGCAGCAGCCGTAGCAGCAGCAGTAGCAGTAGCAATAGCAGTAGTAGCAGTAGTAGTATCCGTAGTCTGAGTAGTAACACTAGGAGCAGGAGTAGGAGCAGCAGCAGTAGTAGCAGTAGCAGCAGTAGCAGCAGCAGTATCAGTAGCATTAGGAGCAGTAGTAGCAGTAGTAGGATTAGTAGCAGTAGCAGCAGGAGTAGGAGCAGTAGCAACAACAGTAGAAGTATCAGTTGCAGTAGTAGTAGTAGGAGCAGAAGTAGCAGTAGTAGGAGTAGTAGCACTAGCAGTAGGATTAGGAGCAGTAGCAGTAGCAGCAGTAGTAGCAGCAGCAGTAGCAGGAGCAGGAGCAGTAGCAGGAGAAGTAGCGAACCAGGAGCAGTAGCAGGAGCAGGAGCAGTAGCAGCTTGCAGTAGTAGTAGCAGTAGATGCAGTAGAAGTAGCAGTAGTAGTATCAGTAGCAGTAGCAACATCAGCAGCAGTAGCAGCAGTGACAACAGTAGCTGCAGCAGTAGTAGCAGCAGCATTAGCAGTAGCAGCACCAGTAGTAGCAGCAACAGTAGCAGTAGCAGCAGCAGTACCTGCAGCAGCAGTATCAGTAGTAGTAGCAGTAGTAGTAGCAGTAGTCTGAGTAGTAGCAGCAGGAGTAGGAGCAGTAGCAGTAGTAGCAGTAGCAGCAGGAGTAGGAGCAGCAGCAGTAGAAGCAGTAGCAGCAGCAGCAGGAGTAGCAGCAGCAGTAGCAGTAGCAGTAGCAGCAGCATTAGTAGCAGCAGTAGCAGCAGGAACAGCAGTAGCAGTAGAAGTAGCAGCAGCAGTAGTAGCAACAACAGTAGTAGTAGCAGCAGCAGTACCAGCACTAGCAGTAGCAGTAGCAGCAGTAGCAGTAGCAGCAGCTGCAGTAGCAGCAGCAGCAGCAACAGCAGTAGCAGTAGCAACAGCAGTAGTAGCCGCACTAGCAGCATCAACAGTAGCAGTAGCAGCAACAGTACCAGCAGCAGCAGTAGCAGTAGCAGTAGCAACAACAGCATTAGCAGCAGCAGCAATAGCAATAGCAGTAGCAGCAGCAACAGTACTAGTAGCAGCAACAGTACCAGCAGCAGCAGTAGCAGCAGCAGTAGAAGCAGTAGCAGCAGTAGAAGCAGTAGCAGCAGCAGCAGCAGTAGTAGCAGCAGTAGTAGCAGTAGCAATAGCAGTAGCAGTAGCAATAGCAGTAGCAGTAGCAGCATTAGTAGTAGCAGCAGTAGCTGCAGCAACAGTAGTAGCAGTAGCAGCAGCAGTAGTAGCAGCAACAGTAGCAGTAGCAGCAGCAGTACCATCAGCAGTAGTAGTAGTAGTAGCATTAGCAGTAGCAGTAGTAGTAGCAGTAGTCTGAGTAGTAGCAGTAGCAGCAGGAGTAGGAGCAGCAGCAATAGTAGCAGTAGCAGCAATAATAGTAGCAGCAGCAGTAGTGCCAGTAGCCGTAGCAGTAGCAGTAGTAAGAATAGGAGCAGTAGTAGCAGTAGTAGGAGCAGTAGCAGTAGTTGCAGTAGCAGCAGCAGTAGTAGCAGTAAGAGTAGCAGTAGTAGTAGCAGTTGCAGTAGTAGGAGCAGTAGTAGCAGTAGCAGCAGCAGCAGTAGTAGCAGTAGCAGCAGTAGAAGCAGCAGTAGCAGTAGCAGCAGCAGTAGCAGTAGCAGCAGCCGTAGCAGCAGCCGTAGCAGCAGCAGCAGCAGTAGCAGTAGCAGTTGTAGTAGTAGTAGCAGTAGTCTGAGTAGTAACACTAGGAGCAGGAGTAGGAGCAACATCAGTAGTAGCAGTAGCAGCAGTAGTAGCAGCAGTAGTAGTAGCAGCAGTAGTAGTAGCAGCTGCAGTAGCTGCAGCTGCAGCAGTAGCAGTAGCAGTAGCAGTAGCAGTAGTGGGAGCAGTAGTAGCAGTAGTAGGACTAGTAGCAGTAGCAGCAGGAGTAGGAGCAGTAGCAGTAGCAGTTGAAGTAGTAGTAGTAGGAGCAGTAGTAGCAGTAGTAGGAGTAGTAGCACTAGCAGTAGGATTAGGAGCAGCAGCAGCCGTAGCAGTAGCATCAGCAGTAGCATGAGAAGTAGCGAACCAGGAGCAGTAGCAGTAGCAGTAGCAGAAGCAGTAGCAGGAGCAGCTTGCAGTAGTAGTAGCAGTAGCTGCAGTAGCAGTAGCAGTAGCAGCATCAGCAGCAGTAGCAGCAGCAACAGCAGCAGCAGCAACAGCAGTAGCAGCAGTAGCAGCAGCATTAGCAGTAGCAGCACCTGTAGTAGCGGCAACAGTAGCAGTAGCTGCAGCCGTACCTGCAGCAGCAGTATCAGTAGCAGTAGTAGTAGCAGTAGTCTGAGTAGTAGCAGCAGGAGTAGGAGCAGTAGCAGTAGTAGCAGTAGCAGCAGGAGTAGGAGCAACAACAGTAGAAGCAGTAGCAGCAGCAGCAGGAGTAGCAGTAGCAATAGCAGCAGCAGTAGCAGCAGTAGTAGTAGCAGTAGAAGTAGCAGCAGCAGTAGTAGCAACAACAGTAGCAGTAGCAGCAGCAGTACCAGCACTAGTAGTAGCAGTAGCAGCAGTAGCAGTAGCAACAGCTTCAGTAGCAGCAGCAGCAGTAGCAGTAGCAGCAGCAGTAGTAGCAGCAGCAACAGTAGCAGTAGCAGCAACAGTACCAGCAGCAGCAGTAGTAGTAGCAGTAGCAACAGCAGCATTAGCAGCAGCAACAGCAGCAGCAACAGCAGTAGCAGTAGCAGCAGTAGTAGCAGCAATAGTAGCAGAAGCAGTAGAAGCAGTAGCAGCAGTAGAAGCAGTAGCAGCAGCAGAAGTAGTAGCAGCAGCAGTAGCAATAGCAGTAGCAGTAGCACCATTAGTAGTAGCAGTAGTAGCTGCATCAACAGGAGTAGCAGTAGCAGCAGCAGTAGTAGCAGCAATAGTAGCAGTAGCAGCAGAAGTACCATCAGCAGCAGTAGTAGTAGCATTAACAGTAGCCGTAGCAGTAGTAGTAGCAGTAGTCTGAGTAGTAGAAGTAGCAGCAGGAGTAGGAGCAGCAACAGTAGTAGCAGTAGAAACAAGAATAGTAGTAGCAGCAGTAGTGCCAGTAGCCGTAGCAGTAGCAGTAGTAAGAGTAGCAGTAGTAGTAGCGGTTGCAGTAGTAGGAGCAGTATTAGCAGTAGCAGTAGCAGCACGAGTAGGAGCAGTAGCAGCAGTAGAAGCAGCAGTAGCAGTAGCAATAGCAGCAGCCGTAGCAGCAGTAGCAGCAGTAGCAGTAGCAGTAGTAGCAGTAGTAGTAGCAGTAGTCTGAGTAGTAACAGTAGGAGCAGGAGTAGGAGCAGCAGCAGTAGTAGCAGTAGCAGCAGTAGTAGCAGTAGTAGTAGTAGCAGCAGCAGTAGCTGCAGCAGTAGCAGTAGCAGTAGTAGCAGTAGGAGCAGTAGTAGGAGTAGCAGGAGTAGGAGCAGTTGCAGTAACAGTTGCAGTAGTACTAGTAGGAGCAGTAGTAGCAGTAGTAGGACTAGTAGCAGTAGCAGCAGGAATAGAAACAGTAGCAGTAGCAGCAGTAGTAGCAGTAGCAGCAGCAGTAGCAGTAGCAGTAGCAACAGCAGTAGCAGTAGCAGGAGCAGGAGCAGGAGCAGGAGCAGTAGCAGCAGCAACAGTAGTAGCAGCAGGAGTATGAGCAGCAGAAGTAGTAGCAGTAGCAGCAGGAGTAGGAGCAGCAGCAGTAGAAGCAGTAGCAGCAGCAGGAGTAGCAGCAGCAGTAGCAGTAGCAATAGCAGTAGCAGTAGCAGCAGTAGTAGCAGCAGTGGCAGCTGGAACAGCAGTAGCAGTAGTAGCAACAACAGTAGAAGTAGCAGCAGCAGGACCAGCACTAGCAGTAGCAGTAGCAGCAGCTGCAGTAGCAGCAGCAACAGCAGCAGCAGTAGCTAAAGCAGTAGTAGCAGCAGTAGCAGCAACAACAGTAGCAGTAGCGGCAGTAGTACCAGCAGCAGCAGTAGCAGTAGCAGTAGCAACATCAGCATTAGCGGCAGCAACAGTAGCAGCAACAGCAGTAGCAGTAGCAGCAGCAGTAGTAGCAGCAACAATAGCAGTACCAGCAGCAGTACCAGCAGCAGCAGTATGAGTAGCAACAGTAGTAGCCGTAGTAATAGCAGCAACAGTAGCAGTAGCAGCAGTAGTACCAACAGCAGTAGTAGCAGTAGCAGCACGAGTAGGAGCAGTAGCAGTAGCAGAAACAGCAGTAGCAATAGCAGCAGCCGTAGCAGCAGCAGTAGCAGTAGTAGCAGTAGTAGTAGTAGCAGTAGTCTGAGTAGTAACAGTAGGAGCAGGAGTAGGAGCAGCAGCAGTAGTAGCAGTAGCAGCAGTAGTAGCAGCAGTAGTAGTAGCAGCAGCAGTAGCAGTAGCAGTAGTAGCAGTAGGAGCAGTAGTAGCAGTAGTAGGAGTAGTAGCAGTAGTAGCAGTAGGAGCAGTAGCAACAGTAGTAGCAGCAGTAGCAGGAGCATTAGCAGTAGCATGACCAGTAGTAGCAGTAATAGTAGCAGTAGCAGCAGCAGTACCTGCAGCAACAGTATCAGTAGCAGTAGCAGTAGTAGTAGCAGTAATCTGAGTAGTAGCAGCAGGAGTAGGAGCAGTAGCAGTAGTAGCAGTAGCAGCAGGAGTAGGAGCAGAAGCAGTAGAAGCAGTAGCAGCAGCAGCAGGAGTAGCAGTAGTAATAGCAGTAGCAGTAGCAGCAGCAGTAGTAGCAGCAGGAACAGCAGTAGCAGTAGAAGTAGCAGCAGCAGTAGCAGCAACAATAGTAGCAGTAGCAGCAGTAGTACCAGCACTAGCAGTAGCAATAGCAGCAGCTGCAGTAGCAGCAGCAACAACAGTAGCAGTAGTAGCAGCAGTAGCAGCAGCAGCAGCAACAGTAGCAGTAGCAGTAGCAATAGCAGCATTAGTAGTAGCAGCAGTAGCTGCAGCAGCAGTAGTTGCAGCAACAGTAGTAGCAGTAGCAGCATCAGTAGTAGCAGCAACAGTAGCAGTAGCAGCAGCAGTACCATCAGCAGCAGTAGTAGTAGTAGCATTAGCAGTAGCAGTAGTAGTAGCAGTAGTCTGAGTAGTAGCTGTAGCAGCAGGAGTAGGAGCAGCAGCAATAGTAGCAGTAGCAGCAATAATAGTAGCAGCAGCAGTAGTGCCAGTAGCCGTAGCAGTAGCAGTAGTAAGAATAGGAGCAGTAGTAGCAGTAGTAGGAGTACTAGCAGTAGCAGCAGGAGTAGGAGCAGTAGCAGTAGTTGCAGTAGCAGCAGCAGTAGTAGCAGTAAGAGTAGCAGTAGGAGTAGTAGTTGCAGTAGTAGGAGCAGTAGTAGCAGTAGCAGCAGCAGTAGTAGCAGTAGCAGCAGTAGAAGCACCAGTAGCAGTAGCAGTAGCAATAGTAGCAGCCGTAGCAGCAGCAGCAGTAGCAGTAGCAGTAGTAGCAGTAGTAGTAGCAATATTCTAAGTAGTAACAGTAGGAGCAGTAGCAGTAGCAGCATTCGTAGTAGCAGCAGTAGCTGCAGCAACAGGAGTAGCAGTAGCAGCAGCAGTAGTAGCAGCAACAGTAGCAGTAGCAGCAGCAGTACCATCAGCAGCAGTAGTAGTAGCATTAACAGTAGCAGTAGCAGTAGTCTGAGTAGTAGCAGTAGCAGCAGGAGTAGGAGCAGCAACAGTAGTAGCAGTAGCAAAAACAATAGTAGCAGCATCAGTAGTGCCAGTAGCCGTAGCAGTAGCAGTAGTAAGAATAGAAGCACTAGTAGGAGTACTAGCAGTAGCAGCAGGAGTAGGAGCAGTAGCAGTAGTTGCAATAGCAGCAGCAGTAGTAGCAGTAAGAGTAGCAGTAGTAGTAGCAGTTGCAGTAGTAGGAGCAGTAGTAGCAGTAGCAGTAGTAGCAGTAGCAGCACGAGTAGGAGCAGTAGCAGCAGTAGAAGCAGCAGTAGCAGTAGCAATAGCAGCAGCCGTAGCAGCAGTAGCAGCAGTAGCAGTAGCAGTAGTAGCAGTAGTAGTAGCAGTAGTCTGAGTAGTAACAGTAGGAGCAGGAGTAGGAGCAGCAGCAGTAGTAGCAGTAGCAGCAGTAGTAGCAGTAGTAGTAGTAGCAGCAGTAGTAGCTGCAGCAGTAGCAGTAGCAGTAGTAGCAGTAGGAGCAGTAGTAGGAGTAGCAGGAGTAGGAGCAGTTGCAGTAACAGTTGCAGTAGTACTAGTAGGAGCAGTAGTAGCAGTAGTAGGACTAGTAGCAGTAGCAGCAGGAATAGAAACAGTAGCAGTAGCAGCAGTAGTAGCAGTAGCAGCAGCAGTAGCAGTAGCAGTAGCAACAGCAGTAGCAGTAGCAGGAGCAGGAGCAGGAGCAGGAGCAGTAGCAGGAGCAGTAGCAGCAGCAACAGTAGTAGCAGCAGGAGTATGAGCAGCAGAAGTAGTAGCAGTAGCAGCAGGAGTAGGAGCAGCAGCAGTAGAAGCAGTAGCAGCAGCAGGAGTAGCAGCAGCAGTAGCAGTAGCAATAGCAGTAGCAGTAGCAGCAGTAGTAGCAGCAGTGGCAGCTGGAACAGCAGTAGCAGTAGCAGCAGCAGTAGTAGCAACAACAGTAGAAGTAGCAGCAGCAGAACCAGCACTAGCAGTAGCATTAGCAGCAGCTGCAGTAGCAGCAGCAACAGCAGCAGCAGTAGCTAAAGCAGTAGTAGCAGCAGTAGCAGCAGCAACAGTAGCAGTAGCGGCAGTAGTACCAGCAGCAGCAGTAGCAGTAGCAGTAGCAACATCAGCATTAGTGGCAGCAACAGTAGCAGCAACAGCAGTAGCAGTAGCAGCAGCAGTAGTAGCAGCAACAATAGCAGTACCAGCAGCAGGCACAGCAGCAGCAGTAGGAGTAGCAACAGTAGTAGCCGTAGTAATAGCAGCAACAGTAGCAGTAGCAGCAGTAGTACCAACAGCAGTAGTAGCAGTAGCAGCACGAGTAGGAGCAGTAGCAGCAGCAGAAACAGCAGTAGCAATAGCAGCAGCCGTAGCAGCAGCAGTAGCAGTAGTAGCAGTAGTAGTAGTAGCAGTAGTCTGAGTAGTAACAGTAGGAGCAGGAGTAGGAGCAGCAGCAGTAGTAGCAGTAGTAGCAGTAGTAGCAGCAGTAGTAGTAACAGCAGCAGTAGCAGTAGCAGTAGTAGCAGTAGGAGCAGTAGTAGCAGTAGTAGGAGTAGTAGCAGTAGTAGCAGTAGGAGCAGTAGCAACAGTAGTAGCAGCAGTAGCAGGAGCATTAGCAGTAGCATGACCAGTAGTAGCAGTAATAGTAGCAGTAGCAGCAGCAGTACCTGCAGCAACAGTATCAGTAGCAGTAGCAGTAGTAGTAGCAGTAATCTGAGTAGTAGCAGCAGGAGTAGGAGCAGTAGCAGTAGTAGCAGTAGCAGCAGGAGTAGGAGCAGCAGCAGTAGAAGCAGTAGCATCAGCAGCAGGAGTAGCAGCAGTAGCAGTAGTAATAGCAGTAGCAGTAGCAGCAGCAGTAGTAGCAGCAGGAACAGCAGTAGCAGTAGAAGTAGCAGCAGCAGTAGCAGCAACAATAGTAGCAGTAGCAGCAGTAGTACCAGCACTAGCAGTAGCAATAGCAGCAGCTGCAGTAGCAGCAGCAACAACAGTAGCAGTAGCAGCAGCAGTAGTAGCAGTAGTAGCAGCAGCAGCAGCAACAGTAGCAGTAGCAGTAGCAATAGCAGCATTAGTAGTAGCAGCAGTAGCTGCAGCAGCAGTAGTTGCAGCAACAGTAGTAGCAGTAGCAGCAGCAGTAGTAGCAGCAACAGTAGCAGTACCATCAGCAGCAGTAGTAGTAGTAGCATTAGCAGTAGCAGTAGCAGTAGTAGTAGCAGTAGTCTGAGTAGTAGCTGTAGCAGCAGGAGTAGGAGCAGCAGCAATAGTAGCAGTAGCAGCAATAATAGTAGCAGCAGCAGTAGTGCCAGTAGCCGTAGCAGTAGCAGTAGTAAGAATAGGAGCAGTAGTAGCAGTAGTAGGAGTACTAGCAGTAGCAGCAGGAGTAGGAGCAGTAGCAGTAGTTGCAGTAGCAGCAGCAGTAGTAGCAGTAAGAGTAGCAGTAGGAGTAGTAGTTGCAGTAGTAGGAGCACTAGTAGCAGTAGCAGCAGCAGTAGTAGCAGTAGCAGCAGTAGAAGCACCAGTAGCAGTAGCAGTAGCAATAGTAGCAGCCGTAGCAGCAGCAGCAGTAGCAGTAGCAGTAGTAGCAGTAGTAGTAGCAATATTCTGAGTAGTAACAGTAGGAGCAGTAGCAGCAGTAGCAATAGCAGTAGCAGTAGCAGCATTCGTAGTAGCAGCAGTAGCTGCAGCAACAGGAGTAGCAGTAGCAGCAGCAGTAGTAGCAGCAACAGTAGCAGTAGCAGCAGCAGTACCATCAGCAGCAGTAGTAGTAGCATTAACAGTAGCAGTAGCAGTAGTCTGAGTAGTAGCAGTAGCAGCAGGAGTAGGAGCAGCAACAGTAGTAGCAGTAGCAACAACAATAGTAGCAGCATCAGTAGTGCCAGTAGCCGTACAAGTAGCAGTAGTAAGAATAGAAGCACTAGTAGGAGTACTAGCAGTAGCAGCAGGAGTAGGAGCAGTAGCAGTAGTTGCAATAGCAACAGCAGTAGTAGCAGTAAGAGTAGCAGTAGTAGTAGCAGTTGCAGTAGTAGGAGCAGTAGTAGCAGTAGCAGTAGTAGCAGTAGCAGCACGAGTAGGAGCAGTAGCAGCAGTAGAAGCAGCAGTAGCAGTAGCAATACAGCAGTTGTAGCAGCAGTAGCAGCAGTAGCAGTAGCAGTAGTAGCAGTAGTAGTAGCAGTAGTCTGAGTAGTAACAGTAGGAGCAGGAGTAGGAGCAGCAGCAGTAGTAGCAGTAGCAGCAGTAGTAGTAGCAGCAGTAGTAGCTGCAGCAGTAGCAGTGGCAATAGCAGTAGTAGCAGTAGGAGCAATAGTAGCAGTAGTAGGAGTAGTAGCAGTAGCAGCAGGAGTAGGAGCAGTAGCAGTAGCAGTTGCAGTAGTAGTAGTAGGAGCAGTAGTAGCAGTAGTAGGACTAGTAGCAGTAGCAGCAGGATTAGGAGCAGTAGCAGTAGCAGCAGTAGTAGCAGTAGCAGCAGCAGTAGCAGTAGCAGCAGCAGTAGCAGGAGCAGCAGCAGGAGCAGCAGCAGTAGCAGGAGCAGTAGCAGGAGCAGTAGCTGGAGCAGTAGCAGCAGCAACAGTAGTAGCAGCAGCTGCAGTAGCAGTAGTAGTATCAGTAGCAGTAGCAGCATCAGCAGAAGTAGCAGCAGCAACAACAGTAGTAGCAGCAGTAGCAGCAACATTAGCAGTAGCAGCACAAGTAGTAGCAGCAACAGTAGCAGTAGCAGCAGCAGTACCTGCAGTAGCAGCAGTAGTAGCAGTATCAGTAGCAGTAGTACTAGCAGTAGTCTGAGTAGTAGCAGCAGAAGTAGGAGCAGCAGCAGTAGTAGCAGTAGCAGCAGGAGTAGGAGCAGCAGCAGTAGAAGCATTAGCAGCAGCAGCAGTAGCAGTAGCAATAGCAGTAGCAGTAGCAAGAGCAGTAGTAGCAGCAGTAGCAGCAGGAACAGCAGTAGCAGTAGCCGCAACAGTAGTAGCAACGACAGTAGAAGTAGCAGCAGCAGTACCAGCACTAGCAGTAGCAGTAGCAGCAGCTACAGTAGCAGCAGCAGCAGCAGTAGCAGTAGCTGCAGCAGTAGTAGCAGCAGTAGCAGCAGCAACAGTAGCAGTAACAGTAGTAGTACCAGCAGCAGCAGTAGCAACAGCAGCAGCAGCAACAGCAGTAGCAATAGCAGCAGCAGTAGTAGCAGCAACAGTAGCAGTACCAGCAGCAGTACCAGCAGCAGCAGTAGGAGTAGCAGCAGTAGTAGCAGTAGTAATAGCATCAACAGTAGCGGTAGCAGCAGCAGTAGCAGTAGCTGCAACACCATTAGCAGCAGCAACAGCAGCAGCAGTAGCAGCAGCAGTAGTAGCAACAACATTAGCAGTAGCAGCAGTAGTACCAGCAGCAGCAGTAGTAGCAACAACATTAGCAGTAGCAGCAGTAGTACCAGCAGCAGCAGTAGCAGTAGCAGTAGCAGTAGCAACAGCAGCATTAGCGGCAGCAACAGCAGTAGCAGTAGCAGCAACAGTAGTTGCAGCAGCAGTAGCAGTAGCAGCAGCAGCATTAGCAGCAGCAACAGCAGCAGCAACAACAGTAGCAGTAGCAGCAGCAGTAGTAGCAACAACATTAGCAGTAGCGGCAGTAGTACCAGCAGCAGCAGTAGCAGTACCAGCAGCAACAATAGCAGCAGCAGCAACAACAGTAGCAGTAGCAGCAGCAACAGCAGCAACATTAGCAGTAGAAGCACCAGTAGTAGCAGCAACAGTAGAAGTAGCAGCAGCAGTACCAGCAGCATCAGTAGCAGTAGTAGTAGCAGTAGCAGCAGTAGTCTGAGTAGTAGCAGTTGCAGCAGGAGTAGGAGCAGCAACAGTAGTAGCAGTAGCAGCAGCAGTAGTAGCAGTAGCAGTAGCAGTAGTAAGAGTAGTAGCAGTAGTAGGAGTAGTAGCAGTAGCAGCAGGAGTAGGAGCAGTAGCAGCACTATTAGCAGCAGGAGTAGGAGACGTAGCAGTAGCAGAAGTAGCAGTAGCAGTAGCAGCAGCTGCAGTAGCAGCAGCAACAGCAGCAGCAGTAGCTAAAGCAGTAGTAGCAGCAGTAGCAGCAGCAACAGTAGCAGTAGCGGCAGTAGTACCAGCAGCAGCAGTAGCAGTAGCAGTAGCAACATCAGCATTAGCGGCAGCAACAGTAGCAGCAACAGCAGTAGCAGTAGCAGCAGCAGTAGTAGCAGCAACAATAGCAGTACCAGCAGCAGTACCAGCAGCAGCAGTAGGAGTAGCAACAGTAGTAGCCGTAGTAATAGCAGCAACAGTAGCAGTAGCAGCAGTAGTACCAACAGCAGTAGTAGCAGTAGCAGCACGAGTAGGAGCAGTAGCAGTAGCAGAAACAGCAGTAGCAATAGCAGCAGCCGTAGCAGCAGCAGTAGCAGTAGTAGCAGTAGTAGTAGTAGCAGTAGTCTGAGTAGTAACAGTAGGAGCAGGAGTAGGAGCAGCAGCAGTAGTAGCAGTAGCAGCAGTAGTAGCAGCAGTAGTAGTAGCAGCAGCAGTAGCAGTAGCAGTAGTAGCAGTAGGAGCAGTAGTAGCAGTAGTAGGAGTAGTAGCAGTAGTAGCAGTAGGAGCAGTAGCAACAGTAGTAGCAGCAGTAGCAGGAGCATTAGCAGTAGCATGACCAGTAGTAGCAGTAATAGTAGCAGTAGCAGCAGCAGTACCTGCAGCAACAGTATCAGTAGCAGTAGCAGTAGTAGTAGCAGTAATCTGAGTAGTAGCAGCAGGAGTAGGAGCAGTAGCAGTAGTAGCAGTAGCAGCAGGAGTAGGAGCAGAAGCAGTAGAAGCAGTAGCAGCAGCAGCAGGAGTAGCAGTAGTAATAGCAGTAGCAGTAGCAGCAGCAGTAGTAGCAGCAGGAACAGCAGTAGCAGTAGAAGTAGCAGCAGCAGTAGCAGCAACAATAGTAGCAGTAGCAGCAGTAGTACCAGCACTAGCAGTAGCAATAGCAGCAGCTGCAGTAGCAGCAGCAACAACAGTAGCAGTAGTAGCAGCAGTAGCAGCAGCAGCAGCAACAGTAGCAGTAGCAGTAGCAATAGCAGCATTAGTAGTAGCAGCAGTAGCTGCAGCAGCAGTAGTTGCAGCAACAGTAGTAGCAGTAGCAGCATCAGTAGTAGCAGCAACAGTAGCAGTAGCAGCAGCAGTACCATCAGCAGCAGTAGTAGTAGTAGCATTAGCAGTAGCAGTAGTAGTAGCAGTAGTCTGAGTAGTAGCTGTAGCAGCAGGAGTAGGAGCAGCAGCAATAGTAGCAGTAGCAGCAATAATAGTAGCAGCAGCAGTAGTGCCAGTAGCCGTAGCAGTAGCAGTAGTAAGAATAGGAGCAGTAGTAGCAGTAGTAGGAGTACTAGCAGTAGCAGCAGGAGTAGGAGCAGTAGCAGTAGTTGCAGTAGCAGCAGCAGTAGTAGCAGTAAGAGTAGCAGTAGGAGTAGTAGTTGCAGTAGTAGGAGCAGTAGTAGCAGTAGCAGCAGCAGTAGTAGCAGTAGCAGCAGTAGAAGCACCAGTAGCAGTAGCAGTAGCAATAGTAGCAGCCGTAGCAGCAGCAGCAGTAGCAGTAGCAGTAGTAGCAGTAGTAGTAGCAATATTCTGAGTAGTAACAGTAGGAGCAGTAGCAGCAGTAGCAATAGCAGTAGCAGTAGCAGCATTCGTAGTAGCAGCAGTAGCTGCAGCAACAGGAGTAGCAGTAGCAGCAGCAGTAGTAGCAGCAACAGTAGCAGTAGCAGCAGCAGTACCATCAGCAGCAGTAGTAGTAGCATTAACAGTAGCAGTAGCAGTAGTCTGAGTAGTAGCAGTAGCAGCAGGAGTAGGAGCAGCAACAGTAGTAGCAGTAGCAAAAACAATAGTAGCAGCATCAGTAGTGCCAGTAGCCGTAGCAGTAGCAGTAGTAAGAATAGAAGCACTAGTAGGAGTACTAGCAGTAGCAGCAGGAGTAGGAGCAGTAGCAGTAGTTGCAATAGCAGCAGCAGTAGTAGCAGTAAGAGTAGCAGTAGTAGTAGCAGTTGCAGTAGTAGGAGCAGTAGTAGCAGTAGCAGTAGTAGCAGTAGCAGCACGAGTAGGAGCAGTAGCAGCAGTAGAAGCAGCAGTAGCAGTAGCAATAGCAGCAGCCGTAGCAGCAGTAGCAGCAGTAGCAGTAGCAGTAGTAGCAGTAGTAGTAGCAGTAGTCTGAGTAGTAACAGTAGGAGCAGGAGTAGGAGCAGCAGCAGTAGTAGCAGTAGCAGCAGTAGTAGCAGTAGTAGTAGTAGCAGCAGTAGTAGCTGCAGCAGTAGCAGTAGCAGTAGTAGCAGTAGGAGCAGTAGTAGGAGTAGCAGGAGTAGGAGCAGTTGCAGTAACAGTTGCAGTAGTACTAGTAGGAGCAGTAGTAGCAGTAGTAGGACTAGTAGCAGTAGCAGCAGGAATAGAAACAGTAGCAGTAGCAGCAGTAGTAGCAGTAGCAGCAGCAGTAGCAGTAGCAGTAGCAACAGCAGTAGCAGTAGCAGGAGCAGGAGCAGGAGCAGGAGCAGTAGCAGGAGCAGTAGCAGCAGCAACAGTAGTAGCAGCAGGAGTATGAGCAGCAGAAGTAGTAGCAGTAGCAGCAGGAGTAGGAGCAGCAGCAGTAGAAGCAGTAGCAGCAGCAGGAGTAGCAGCAGCAGTAGCAGTAGCAATAGCAGTAGCAGTAGCAGCAGTAGTAGCAGCAGTGGCAGCTGGAACAGCAGTAGCAGTAGCAGCAGCAGTAGTAGCAACAACAGTAGAAGTAGCAGCAGCAGAACCAGCACTAGCAGTAGCATTAGCAGCAGCTGCAGTAGCAGCAGCAACAGCAGCAGCAGTAGCTAAAGCAGTAGTAGCAGCAGTAGCAGCAGCAACAGTAGCAGTAGCGGCAGTAGTACCAGCAGCAGCAGTAGCAGTAGCAGTAGCAACATCAGCATTAGTGGCAGCAACAGTAGCAGCAACAGCAGTAGCAGTAGCAGCAGCAGTAGTAGCAGCAACAATAGCAGTACCAGCAGCAGTACCAGCAGCAGCAGTAGGAGTAGCAACAGTAGTAGCCGTAGTAATAGCAGCAACAGTAGCAGTAGCAGCAGTAGTACCAACAGCAGTAGTAGCAGTAGCAGCACGAGTAGGAGCAGTAGCAGCAGCAGAAACAGCAGTAGCAATAGCAGCAGCCGTAGCAGCAGCAGTAGCAGTAGTAGCAGTAGTAGTAGTAGCAGTAGTCTGAGTAGTAACAGTAGGAGCAGGAGTAGGAGCAGCAGCAGTAGTAGCAGTAGTAGCAGTAGTAGCAGCAGTAGTAGTAACAGCAGCAGTAGCAGTAGCAGTAGTAGCAGTAGGAGCAGTAGTAGCAGTAGTAGGAGTAGTAGCAGTAGTAGCAGTAGGAGCAGTAGCAACAGTAGTAGCAGCAGTAGCAGGAGCATTAGCAGTAGCATGACCAGTAGTAGCAGTAATAGTAGCAGTAGCAGCAGCAGTACCTGCAGCAACAGTATCAGTAGCAGTAGCAGTAGTAGTAGCAGTAATCTGAGTAGTAGCAGCAGGAGTAGGAGCAGTAGCAGTAGTAGCAGTAGCAGCAGGAGTAGGAGCAGCAGCAGTAGAAGCAGTAGCATCAGCAGCAGGAGTAGCAGCAGTAGCAGTAGTAATAGCAGTAGCAGTAGCAGCAGCAGTAGTAGCAGCAGGAACAGCAGTAGCAGTAGAAGTAGCAGCAGCAGTAGCAGCAACAATAGTAGCAGTAGCAGCAGTAGTACCAGCACTAGCAGTAGCAATAGCAGCAGCTGCAGTAGCAGCAGCAACAACAGTAGCAGTAGCAGCAGCAGTAGTAGCAGTAGTAGCAGCAGCAGCAGCAACAGTAGCAGTAGCAGTAGCAATAGCAGCATTAGTAGTAGCAGCAGTAGCTGCAGCAGCAGTAGTTGCAGCAACAGTAGTAGCAGTAGCAGCAGCAGTAGTAGCAGCAACAGTAGCAGTACCATCAGCAGCAGTAGTAGTAGTAGCATTAGCAGTAGCAGTAGTAGTAGCAGTAGTCTGAGTAGTAGCTGTAGCAGCAGGAGTAGGAGCAGCAGCAATAGTAGCAGTAGCAGCAATAATAGTAGCAGCAGCAGTAGTGCCAGTAGCCGTAGCAGTAGCAGTAGTAAGAATAGGAGCAGTAGTAGCAGTAGTAGGAGTACTAGCAGTAGCAGCAGGAGTAGGAGCAGTAGCAGTAGTTGCAGTAGCAGCAGCAGTAGTAGCAGTAAGAGTAGCAGTAGGAGTAGTAGTTGCAGTAGTAGGAGCACTAGTAGCAGTAGCAGCAGCAGTAGTAGCAGTAGCAGCAGTAGAAGCACCAGTAGCAGTAGCAGTAGCAATAGTAGCAGCCGTAGCAGCAGCAGCAGTAGCAGTAGCAGTAGTAGCAGTAGTAGTAGCAATATTCTGAGTAGTAACAGTAGGAGCAGTAGCAGCAGTAGCAATAGCAGTAGCAGTAGCAGCATTCGTAGTAGCAGCAGTAGCTGCAGCAACAGGAGTAGCAGTAGCAGCAGCAGTAGTAGCAGCAACAGTAGCAGTAGCAGCAGCAGTACCATCAGCAGCAGTAGTAGTAGCATTAACAGTAGCAGTAGCAGTAGTCTGAGTAGTAGCAGTAGCAGCAGGAGTAGGAGCAGCAACAGTAGTAGCAGTAGCAACAACAATAGTAGCAGCATCAGTAGTGCCAGTAGCCGTACAAGTAGCAGTAGTAAGAATAGAAGCACTAGTAGGAGTACTAGCAGTAGCAGCAGGAGTAGGAGCAGTAGCAGTAGTTGCAATAGCAACAGCAGTAGTAGCAGTAAGAGTAGCAGTAGTAGTAGCAGTTGCAGTAGTAGGAGCAGTAGTAGCAGTAGCAGTAGTAGCAGTAGCAGCACGAGTAGGAGCAGTAGCAGCAGTAGAAGCAGCAGTAGCAGTAGCAATACAGCAGTTGTAGCAGCAGTAGCAGCAGTAGCAGTAGCAGTAGTAGCAGTAGTAGTAGCAGTAGTCTGAGTAGTAACAGTAGGAGCAGGAGTAGGAGCAGCAGCAGTAGTAGTAGCAGCAGTAGTAGCTGCAGCAGTAGCAGTGGCAATAGCAGTAGTAGCAGTAGGAGCAATAGTAGCAGTAGTAGGAGTAGTAGCAGTAGCAGCAGGAGTAGGAGCAGTAGCAGTAGCAGTTGCAGTAGTAGTAGTAGGAGCAGTAGTAGCAGTAGTAGGACTAGTAGCAGTAGCAGCAGGATTAGGAGCAGTAGCAGTAGCAGCAGTAGTAGCAGTAGCAGCAGCAGTAGCAGTAGCAGCAGCAGTAGCAGGAGCAGCAGCAGGAGCAGCAGCAGTAGCAGGAGCAGTAGCAGGAGCAGTAGCTGGAGCAGTAGCAGCAGCAACAGTAGTAGCAGCAGCTGCAGTAGCAGTAGTAGTATCAGTAGCAGTAGCAGCATCAGCAGAAGTAGCAGCAGCAACAACAGTAGTAGCAGCAGTAGCAGCAACATTAGCAGTAGCAGCACAAGTAGTAGCAGCAACAGTAGCAGTAGCAGCAGCAGTACCTGCAGTAGCAGCAGTAGTAGCAGTATCAGTAGCAGTAGTACTAGCAGTAGTCTGAGTAGTAGCAGCAGAAGTAGGAGCAGCAGCAGTAGTAGCAGTAGCAGCAGGAGTAGGAGCAGCAGCAGTAGAAGCATTAGCAGCAGCAGCAGTAGCAGTAGCAATAGCAGTAGCAGTAGCAAGAGCAGTAGTAGCAGCAGTAGCAGCAGGAACAGCAGTAGCAGTAGCCGCAACAGTAGTAGCAACGACAGTAGAAGTAGCAGCAGCAGTACCAGCACTAGCAGTAGCAGTAGCAGCAGCTACAGTAGCAGCAGCAGCAGCAGTAGCAGTAGCTGCAGCAGTAGTAGCAGCAGTAGCAGCAGCAACAGTAGCAGTAACAGTAGTAGTACCAGCAGCAGCAGTAGCAACAGCAGCAGCAGCAGCAACAGCAGTAGCAATAGCAGCAGCAGTAGTAGCAGCAACAGTAGCAGTACCAGCAGCAGTACCAGCAGCAGCAGTAGGAGTAGCAGCAGTAGTAGCAGTAGTAATAGCATCAACAGTAGCGGTAGCAGCAGCAGTAGCAGTAGCTGCAACACCATTAGCAGCAGCAACAGCAGCAGCAGTAGCAGCAGCAGTAGTAGCAACAACATTAGCAGTAGCAGCAGTAGTACCAGCAGCAGCAGTAGTAGCAACAACATTAGCAGTAGCAGCAGTAGTACCAGCAGCAGCAGTAGCAGTAGCAGTAGCAGTAGCAACAGCAGCATTAGCGGCAGCAACAGCAGTAGCAGTAGCAGCAACAGTAGTTGCAGCAGCAGTAGCAGTAGCAGCAGCAGCATTAGCAGCAGCAACAGCAGCAGCAACAACAGTAGCAGTAGCAGCAGCAGTAGTAGCAATAACATTAGCAGTAGCGGCAGTAGTACCAGCAGCAGCAGTAGCAGTACCAGCAGCAACAATAGCAGCAGCAGCAACAACAGTAGCAGTAGCAGCAGCAACAGCAGCAACATTAGCAGTAGAAGCACCAGTAGTAGCAGCAACAGTAGAAGTAGCAGCAGCAGTACCAGCAGCATCAGTAGCAGTAGTAGTAGCAGTAGCAGCAGTAGTCTGAGTAGTAGCAGTTGCAGCAGGAGTAGGAGCAGCAACAGTAGTAGCAGTAGCAGCAGCAGTAGTAGCAGTAGCAGTAGCAGTAGTAAGAGTAGTAGCAGTAGTAGGAGTAGTAGCAGTAGCAGCAGGAGTAGGAGCAGTAGCAGCACTATTAGCAGCAGGAGTAGGAGACGTAGCAGTAGCAGCAGTAGCAGCAGAAGTAGCAGTAGCAGTAGTAAGAGTAGGAGTAGTAGTAGTAGTAGGAGCAGTAGTAGCAGTAGGAGCAGTAGTAGCAGTAGTCTGAGTAGTAGTAGCAGTAGCAGCAGGAGTAGTAGCAGTAGCAGCAGTAGTAGCAGCAGCAGTAGCAGTAGCAGCAGCAGCAGGAGTAGCAGCAGTAGCAGCAGCAACAACAACAGCATTAGCAGTGGCAGCACCAGTAGTAGCAGCAACAGTAGCAGTACCAGCAGGAGTTTCAGCAGCACCAACAGTAGCAGTTGAAGTAGTAGTAGCAGTACTCTGAGTAGTAGCAGCAGGAGTAGGAGCAGCAGCAGTAGTAGCAGCAGCAACAACAGCAGTAGCAGTAGCCGTAGCAGTAGCAGTAGCAGTAGTAAGACTAGGAACAGTAGTAACAATAGTAGCAATAGTAGCAGTAGTAGGAGTAGTAGCAGTAGCAGCAGGAGAAGGAGCAGTAGCAGTAGCAGCAGTACGAGCACAAGTAGCAGTAGCAGTAGTAGCAGTAGTATGAGAAGGAGTAGTAGTAGTAGGAGCAGTAGTAGCAGTAGTCTGAGTAGTAGCAGTAGCAGCAGGAGTAGGAGCAGTAGCAGTAGCAGGAGTACGAGCACAAGTAGTAGTAGCAGTAGTAGCAGTAGTATGAGAAGGAGTAGTAGTAGTAGTAAGAGCAGTAGTAGCAGTAGTCTGAGTAGTAGCAGTAGCAACAGGAGTAGGAGCAGCAGCAGTAGAAGCAGTAGCAGTAGCAACAGTAGCAGCAGCAGCAGTAGCAGTAGCAGTAGCAGTAGCAGTAGCAGCAGTAGTAGTAGCAGCAACAGTAGCAGTAGCAGCAGCAGTACCATCAACAGCAGCAGTAGTAGAAGCATTAGCAGTAGCAGTAGTAGTAGCAGTAGTCTGAGTAGTAGCAGTAGCAGCAGGAGTAGGAGCAGCAGCAGTAGTAGCAGTAGCAGCAGCAGTAATAGTAGCAGCAGTAGTAGCTGCAGCAGTAGCAGTGGCAATAGCAGTAGTAGCAGTAGGAGCAATAGTAGCAGTAGTAGGAGTAGTAGCAGTAGCAGCAGGAGTATGAGCAGTAGCAGTAGCAGTAGCAGTTGCAGTAGTAGTAGTAGGAGCAGTAGTAGCAGTAGTAGGACTAGTAGCAGTAGCTGCAGGATTAGGAGCAGTAGCAGTAGCAGCAGTAGTAGCAGTAGCAGCAGCAGTAGCAGTAGCAGTAGCAGGAGCAGTAGCAGGAGCAGGAGCAGTAGCAGGAGCAGGAGCAGTAGCAGGAGCAGTAGCAGCAGCAACAGTAGTAGCAGCAGCTGCAGTAGCAGTAGTAGTAGCAGTAGCAGCATCAGCAGCAGTAGCAGCAGCAACAGCAGTAGCAGCAGCAGTAGTAGCAGCAGTAGCAGCAACATTAGCAGTAGCATCACCAGTAGTAGCAGCAACAGTAGCAGTAGCAGCAGCAGTACCTGCAGCAGCAGCAGTAGCAGTATCAGTAGCAGTAGTATAGCAGTAGTCTGAGTAGTAGCAGCAGAAGTAGGAGCAGCAGCAGTAGTAGCAGTAGCAGCAGGAGTAGGAGCAGCAGCAGTAGAAGCAGTAGCAGCAGCAGGAGTAGCAGTAGCAATAGCATTAGCAGTAGTAGCAGCAGTAGTAGCAGCAGTAGCAGCAGGAACAGCAGTAGCAGTAGCAGCCGCAGTAGTAGCAACAACAGTAGAAGTAGCAGCAGCAGTTCCAGCACTAGCAGTAGCAGTAGCAGCAGCTGCAGTAACAGCAGCAGTAGCAGTAGCTGCGGCAGTAGTAGCAGCAGTAGCAGCAGCAACAGTAGTAGTAGCAGTAGTAGTACCAGCAGCAGCAGTAGCAGTAGCAGTAGCAACAGCAGCATTAGCGGCAGCAACAGCAGCAGCAACAGCAGTAGCAGTAGCAGCGGCAGTAGTAGCAGCAACAGTAGCAGTACCAGCAGCAGTACCAGCAGCAGGAGTAGGAGTAGCAGCAGTAGTAGCAGTAGTAATAGCAGCAACAATAGCAGTAGCAGCAGCAGTACCAGCAGTAGCAGTAGCAGCAGCAGCATTAGCAGCAGCAACAGCAGCAGCAACAGCAGTAGCAGTAGCAGCAGCATTAGTAGCAACAACATTAGCAGTAGCAGCAGTAGTACCAGCAGCAGCAGTAGCAGTAGCAGCAGCAGCAGTACCAGCAGCAACAGTATCAGCAGCAACAACAGTAGCAGTAGCAGCAGCAGCAACAGCAGCAACATTAGCAGTAGAAGCACCAGTAGTAGCAGCAACACTAGAAGTAGCAGCAGCAGTACCAGCAGCATCAGTAGCAGTAGTAGTAGCAGTAGCAGCAGTAGTCTGAGTAGTAGCAGTAGCAGCAGGAGTAGGAGCAGCAACAGTAGTAGCAGTAGCAGCAGCAGTAGTAGCAGTAGCAGTAGCAGTAGTAAGAGTAGTAGCAGTAGTAGGAGTAGTAACAGTAGCAGCAGGAGTAGGAGCAGTAGCAGCAGTAGTAGCAGACGTAGTAGCAGCAGGAGTAGGAGACGTAGCAGTAGCAGCAGTAGCAGCAGTAGGAGCAGTAGTAGCAGTAGTCTGAGTAGTAGTAGCAGTAGCAGCAGGAGTAGTAGCAGTAGCAGCAGTAGTAGCAGCAGCAGTAGCAGTAGCAGCAGCGGCAGGAGTAGCAGCAGTAGCAGCAGCAACAGCAGCAGCATTAGCAGTGGCATCACCAGTAGTAGCAGCAACAGTAGCAGTACCAGCAGGAGTTTCAGCAGCACCAACGGTAGCAGTAGAAGTAGTAGTAGCAGTACTCTGAGTAGTAGCAGCAGGAGTAGGAGCAGCAGTAGTAGCAGTAGCCGTAGCAGTAGCAGTAGTAAGACTAGGAGCAGTAGTAGCAGTAGTAGCAGTAGTAGCAATAGTAGCAGTAGTAGGAGTAGTAGCAGTAGCAGCAGAAGTAGGAGCAGTAGCAGTAGCAGCAGTACGAGCACAAGTAGCAGTAGCAGTAGTAGCAGTAGTATGAGAAGTAGTAGTAGTAGTAGGAGCAGTAGTAGCAGTAGTAGCAGTAGTCTGAGTTGTAGCAGTAGCAGCAGTAGCAGCAGGAGTAGGAGCAGTAGCAGTAGCAGCAGTACGAGCACAAGTAGCAGTACAGTAGTAGCAGTAGTATGAGAAGGAGTAGTAGTAGTAGTAAGACCATTAGCAGCAGCAACAGCAGCAGCAGTAGCAGCAGCAGTAGTAGCAACAACATTAGCAGTAGCAGCAGTAGTACCAGCAGCAGCAGTAGTAGCAACAACATTAGCAGTAGCAGCAGTAGTACCAGCAGCAGCAGTAGCAGTAGCAGTAGCAGTAGCAACAGCAGCATTAGCGGCAGCAACAGCAGTAGCAGTAGCAGCAACAGTAGTTGCAGCAGCAGTAGCAGTAGCAGCAGCAGCATTAGCAGCAGCAACAGCAGCAGCAACAACAGTAGCAGTAGCAGCAGCAGTAGTAGCAACAACATTAGCAGTAGCAGCAGTAGTACCAGCAGCAGCAGTAGCAGTACCAGCAGCAACAGTAGCAGCAGCAGCAACAACAGTAGCAGTAGCAGCAGCAGTAGCAGCAGCAACAGCAGCAACATTAGCAGTAGAAGCACCAGTAGTAGCAGCAACAGTAGAAGTAGCAGCAGCAGTACCAGCAGCATCAGTAGCAGTAGTAGTAGCAGTAGCAGCAGTAGTCTGAGTAGTAGCAGTTGCAGCAGGAGTAGGAGCAGCAACAGTAGTAGCAGTAGCAGCAGCAGTAGTAGCAGTAGCAGTAGCAGTAGTAAGAGTAGTAGCAGTAGTAGGAGTAGTAGCAGTAGCAGCAGGAGTAGGAGCAGTAGCAGCACTATTAGCAGCAGGAGTAGGAGACGTAGCAGTAGCAGCAGTAGCAGCAGAAGTAGCAGTAGCAGTAGTAAGAGTAGGAGTAGTAGTAGTAGTAGGAGCAGTAGTAGCAGTAGGAGCAGTAGTAGCAGTAGTCTGAGTAGTAGTAGCAGTAGCAGCAGGAGTAGTAGCAGTAGCAGCAGTAGTAGCAGCAGCAGTAGCAGTAGCAGCAGCAGCAGGAGTAGCAGCAGTAGCAGCAGCAACAACAACAGCATTAGCAGTGGCAGCACCAGTAGTAGCAGCAACAGTAGCAGTACCAGCAGGAGTTTCAGCAGCACCAACAGTAGCAGTTGAAGTAGTAGTAGCAGTACTCTGAGTAGTAGCAGTAGCAGCAGGAGTAGGAGCAGCAGCAGTAGTAGCAGCAGCAACAACAGCAGTAGCAGTAGCCGTAGCAGTAGCAGTAGCAGTAGTAAGACTAGGAACAGTAGTAACAATAGTAGCAATAGTAGCAGTAGTAGGAGTAGTAGCAGTAGCAGCAGGAGAAGGAGCAGTAGCAGTAGCAGCAGTACGAGCACAAGTAGCAGTAGCAGTAGTAGCAGTAGTATGAGAAGGAGTAGTAGTAGTAGGAGCAGTAGTAGCAGTAGTCTGAGTAGTAGCAGTAGCAGCAGGAGTAGGAGCAGTAGCAGTAGCAGGAGTACGAGCACAAGTAGTAGTAGCAGTAGTAGCAGTAGTATGAGAAGGAGTAGTAGTAGTAGTAAGAGCAGTAGTAGCAGTAGTCTGAGTAGTAGCAGTAGCAACAGGAGTAGGAGCAGCAGCAGTAGAAGCAGTAGCAGTAGCAACAGTAGCAGCAGCAGCAGTAGCAGTAGCAGTAGCAGTAGCAGTAGCAGCAGTAGTAGTAGCAGCAACAGTAGCAGTAGCAGCAGCAGTACCATCAACAGCAGCAGTAGTAGAAGCATTAGCAGTAGCAGTAGTAGTAGCAGTAGTCTGAGTAGTAGCAGTAGCAGCAGGAGTAGGAGCAGCAGCAGTAGTAGCAGTAGCAGCAGCAGTAATAGTAGCAGCAGTAGTAGCTGCAGCAGTAGCAGTGGCAATAGCAGTAGTAGCAGTAGGAGCAATAGTAGCAGTAGTAGGAGTAGTAGCAGTAGCAGCAGGAGTATGAGCAGTAGCAGTAGCAGTAGCAGTTGCAGTAGTAGTAGTAGGAGCAGTAGTAGCAGTAGTAGGACTAGTAGCAGTAGCTGCAGGATTAGGAGCAGTAGCAGTAGCAGCAGTAGTAGCAGTAGCAGCAGCAGTAGCAGTAGCAGTAGCAGGAGCAGTAGCAGGAGCAGGAGCAGTAGCAGGAGCAGTAGCAGCAGCAACAGTAGTAGCAGCAGCTGCAGTAGCAGTAGTAGTAGCAGTAGCAGCATCAGCAGCAGTAGCAGCAGCAACAGCAGTAGCAGCAGCAGTAGTAGCAACAGTAGCAGCAACATTAGCAGTAGCATCACCAGTAGTAGCAGCAACAGTAGCAGTAGCAGCAGCAGTACCTGCAGCAGCAGCAGTAGCAGTATCAGTAGCAGTAGTACTAGCAGTAGTCTGAGTAGTAGCAGCAGAAGTAGGAGCAGCAGCAGTAGTAGCAGTAGCAGCAGGAGTAGGAGCAGCAGCAGTAGAAGCAGTAGCAGCAGCAGGAGTAGCAGTAGCAATAGCATTAGCAGTAGCAGCAGCAGTAGTAGCAGCAGTAGCAGCAGGAACAGCAGTAGCAGTAGCAGCAGCAGTAGTAGCAACAACAGTAGAAGTAGCAGCATCAGTTCCAGCACTAGCAGTAGCAGTAGCAGCAGCTGCAGTAACAGCAGCAGTAGCAGTAGCTGCGGCAGTAGTAGCAGCAGTAGCAGCAGCAACAGTAGTAGTAGCAGTAGTAGTACCAGCAGCAGCAGTAGCAGTAGTAGTAGCAACAGCAGCATTAGCGGCAGCAACAGCAGCAGCAACAGAAGTAGCAGTAGCAGCGGCAGTAGTAGCAGCAACAGTAGCAGTACCAGCAGCAGTACCAGCAGCAGGAGTAGGAGTAGCAGCAGTAGTAGCAGTAGTAATAGCAGCAACTGTAGCAGTAGCAGCAGCAGTACCAGCAGTAGCAGTAGCAGCAGCAGCATTAGCAGCAGCAACAGCAGCAGCAACAGCAGTAGCAGTAGCAGCAGCATTAGTAGCAACAACATTAGCAGTAGCAGCAGTAGTACCAGCAGCAGCAGTAGCAGTAGCAGCAGCAGCAGTACCAGCAGCAACAGTAGCAGCAGCAACAACAGTAGCAGTAGCAGCAGCAGCAACAGCAGCAACATTAGCAGTAGAAGCACCAGTAGTAGCAGCAACACTAGAAGTAGCAGCAGCAGTACCAGCAGCATCAGTAGCAGTAGTAGTAGCAGTAGCAGCAGTAGTCTGAGTAGTAGCAGTAGCAGCAGGAGTAGGAGCAGCAACAGTAGTAGCAGTAGCAGCAGCAGTAGTAGCAGTAGCAGTAGCAGTAGCAGTAGTAAGAGTAGTAGCAGTAGTAGGAGTAGTAGCAGTAGCAGCAGGAGTAGGAGCAGTAGCAGCAGTAGTAGCAGACGTAGTAGCAGCAGGAGTAGGAGACGTAGCAGTAGCAGCAGTAGCAGCAGTAGGAGCAGTAGTAGCAGTAGTCTGAGTAGTAGTAGCAGTAGCAGCAGGAGTAGTAGCAGTAGCAGCAGTAGTAGCAGCAGCAGTAGCAGTAGCAGCAGCGGCAGGAGTAGCAGCAGTAGCAGCAGCAACAGCAGCAGCATTAGCAGTGGCAGCACCAGTAGTAGCAGCAACAGTAGCAGTACCAGCAGGAGTTTCAGCAGCACCAACGGTAGCAGTAGAAGTAGTAGTAGCAGTACTCTGAGTAGTAGCAGCAGGAGTAGGAGCAGCAGTAGTAGCAGTAGCCGTAGCAGTAGCAGTAGTAAGACTAGGAGCAGTAGTAGCAGTAGTAGCAGTAGTAGCAATAGTAGCAGTAGTAGGAGTAGTAGCAGTAGCAGCAGAAGTAGGAGCAGTAGCAGTAGCAGCAGTACGAGCACAAGTAGCAGTAGCAGTAGTAGCATTAGTATGAGAAGTAGTAGTAGTAGTAGGAGCAGTAGTAGCAGTAGTAGCAGTAGTCTGAGTAGTAGCAGTAGCAGCAGGAGTAGGAGCAGTAGCAGTAGCAGCAGTACGAGCACAAGTAGCAGTACAGTAGTAGCAGTAGTATGAGAAGGAGTAGTAGTAGTAGTAAGAGCAGTAGTAGCAGTAGTCTGAGTTGTAGCAGTAGCAACAGGAGTAGGAGCAGCAGCAGTAGAAGCAGTAGCAGCAGCAGCAGTAGCAGTAGCAGTAGCAGTAGCAGTAGCAGTAGTAGTAGTAGCAGCAATAGCTGCAGCACCAGTAGTAGCAGTAGCAGCAGCAGTAGTAGCAGCAACAGTAGTAGTAGCAGCAGTACCATCAGCAGCAGCAGTAGTAGAAGCATTAGCAGTAGCAGTAGGAGTAGTAGTAGCAGTAGTCTGAGTAGTAGCAGTAGCAGCAGGAGTAGGAGAAGCAGCAGTAGTAGCAGTAGCAGCAACAGTAGTAGCAGCAGTAGTAGTGCCAGTAGGAGTACTAGTAGTAGCAGTAGTAGCAGTAGTAGGAGTACTAGTAGTAGCAATAGGAGTATGAGCAGTAGCAGTAGTTGCAGTAGCAGTAGCAATAGTAGCAGTAAGAGTAGCAGTAGTAGTAGCAGTAGTCTGAGTAGTAATAGTAGGAGCAGGAGTAGGAGCGGCAGCAGAAGTAGCAGTAGCAGAAATAGTAGCAGCAGTAGTAGTAGCAGCAGCAGTAGCAACAGCAGCAGTAGCAGTAGCAGTAGTAGCAGTAGGAGCAGCAGTAGCAGTAGCAGCAGCTGCAGTAGCAGCAGCACCAGCAGCAGCAGCAGCAGTAGCAGTAGCTGCTGCAGTAGTAGCAGCAGCAGCAGCAGCAACAGTAGCAGTAGCAGTAGTAGTACCAGCAGCAGTAGCAGTAGCAGTAGCAACAGCAGCATTAGCGGCAGCAACAGCAGCAGCAACAGCAGTAGCAGTAGCAGCAACAGTAGTAGCAGCAACAGTAGCAGTACCAGCAGCAGCAGTAGGAGTAGCAGCACTAGTAGCAGTAGTAATAGCAGCAACAGTAGCAGTAGCAGCAGCAGTACCAGCAGCAGCAGTAGTAGTAGCAGCAGCAGCATTAGCAGCAGCAACAGCAGTAGCAGTAGCAGCAGCAGTAGTAGCAACAACATTAGCAGTAGCAGCAGCAGTACCAGCAGTAGCAGTAGTAGTAGTAGCAGCAGCAGTACCAGCAGCAACAGTAGCAGCAGCAACAGTAGCAGTAGCAGCAGCAGTAGCAGCAGCAACATTAGCAGTAGAAGCACCAGTAGTAGCAGCAACAGTAGAAGTAGCAGCAGCAGTACCAGCAGCATCAGTACCATTAGCAGCAGTAGCAGTAGTAGTAGCAGTAGCAGCAGTAGTCTGAGTAGTAGCAGTAGCAGCAGGAGTAGGAGCAGCAACAGTAGTAGCAGTAGCAGCAGCAGTAGTAGCAGTAGCAGTAGCAGTAGTAAGAGTAGTAGCAGCAGTAGGAGTAGTAGCAGTAGCAGCAGGAGTAGGAGCAGTAGCAGTAGCAGCAGTAGTAGCAGCAGGAGTAGGAGACGTAGCAGTAGCAGCAGTAGCAGCAGAAGTAGCAGTAGCAGTAGTAAGAGTAGGAGTAGTAGTAGTAGGAGCAGTAGTAGCAGTAGGAGCAGTAGTAGCAGTAGTCTGAGTAGTAGTAGCAGTAGCAGCAGGAGTAGTAGCAGTAGCAGCAGTAGTAGCAGCAGCAGTAGCAGTAGCAGCAGCAGCAGGAGTAGCAGCAGTAGCAGCAGCAACAGCATCAGCATTAGCAGTGGCAGCACCAGTAGTAGCAGCAACAGTAGCAGTACCAGCAGGAGTTTCAGCAGCACCAACGGTAGCAGTAGAAGTAGTAGTAGCAGTACTCTGAGTAGTAGCAGTAGCAGCAGGAGTAGGAGCAGCAGCAGTAGTAGCAGCAGCAGCAGCAGCAGTAGCAGTAGCCGTAGCAGTAGCAGTAGCAGTAGTAAGACTAGGAGCAGTAGTAGCAGTAGTAGCAATAGTAGCAGTAGTAGTAGTAGTAGCAGCAGGAGTAGGAGCAGTAGCAGTAGCAGCAGTACGAGCACAAGTAGCAGTAGCAGTAGTAGCAGTAGTATGAGAAGGAGTAGTAGTAGTAGTAGTAGGAGCAGTAGTAGCAGTAGTAGCAGTAGTCTGAGTAGTAGCAGTAGCAGCAGGAGTAGGAGCAGTAGCAGTAGCAGCAGTACGAGCACAAGTAGCAGTAGCAGTAGTAGCAGTAGTATGAGAAGGAGTAGTAGTAGTAGTAGTAGTAGGAGCAGTAGTAGAAGTAGTCTGAGTAGTAGCAGTAGCAGCAGGAGTAGGAGCAGCAGCAGTAGAAGCAGTAGCAGTAGCAGCAGCAACAGCAGCAGCAGCAGTAGCAGTAGCTGCAGCAGTAGTAGCAGCAGTAGTAGCAGCAACAGTAGCAGTAGCAGTAGTAGTAGCAACAACAGCATTAGCGGCAGCAACAGCAGCAGCAACAGCAGTAGCAGTAGCAGCGGCAGTAGTAGCAGCAACAGTAGCAGTACCAGCAGCAGTACCAGCAGCAGGAGTAGGAGTAATAGCAGCAACAGTAGCAGTAGCAGCAGCAGTACCAGCGGTAGCAGTAGCAGCAGCAGCATTAGCAGCAGCAACAGCAGCAGCAACAGCAGTAGCAGTAGCAGCAGCAGTAGTAGCAACAACATTAGCAGTAGTACCAGCAGCAGCAGTAGCAGTAGCAGCAGCAGCAGTACCAGCAGCAACAGTAGCAGCAGCAACAACAGTAGCAGTAGCAGCAGCAGCAACAGCAGCAACAGCAGCAACATTAGCAGTAGAAGCACCAGTAGTAGCAGCAACACTAGAAGTAGCAGCAGCAGTACCAGCAGCATCAGTAGCAGTAGTAGTAGCAGTAGCAGCAGTATTCTGAGTAGTATCTGTAGCAGCAGGAGTAGGAGCAGCAACAGTAGTAGCAGTAGCAGCAGTAGTAGCAGTAGCAGTAGCAGTAGTAAGAGTAGTAGCAGTAGTAGGAGTAGTAGCAGTAGCAGCAGGAGTAGGAGCAGTAGCAGCAGTAGTAGCAGCAGTAGTAGCAGCAGGAGTAGGAGACGTAGCAGTAGCAGCAGTAGCAGCAGAAGTAGCAGTAGCAGTAGTAGGAGAAGGAGTAGTAGTAGTAGTAGGAGCAGTAGTAGCAGTAGGAGCAGTAGTAGCAGTAGTCTGAGTAGTAGTAGCAGTAGCAGCAGGAGTAGTAGCAGTAGCAGCAGTAGTAGCAGCAGCAGTAGCAGTAGCAGCAGCGGCAGGAGTAGCAGCAGTAGCAGCAGCAACAGCAGCAGCATTAGCAGTGGCAGCACCAGTAGTAGCAGCAACAGTAGCAGTACCAGCAGGAGTTTCAGCAGCACCAACGGTAGCAGTAGAAGTAGTAGTAGCAGTACTCTGAGTAGTAGCAGCAGGAGTAGGAGCAGCAGTAGTAGCAGTAGCCGTAGCAGTAGCAGTAGTAAGACTAGGAGCAGTAGTAGCAGTAGTAGCAGTAGTAGCAATAGTAGCATGCTGCTGCTACTGCTACTGCTGTTCCAGCTGCCACTGCTGCTACTACTGCTGCTACTGCTACTGCTATTGCTACTGCTACTGCTGCTGCTACTCCTGCTGCTGCTACTGCTTCTACTGCTGCTGCTCCTACTCCTGCTGCTACTGCTACTACTTCTGCTGCTCATACTCCTGCTGCTACTACTGTTGCTGCTGCTACTGCTCCTGCTACTGCTCCTGTTCCTGCTCCTGCTCCTGCTACTGCTACTGCTGTTGCTACTGCTACTGCTACTGCTGCTGCTACTGCTACTACTGCTGCTACTGCTACTGTTTCTATTCCTGCTGCTACTGCTACTAGTCCTACTACTGCTACTACTGCTCCTACTAGTACTACTGCAACTGTTACTGCAACTGCTCCTACTCCTGCTACTCCTACTACTGCTCCTACTGCTACTACTGCTACTGCTACTGCTGCAGCTACTACTGCTGCTACTACTACTACTGCTACTACTGCTGCTACTGCTACTACTGCTGCTGCTCCTACTCCTGCTCCTACTGTTACTACTCAGACTACTGCTACTACTACTGCTACTACTGCTACTGCTACTGCTGCTACTGCTGCTACGGCTGCTGCTATTGCTACTGCTACTGCTGCTTCTACTGCTGCTACTGCTCCTACTCGTGCTGCTACTGCTACTGCTAATACTGCTCCTACTACTGCAACTGCTACTACTACTGCTACTCTTACTACTGCTACTGCTACGGCTACTGGCACTACTGCTGCTGCTACTATTCTTGTTTCTACTGCTACTACTGTTGCTGCTCCTACTCCTGCTTCTACTGCTACTACTACTGCTGCTACTGCTGCTGCTGCTATTGCTACTGCTACTCCTGCTGCTGCTGCTACTGCTTCTACTGTTGTTGCTCCTACTCCTGCTGCTACTGCTACTACTGCTACTGCTCCTACTCCTGCTGCTACTACTCAGACTACTGCTACTACTACTGCTACTGATACTGCTGCTGCAGGTACGGCTGCAGCTACTGCTACTGTTGCCGCTACTACAGGTGCTGCTACTGCTAATGCTGCTGCTACTGCTGCTACTGCTGTTGCTGCTGCTGCTGTTGCTGCTGCTGCTGCTGCTGATGCTGCTACTGCTAATGATACTGCTACTGCTACTGCAGCTACTGCTACTACTACTGCAAGCTGCTCCTGCTACTGCTTCTGCTACTGCTACTGCTCCTGGTTCGCTACTTCTCATGCTACTGCTGATGCTACTGCTACGGCTGCTGCTGCTCCTAATCCTACTGCTAGTGCTACTACTCCTACTACTGCTACTACTGCTCCTACTACTACTACTTCAACTGCTACTGCTACTGCTCCTACTCCTGCTGCTACTGCTACTAGTCCTACTACTGCTACTACTGCTCCCACTACTACTACTGCTACTGCTACTGCTACTGCTACTGCTGCAGCTGCAGCTACTGCAGCTGCTACTACTACTGCTGCTACTACTACTGCTGCTACTACTGCTGCTACTGCTACTACTGATGCTGCTCCTACTCCTGCTCCTAGTGTTACTACTCAGACTACTGCTACTACTACTACAACTGCTACTGCTAGTGCTGCTGCTGCAACGGCTGCTGCTACGGCTGCTGCTACTGCTACTGCTGCTTCTACTGCTGCTACTGCTACTACTGCTGCTGCTACTGCTACTACTGCTCCTACTACTGCAACTGCTACTACTACTGCTACTCTTACTGCTACTACTGCTGCTGCTACTGCAACTACTGCTACTGCTCCTACTACTGCTACTACTGCTCCTATTCTTACTACAGCTACTGCTACGGCTACTGGCACTACTGCTGCTGCTACTATTATTGCTGCTACTGCTACTATTGCTGCTGCTCCTACTCCTGCTGCTACTGCTACTACTCAGACTACTGCTACTACTACTGCTACTGCTAATGCTACTACTACTACTGCTGATGGTACTGCTGCTGCTACTGCTACTGTTGCTGCTACTACTGCTGCTGCTACTGCTACTACTGTTGCTGCAGCTACTGCTGCTACTACTAATGCTGCTACTGCTACTGCTATTGCTACTGCTACTGCTATTGCTACTGCTACTGCTGCTGCTACTACTGCTGCTGCTGCTACTACTTCTACTGCTGCTACTGCTTCTACTGCTGCTGGTACTGCTGCTGCTGGTACTGCTGCTGCTACTAGTACTGTTGCTGCTGCTACTGCTATTGCTATTGCTGCTGCTGCTAATGCTGCTGTTGCTACTGCTACTGCTACTGCTGCTGCTGGTACTGTTGCTGCTACTGCTACTGTTGATGCTGCTAGTGCGGCTACTACTGCTGTTGCTACTGCTACTGCTGTTGCTGCTGCTACTGCAGCTGCTGCTACTGCTACTGCTGCTACTGCTACTGCTAGTGCTGGTACTGCTGCTGCTACTACTACTGTTGTTGCTACTACTGCTGCTGCTACTTCTACTGCTACTGCTGTTCCTGCTGCTACTGCTGCTACTAATGCTGCTGCTACTGCTACTGCTACTGCTGCTGCTACTCCTGCTGCTGCTGCTACTGCTTCTACTGCTGCTGCTCCTACTCCTGCTGCTACTGCTACTACTGCTACTGCTCCTACTCCTGCTGCTACTACTCAGACTACTGCTACTGCTACTGCTACTACTACTGATACTGCTGCTGCAGGTACTGCTGCTGCTACTGCTACTGTTGCTGCTACTACTGGTGCTGCTACTGCTAATGCTGCTGCTACTACTGCTGCAGCTACTGTTGTTGCTGCTGCTACTGCTGCTGATGTTGCTACTGCTACTGATACTACTACTGCTACTTCTACTGCATCTACTGCTACTACTACTGCAAGCTGCTACTGCTCCAGCTCCTGCTACTGCTCCTGGTTCGCTACTTCTCCTGCTACTGCTCCTGCTCCTGCTACTGCTGCTGCTACTACTGCTGCTACTGCTACTGCTCCTAATCCTACTGCTAGTGCTACTACTCCTACTACTGCTACTTCTGCTCCTACTACTACTACTGCAACTGATACTTCTACTGTTGTTGCTACTGCTCCTACTCCTGCTGCTACTGCTACTAATCCTACTACTGCTACTACTGCTCCTACTGCTACTGATACTGCTGCTGCTACTGCTGCTACTGCTACTACTGCTGCTGCTCCTACTCCTGCTCCTAGTGTTACTACTCAGACTACGGATACTACTACTGCTATTGCTACTGCTACTGCTGCTGCTACGGCTGCTGCTATTGCTACTGATGCTTCTATTGCTGCTACTGCTCCTACTCGTGCTGCTACTGCTAATACTGCTGCTGCTACTGCTACTACTGCTCCTACTACTGCTACTGCTACTACTAATGCTACTCTTACTGCTACTACTGCTACTGCAACTACTGCTACTGCTCCTACTCCTGCTGCTACTCCTAGTACTCCTACTACTGCTACTACTGCTCCTATTCTTACTAGTGCTACGGCTACTGGCACTACTGCTGTTGCTACTATTGTTGCTGCTTCTGCTACTACTGCTGCCGCTCCTACTCCTGCTGCAACTGCAACTACTCAGACTACTGCTACTACTACTGCTAATGCTACTGCTAATGCTACTACTACTACTGCTGCTGATGGTACTGCTGCTGCTACTGCTACTGTTGCTGTTACTACTGCTGCTGCTACTACTATTGCTGCACCTACTGCTGCTACTACTTATGCTGCTACTGCTACTGCTATTGCTACTGCTGCTGCTACTACTGCTGCTGCTACTTCTTCTACTACTGCTGCTCCTACTCCTGCTGCTACTGCTACTACTCAGACTACTGCTACTACTGCTCCTACTGCTACAACTGCTACTACTGCTACTGCTACTTCTACTGGTACTGCTGCTACTGCTACTGCTCATACTCCTGATGCTATTGCTACTACTCCTACTACTGCTATTATTGCTACTACTACTACTGCTCCTAGTCTTACTACTGCTACTGCTACTGCTACGGCTACTGCTACTGCTGTTGCCGCAGCTGCTACTACTGCTGCTGCTACAACCGCTGCTGCTCCTACTCCTGCTGCTACTGCTACTACTCAGAGTACTGCTACTACTACTGCTACTTCTACTGCTACTGCTAGTGTTGCTGGTACTGTTGCTGGTACTGCTATTGTTGCTGCTACTATTGGTGCTGCTACTGTTAATGCTGCTGCTACTCCTGCTGCTGCTGCTACTGCTATTGCTACTGCTACTCCTGCTGCTACTACTGCTGCTGCTGCTACTGCTACTCCTCACGCTGCTACTGCTACTGCTACTCAGACTACAGATACTACTGCTCCTACTGCTACTACTGCTCCTACTACTACTACTCCTACTACTACTACTACTGCTACTTCTGCTGCTACTGCTTCTACTGCTACGTCTCCTACTCCTGCTGCTACTGCTACTACTCCTACTACTGCTGCTACTGCTACTGCTCCTACTCCTGCTGCTACTGCTACTACTCCTACTACTGCTACTATTGTTACTACTGCTACTACTTCTCCTACTCTTACTACTGCTACTGCTACTGCTACTACTGGTGCTTCTGAAGCTAATGCTGCTGCTGTTGCTGTTGCTACTGCTGCTACTACTACTGCTGCTACTGCTACTGCTACAGTTGTTGCTGCTGCTGCTGTTGCTGTTGCTACTGCTGCTGCTGCTACTGCTACATCTGCTGCTGGTACTGCTGCTGCTACAGCTAATGTTGCTGCTACTACTGCTGCTACTGCTGTTGCTGCTGCTAATGCTGCTGCTGCTGCTACTGCTACTGCTAGTGCTGGTACTGCTGCTGCTACTGCTTCTACTGCTGCTCCTACTCCTGCTGCTACTGCTACTACTCAGACTACTGCTACTACTGCTCCTACTGCTACTACTGCTCCTACTACTGCTCCTACTACTATTACTACCCCTTCTCATACTACTGCTACTACTGCTACTTCTGCTGGTACTGCTGCTGCTACTACTGCTCCTACTCTTACTACTGCTACTGCTACGGGTACTGCTACTGCTGTTGCTGCTGCTACTACTGCTGCTGCTACTACTTCTGCTGCTCCTACTGCTGCTACTACTGCTGCTGCTACTGCTGCTGCTACTGCTACTGCTATTGCTACTGCTACTGCTGCTGCTACTCCTGCTACTGCTACTGCTTCTACTGCTGCTGCTACTCCTGCTGCTGCTACTGCTTCTACTGCTGCTGCTCCTACTCCTGCTGCTACTGCTACTACTTCTGCTGCTCATACTCCTGCTGCTACTACTGTTGCTGCTGCTACTGCCCCTGCTACTGCTCCTGCTCCTGCTCCTGCTCCTGCTACTGCTCCTGCTACTGCTGTTGCTACTGCTACTGCTACTGCTGCTGCTACTGCTACTACTGCTGCTACTGCTACTGCTCCTAATCCTGCTGCTACTGCTACTAGTCCTACAACTGCTACTACTGCTCCTATTACTACTGCTGCTACTGCTACTACTGCTCCTACTGCTACTACTGCTACTGCTACTGCTGCAGCTACTACTGCTGCTACTACTACTACTGCTACTACTGCTGCTACTGCTACTACTGCTGCTGCTCCTACTCCTGCTCCTACTGTTACTACTCAGACTACTGCTACTACTACTGCTACTACTGCTACTGCTACTGCTGCTACTGCTGCTACGGCTGCTGCTATTGCTACTGCTACTGCTGCTTCTACAGCTGCTACTGCTCCTACTCGTGCTGCTACTGCTACTACTGCTGCTGCTACTGCTACTACTGCTCCTACTACTGCAACTGCTACTACTACTGCTACTCTTACTGCTACTACTGCTGCTGCTATTGCAACTACTGCTACTGCACCTACTCCTGCTGCTACTGCTAGTACTCCTACTAGTGCTACTATTCTTACTACTGCTACTGCTACGGCTACTGGCACTACTGCTGGTGCTACTATTCTTGTTGCTACTGCTACTACTGTTGCTGCTCCTACTCCTGCTGCTACTGCTACTACTCAGACTACTGCTACAACTACTGCTACGGCTACTGTTAATGCTACTACTACTACTGCTGCTGATGGTACTTCTGCTGCTACTGCTACTATTGCTGCTACTACTGCTGCTGCTACTGCTACTCATGTTGCTGCAGCTACTACTGCTACTACTAATGCTGCTACTGCTACTGCTATTGCTACTGCTACTGCTGCTGCTACTACTTCTGCTGCTGCTACTGCTTCTACTACTGCTACTGCTTCTACTGCTTCTGCTACTGTTGCTGCTACTACTGCTGCTGCTACTGCTGCTGCTGTTGCTGCTGCTAATGCTGCTGTTGCTACTGCTACTGCTACTGCTGCTGGTGGTACTGTTGCTGCTACTGCTACTGTTGCTGCTGCTACTACTGCTGCTGCTACTGCTACTGCTGCTGCTGCTACTGCAGCTGTTGCTACTGCTACGGCTGCTACTGCTACTACTAGTGCTGGTACTGCTGCTGCTACGGCTACTGTTGTTGCTACTACTGCTGCTGCTACTTCTACTGCTACTACTACTACTGCTGCTACTGCTATTGCTACTGCTACTCCTGCTGCTGCTGCTACTGCTTCTACTGCTGCTACTCCTACTCCTGCTGCTACTGCTACTACTGCTACTGCTCCTACTCCTGCTGCTACTACTCAGACTACTGCTACTACTACTGCTACTGATACTGCTGCTGCAGGTACTGCTGCAGCTACTGCTACTGTTGCTGCTACTACAGGTGTTGCTACTGCTAATGCTGCTGCTACTGCTGCTACTACTGCTGCTGCTGCTGCTGTTGCTGCTGCTACTGCTGCTGATGCTGCTACTGCTACTGATACTGCTACTGCTACTGCAGCTACTGCTACTACTACTGCAAGCTGCTCCTGCTACTGCTTCTGCTACTGCTACTGCTACTGCTCCTGGTTCGCTACTTCTCCTGCTACTGCTGATGCTACTGCTACTGCTGCTGCTACTGCTACTGCTGCTGCTCCTAATCCTACTGCTAGTGCTACTACTCCTACTACTGCTACTACTGCTCCTACTGCTACTGCAACTGCTACTGTTACTGCTACTGTTACTGCTACTACTGCTACTGCTACTAGTCCTACTACTGCTACTACTGCTCTCACTACTACTACTGCTACTGCTACTGCTACTGCTACTGCTGCAGCTACTGCAGCTGCTACTACTACTGCTTCTACTACTACTGCTGCTACTACTGCTGCTACTGCTACTACTGCTGCTGCTCCTACTCCTGCTCCTAGTGTTACTACTCAGACTACTGCTACTACTACTGCTACTACTGCTACTACTACTGCTGCTGCTGCTGCTACGGCTGCTGCTATTGCTACTGCTACTGCTGCTTCTACTGCTGCTACTGCTACTACTGCTCCTACTACTGCAACTGCTACTACTACTGCTACTCTTACTGCTACTACTGCTGCTGCTACTGCAACTACTGCTACTGCTCCTACTACTGCTACTACTGCTCCTATTCTTACTACTGCTACTGCTACGGCTACTGGCACTACTGCTGCTGCTACTATTATTGCTGCTACTGCTACTATTGCTGCTGCTCCTACTCCTGATGCTACTGCTACTACTCAGACTACTGCTACTACTACTGCTACTACTACTACTACTGCTGATGGTACTGCTGCTGCTACTGCTACTGCTGCTGCTACTACTGCTGCTGCTACTGCTACTACTGTTGCTGCAGCTACTGCTGCTACTGCTACTGCTACTGCTACTATTGCTACTGCTACTGCTGCTGCTACTACTACTGCTGCTGCTACTGCTTCTACTGCTGCTACTGCTTCTACTGCTACTGCTACTGCTGCTGCTGGTACTGCTGCTGCTACTAGTACTGTTGCTGCTGCTACTGCTACTGCTATTGCTGCTGCTGTTGCTGCTGCTAATGCTGTTGTTACTACTGCTACTGCTACTGCTGCTGCTGGTACTGTTGCTGCTACTGCTACTGTTGCTGCTGCTAGTGCGGCTACTACTGCTGTTGCTACTGCTACTGCTGTTGCTGCTGCTACTGCAGCTGCTGCTACTGCTACTGCTGCTACTGCTACTGCTAGTGCTGGTACTGCTGCTGCTACTGCTACTGTTGTTGCTACTACTGCTGCTGCTACTTCTACTGCTACTGCTGTTCCTGCTGCTACTGATGCTACTAATGCTGCTGCTACTGCTACTGCTACTGCTACTGCTGCTGCTACTCCTGCTGCTGCTGCTACTGCTTCTACTGCTGCTGCTCCTACTCCTGCTGCTACTGCTACTACTGCTACTGCTCCTACTCCTGCTGCTACTACTCAGACTACTGCTACTACTACTGATACTGCTGCTGCAGGTACTGCTGCTGCTACTGATACTGTTGCTGCTACTACTGGTGCTGCTACTGCTAATGCTGCTGCTACTACTGCTGCTGCTACTGTTGTTGCTGCTGCTACTGCTGCTGATGTTGCTTCTACTACTGGTACTGCTGCTGCTACTGCTACTGCAGCTACTGCTACTACTACTGCAAGCTGCTACTGCTCCTGCTACTGCTCCTGCTCCTGCTACTGCTCCTGGTTCGCTACTTCTCCTGCTACTGCTCCTGCTCCTGCTACTGCTGCTGCTACTACTGCTGCTACTGCTACTGCTCCTAATCCTACTGCTAGTGCTACTACTCCTACTACTGCTACTTCTGCTCCTACTACTACTACTGCAACTGATACTTCTACTGTTGTTGCTACTGCTCCTACTCCTGCTGCTACTGCTACTACTCCTACTACTACTACTACTGCTCCTACTGCTACTGATACTGCTACTGCTGCTACTGCTACTACTGCTGCTGCTCCTACTCCTGCTCCTACTGTTACTACTCAGACTACGGATACTACTACTGCTACTACTGCTATTGCTACTGCTACTGTTGCTGCTACGGCTGCTGCTATTGCTACTGCTGCTTCTACTGCTGCTACTGCTCCTACTCGTGCTGCTACTGCTAATACTGCTGCTGCTACTGCTACTACTGCTCCTACTACTGCTACTGCTACTACTACTGCTACTTTTACTGCTACTACTGCTACTGCAACTACTGCTACTGCTCCTACTCCTGCTGCTACTGCTAGTACTCCTACTACTGCTACTACTGCTCCTATTCTTACTACTGCTACGGCTACTGGCACTACTGCTGTTGCTACTATTGTTGCTGCTTCTGCTACTACTGTTGCCGCTCCTACTCCTGCTGCTACTGCAACTACTCAGACTACTGCTACTACTAGTGCTAATGCTACTGCTAATGCTACTACTACTACTGCTGCTGATGGTACTGCTGCTGCTACTGCTACTGTTGCTGCTACTACTGCTCCTGCTACTACTGTTGCTGCACCTACTGCTGCTACTACTAATGCTGCTATTGCTACTGCTGCTGCTACTATTGCTGCTGCTGCTACTTCTTCTACTACTGCTGCTCCTACTCCTGCTGCTACTGCTACTACTCAGACTACTGCTACTACTGCTCCTACTGCTACTACTGCTCCTACTACTGCTCCTACTACTATTACTACCCCTTCTCATACTACTGCTACTACTGCTACTTCTGCTGGTACTGCTGCTGCTACTACTGCTCCTACTCTTACTACTGCTACTGCTACGGGTACTGCTACTGCTGTTGCTGCTGCTACTACTGCTGCTGCTACTACTTCTGCTGCTCCTACTGCTGCTACTACTGCTGCTGCTACTGCTGCTGCTACTGCTACTGCTATTGCTACTGCTACTGCTGCTGCTACTCCTGCTACTGCTACTGCTTCTACTGCTGCTGCTACTCCTGCTGCTGCTACTGCTTCTACTGCTGCTGCTCCTACTCCTGCTGCTACTGCTACTACTTCTGCTGCTCATACTCCTGCTGCTACTACTGTTGCTGCTGCTACTGCCCCTGCTACTGCTCCTGCTCCTGCTCCTGCTACTGCTCCTGCTACTGCTGTTGCTACTGCTACTGCTACTGCTGCTGCTACTGCTACTACTGCTGCTACTGCTACTGCTCCTAATCCTGCTGCTACTGCTACTAGTCCTACAACTGCTACTACTGCTCCTACTACTACTGCTGCTACTGCTACTACTGCTCCTACTGCTACTACTGCTACTGCTACTGCTGCAGCTACTACTGCTGCTACTACTACTACTGCTACTACTGCTGCTACTGCTACTACTGCTGCTGCTCCTACTCCTGCTCCTACTGTTACTACTCAGACTACTGCTACTACTACTGCTACTGCTACTGCTGCTACTGCTGCTACGGCTGCTGCTATTGCTACTGCTACTGCTGCTTCTACAGCTGCTACTGCTCCTACTCGTGCTGCTACTGCTACTACTGCTGCTGCTACTGCTACTACTGCTCCTACTACTGCAACTGCTACTACTACTGCTACGCTTACTGCTACTACTGCTGCTGCTATTGCAACTACTGCTACTGCTCCTACTCCTGCTGCTACTGCTAGTACTCCTACTAGTGCTACTATTCTTACTACTGCTACTGCTACGGCTACTGGCACTACTGCTGGTGCTACTATTCTTGTTGCTACTGCTACTACTGTTGCTGCTCCTACTCCTGCTGCTACTGCTACTACTCAGACTACTGCTACTACTACTGCTACGGCTACTGTTAATGCTACTACTACTACTGCTGCTGATGGTACTTCTGCTGCTACTGCTACTATTGCTGCTACTACTGCTGCTGCTACTGCTACTCATGTTGCTGCAGCTACTACTGCTACTACTAATGCTGCTACTGCTACTGCTATTGCTACTGCTACTGCTGCTGCTACTACTTCTGCTGCTGCTACTGCTTCTACTGCTGCTACTGCTTCTACTGCTTCTGCTACTGTTGCTGCTACTACTGCTGCTGCTACTGCTGCTGCTGTTGCTGCTGCTAATGCTGCTGTTGCTACTGCTACTGCTACTGCTGCTGGTGGTACTGTTGCTGCTACTGCTACTGTTGCTGCTGCTACTACTGCTGCTGCTACTGCTACTGCTGCTGCTGCTACTGCAGCTGTTGCTACTGCTACGGCTGCTACTGCTACTACTAGTGCTGGTACTGCTGCTGCTACGGCTACTGTTGTTGCTACTACTGCTGCTACTTCTACTGCTACTACTACTGCTGCTACTGCTATTGCTACTGCTACTCCTGCTGCTGCTGCTACTGCTTCTACTGCTGCTGCTCCTACTCCTACTGCTACTGCTACTACTGCTACTGCTCCTACTCCTGCTGCTACTACTCAGACTACTGCTACTACTACTGCTACTGATACTGCTGCTGCAGGTACTGCTGCAGCTACTGCTACTGTTGCTGCTACTACAGGTGTTGCTACTGCTAATGCTGCTGCTACTGCTGCTACTACTGCTGCTGCTGCTGCTGTTGCTGCTGCTACTGCTGCTGATGCTACTACTGCTACTGATACTGCTACTGCTACTGCAGCTACTGCTACTACTACTGCAAGCTGCTCCTGCTACTGCTTCTGCTACTGCTACTGCTACTGCTCCTGGTTCGCTACTTCTCCTGCTACTGCTGATGCTACTGCTACTGCTGCTGCTTCTGCTGCCGCTCCTAATCCTACTGCTAGTGCTACTACTCCTACTACTGCTACTACTGCTCCTACTACTACTGCAACTGCTACTGTTACTGCTACTGTTACTGCTGTTGCTACTGCTCCTACTCCTGCTGCTACTGCTACTAGTCCTACTACTGCTACTACTGCTCCCACTACTACTACTGCTACTGCTACTGCTACTGCTACTGCTACTGCTGCAGCTACTGCAGCTGCTACTACTACTGCTTCTACTACTACTACTACTGCTACTACTGCTGCTACTGCTACTACTGCTGCTGCTCCTACTCCTGCTCCTAGTGTTACTACTCAGACTACTGCTACTACTACTGCTACTACTGCTACTACTACTGCTGCTGCTGCTGCTACGGCTGCTGCTATTGCTACTGCTACTGCTGCTTCTACTGCTGCTACTGCTACTACTGCTGCTGCTACTGCTACTACTGCTCCTACTACTGCAACTGCTACTACTACTGCTACTCTTACTGCTACTACTGCTGCTGCTACTGCAACTACTGCTACTGCTCCTACTACTGCTACTACTGCTCCTATTCTTACTACTGCTACTGCTACGGCTACTGGCACTACTGCTGCTGCTGCTACTATTATTGCTGCTACTGCTACTATTGCTGCTGCTCCTACTCCTGCTGCTACTGCTACTACTCAGACTACTGCTACTACTACTGCTACTACTACTACTACTGCTGATGGTACTGCTGCTGCTACTGCTACTGCTGCTGCTACTACTGCTGCTGCTACTGCTACTACTGTTGCTGCAGCTACTGCTGCTACTGCTACTGCTACTGCTACTATTGCTACTGCTACTGCTGCTGCTACTACTACTGCTGCTGCTACTGCTTCTACTGCTGCTACTGCTTCTACTGCTACTGCTACTGCTGCTGCTGGTACTGCTGCTGCTACTAGTACTGTTGTTGCTGCTACTGCTACTGCTATTGCTGCTGCTGTTGCTGCTGCTAATGCTGTTGTTGCTACTGCTACTGCTACTGCTGCTGCTGGTACTGTTGCTGCTACTGCTATTGTTGCTGCTGCTAGTGCGGCTACTACTGCTGTTGCTACTGCTACTGCTGTTGCTGCTGCTACTGCAGCTGCTGCTACTGCTACTGCTGCTACTGCTACTGCTAGTGCTGGTACTGCTGCTGCTACTGCTACTGTTGTTGCTACTACTGCTGCTGCTACTTCTACTGCTACTGCTGTTCCTGCTGCTACTGATGCTACTAATGCTGCTGCTACTGCTACTGCTACTGCTGCTGCTACTCCTGCTGCTGCTGCTACTGCTTCTACTGCTGCTGCTCTTACTCCTGCTGCTACTGCTACTACTGCTACTGCTCCTACTCCTGCTGCTACTACTCAGACTACTGCTACTACTACTGCTACTACTACTGATACTGCTGCTGCAGGTACTGCTGCTGCTACTGATACTGTTGCTGCTACTACTGGTGCTGCTACTGCTAATGCTGCTGCTACTACTGCTGCTGCTACTGTTGTTGCTGCTGCTACTGCTGCTGATGTTGCTACTACTACTGATACTGCTGCTGCTACTGCTACTGCAGCTACTGCTACTACTACTGCAAGCTGCTACTGCTCCTGATACTGCTCCTGCTCCTGCTACTGCTCCTGGTTCGCTACTTCTCCTGCTACTGCTCCTGCTCCTGCTACTGCTGCTGCTACTACTGCTGCTACTGCTACTGCTCCTAATCCTACTGCTAGTGCTACTACTCCTACTACTGCTACTTCTGCTCCTACTACTACTACTGCAACTGATACTTCTACTGTTGTTGCTACTGCTCCTACTCCTGCTGCTACTGCTACTACTCCTACTACTACTACTACTGCTCCTACTGCTACTGATACTGCTACTGCTGCTACTGCTACTACTGCTGCTGCTCCTACTCCTGCTCCTACTGTTACTACTCAGACTACGGATACTACTACTGCTACTACTGCTATTGCTACTGCTACTGCTGCTGCTACGGCTGCTGCTATTGCTACTGCTGCGTCTACTGCTGCTACTGCTCCTACTCGTGCTGCTACTGCTAATACTGCTGCTGCTACTGCTACTACTGCTCCTACTACTGCTACTGCTACTACTACTGCTACTCTTACTGCTACTACTGCTACTGCAACTACTGCTACTGCTCCTACTCCTGCTGCTACTGCTAGTACTCCTACTACTGCTACTACTGCTCCTATTCTTACTACTGCTACGGCTACTGGCACTACTGCTGTTGCTACTATTGTTGCTGCTTCTGCTACTACTGCTGCCGCTCCTACTCCTGCTGCTACTGCAACTACTCAGACTACTGCTACTACTAGTGCTAATGCTACTGCTAATGCTACTACTACTACTGCTGCTGATGGTACTGCTGCTGCTACTGCTACTGTTGCTGCTACTACTGCTCCTGCTACTACTGTTGCTGCACCTACTGCTGCTACTACTAATGCTGCTATTGCTACTGCTGCTGCTACTATTGTTGCTGCTGCTACTTCTTCTACTACTGCTGCTCCTACTCCTGCTGCTACTGCTACTACTCAGACTACTGCTACTACTGCTCCTACTGCTACAACTGCTACTACTGCTACTGCTACTTCTGCTGGTACTGCTGCTACTGCTACTGCTCCTACTCCTGATGCTATTGCTACTACTCCTACTACTGCTATTATTGCTACTACTACTACTACTGCTCCTAGTCTTACTACTGCTACTGCTACTGCTACTGCTACGGCTACTGCTACTGCTGTTGCTGCAGCTGCTACTACTGCTGCTGCTACAACCGCTGCTGCTCCTACTCCCCCTGCTACTGCTACTACTCAGAGTACTGCTACTACTACTGCTACTTCTACTTCTACTGCTACTGCTAGTGTTGCTGGTACTGCTATTGTTGCTGCTACTACTGGTGCTGCTACTGTTAATGCTGCTGATGTTGCTGCTGCTACTGCTGCTACTCCTGCTGCTGCTACTGCTATTGCTACTGCTACTCCTGCTGCTACTACTGCTGCTGCTGCTACTGCTACTCCTCCTGCTGCTACTGCTACTGCTACTCAGACTACAGATACTACTGCTCCTACTGCTACTACTGCTCCTACTACTACTACTCCTACTACTACTACTACTGCTGCTACTGCTTCTACTGCTACGTCTCCTACTCCTGCTGCTACTGCTACTACTCCTACTACTGCTGCTACTGCTACTGCTCCTACTCCTGCTGCTACTGCTACTACTCCTACTACTGCTACTATTGTTACTACTGCTACTACTTCTCCTACTCTTACTACTGCTACTGCTACTGCTACTACTGCTGCTGCTACTGCTACTACTGGTGCTTCTGAAGTTAATGCTGCTGCTGTTGCTGTTGTTACTGCTGCTACTACTACTGCTGCTACTGCTACTGCTACAGTTGTTGCTGCTGCTGCTGTTGTTGCTGTTGCTGTTGCTACTGCTGCTGCTGCTACTGCTACAGCTGCTGCTGGTACTGCTGCTGCTACAGCTAATGTTTCTGCTACTACTGCTGCTACTGCTACTGCTGTTGCTGCTGCTAATGCTGCTGCTGCTACTGCTGCTGGTACTGCTGCTACTACTACTACTGTTGCTGCTACTATTACTGCTGCTACTGCTACTGCTGCTGCTGGTACTGCTGCTGCTACTGCTACTGTTGCTGCTACTACTGCTGCTGCTACTGCTACTACTGTTGCTGCTGCTGGTACTGCTACTGCTACTGCTTCTTCTGCTGCTGCTGGTACTGCTACTGCTACTGCTACTGTTGTTGCTGCTGCTGCTACTGCTGGTGCTGCTGCTACAGCTGCTGCTGCTACTTCTAGTGCTGGTACTTCTGCTGCTACTGCTACTGTTGTTGCTACTACTGCTGCTGCTACTGCTGTTCCTACTGCTACTGCTGCTACTACTGCTGCTGCTACTGCTACTGCTATTGCTACTGCTATTGCTACTGCTGCTGCTACTCCTGCGGCTGCTGCTACTGCTTCTACTACTGCTCCTACTGCTGCTGCTACTCCTGCGGCTGCTGCTACGGCTGCTGCTATTGCTACCTCTACTGCTGCTTCTACTGCTGCTACTGCTACTATTGCTGCTGCTACTGCTACTACTGCTCCTACTACTGCAACTGCTACTACTACTGCTACTCTTACTGCTACTACTGCTGCTGCTACTGCAACAACTGCTACTGCTCCTACTACTGCTACTACTACTCCTATTCTTACTACTGCTACTGCTATGGCTACTGGCACTACTGCTGCTGCTACTATTATTGCTGCTACTGCTACTATTGCTGCTGCTCCTACTCCTGCTGCTACTGCTACTACTCAGACTACTGCTACTACTACTGCTACTGCTAATGCTACTACTACTACTACTGCTGATGGTACTGCTGCTGCTACTGCTACTGCTGCTGCTACTACTGCTGCTGCTACTGCTACTACTGTTGCTGCAGCTACTGCTGCTACTACTAATGCTGCTACTGCTACTGCTATTGCTACTGCTACTGCTATTGCTACTGCTACTGCTGCTTCTACTACTGCTGCTGCTGCTACTGCTTCTACTGCTGCTACTGCTTCTACTGCTGCTGCTACTGCTGCTGCTGGTACTGCTGCTGCTACTAGTACTGTTGCTGCTGCTACTGCTACTGCTATTGCTGCTGCTGTTGCTACTGCTACTGCTACTGCTGCTGCTGGTACTGTTGCTGCTACTGCTACTGTTGCTGCTGCTAGTGCGGCTACTACTGTTGTTGCTACTGCTACTGCTATTGCTGCTGCTACTGCAGCTGCTGCTACTGCTACTGTTGCTACTGCTACTGCTAGTGCTGGTACTGCTGCTGCTACTGCTACTGTTGTTGCTACTACTGCTGCTGCTACTTCTACTGCTACTGCTACTGCTACTGTTGTTGCTACTACTGCTACTGCTACTCAGACTACAGATACTACTGCTCCTACTGCTACTACTGCTCCTACTACTACTACTCCTACTACTACTACTACTGCTACTTCTGCTGCTACTGCTTCTACTGCTACGTCTCCTACTCCTGCTGCTACTGCTACTACTCCTACTACTGCTGCTACTGCTACTGCTCCTACTCCTGCTGCTACTGCTACTACTCCTACTACTGCTACTATTGTTACTACTGCTACTACTTCTCCTACTCTTACTACTGCTACTGCTACTGCTACTACTGCTGCTGCTACTGCTACTACTGGTGCTTCTGAAGTTAATGCTGCTGCTGTTGCTGTTGTTACTGCTGCTACTACTACTGCTGCTACTGCTACTGCTACAGTTGTTGCTGCTGCTGCTGTTGCTGTTGCTGTTGCTACTGTTGCTGCTGCTACTGCTACAGCTGCTGCTGGTACTGCTGCTGCTACAGCTAATGTTTCTGCTACTACTGCTGCTACTGCTACTGCTGTTGCTGCTGCTAATGCTGCTGCTGCTACTGCTGCTGGTACTGCTGCTACTACTACTACTGTTGATGCTACTATTACTGCTGCTACTGGTACTGCTGCTGCTGGTACTGCTGCTGCTACTGCTACTGTTGCTGCTACTACTGCTGCTGCTACTGCTACTACTGTTGCTGCTGCTAATGCTGCTGCAGCTACTGCTTCTTCTGCTGCTGCTGGTACTGCTACTGCTACTGCTACTGTTGTTGCTGCTGCTGCTACTGCTGGTGCTGCTGCTACAGCTGCTGCTGCTACTTCTAGTGCTGGTACTTCTGCTGCTACTGCTACTGTTGTTGCTACTACTGCTGCTGCTACTGCTGTTCCTACTGCTACTGCTGCTACTACTGCTGCTGCTACTGCTACTGCTATTGCTACTGCTATTGCTACTGCTACTGCTGCTGCTACTCCTGCGGCTGCTGCTACTGCTTCTACTGCTGCTCCTACTGCTGCTGCTACTCCTGCTGCTGCTGCTACGGCTGCTGCTATTGCTACCTCTACTGCTGCTTCTACTGCTGCTACTGCTACTATTGCTGCTGCTACTGCTACTACTGCTCCTACTACTGCAACTGCTACTACTACTGCTACTCTTACTGCTACTACTGCTGCTGCTACTGCAACAACTGCTACTGCTCCTACTACTGCTACTACTACTCCTATTCTTACTACTGCTACTGCTATGGCTACTGGCACTACTGCTGCTGCTACTATTATTGCTGCTACTGCTACTATTGCTGCTGCTCCTACTCCTGCTGCTACTGCTACTACTCAGACTACTGCTACTACTACTGCTAATGCTACTACTACTACTACTGCTGATGGTACTGCTGCTGCTACTGCTACTGCTGCTGCTACTACTGCTGCTGCTACTGCTACTACTGTTGCTGCAGCTACTGCTGCTACTACAAATGCTGCTACTGCTACTGCTATTGCTACTGCTACTGCTATTGCTACTGCTACTGCTATTGCTACTGCTACTGCTGCTTCTACTACTGCTGCTGCTGCTACTGCTTCTACTGCTGCTACTGCTTCTACTGCTGCTGCTACTGCTGCTGCTGGTACTGCTGCTGCTACTAGTACTGTTGCTGCTGCTACTGCTACTGCTATTGCTGCTGCTGTTGCTACTGCTACTGCTACTGCTGTTGCTGGTACTGTTGCTGCTACTGCTACTGTTGCTGCTGCTAGTGCGGCTACTACTGTTGTTGCTACTGCTACTGCTATTGCTGCTGCTACTGCAGCTGCTGCTACTGCTACTGCTGCTACTGCTACTGCTAGTGCTGGTACTGTTGCTGCTACTGCTACTGTTGTTGCTACTACTGCTGCTGCTACTTCTACTGCTACTGTTGTTCCTGCTGCTACTGATGCTACTAATGCTGCTGCTACTGCTACTGCTACTGCTGCTGCTACTCCTGCTGCTGCTGCTACTGCTTCTACTGCTGCTGCTCCTACTCCTGCTGCTACTGCTCCTACTCCTGCTGCTATTACTCAGACTACTGCTACTACTACTGCTACTACTACTGATACTGCTGCTGCAGGTACTGCTGCTGCTACTGATACTGTTGCTGCTACTACTGGTGCTGCTACTGCTAATGCTGATGCTACTACTGCTGCTGCTACTGTTGTTGCTGCTGCTACTGCTGCTGATGTTGCTACTGCTACTGATACTGCTACTGCTACTGCAGCTACTGCTACTACTACTGCAAGCTGCTACTGCTCCTGCTACTGCTCCTGCTCCTGCTACTGCTCCTGGTTCGCTACTTCTCCTGTTACTGCTCCTGCTCCTGCTACTGCTGCTGCTACTACTGCTGCTACTGCTACTGCTCCTAATCCTACTGCTAGTGCTACTACTCCTACTACTGCTACTTCTGCTCCTACTACTACTACTGCAACTGATACTTCTACTGTTGTTGCTACTGCTCCTACTCCTGCTGCTACTGCTACTACTCCTACTACTGCTACTACTGCTCCTACTGCTACTGATACTGCTGCTGCTACTGCTGCTACTGCTACTACTGCTGCTGCTCCTACTCCTGCTCCTACTGTTACTACTCAGACTACGGATACTACTACTGCTACTACTGCTATTGCTACTGCTACTGCTGCTGCTACGGCTGCTGCTATTGCTACTGCTGCTTCTACTGCTGCTACTGCTCCTACTCGTGCTGCTACTGCTAATACTGCTGCTGCTACTGCTACTACTGCTCCTACTACTGCTACTGCTACTGCTACTACTACTGCTACTCTTACTGCTACTACTGCTACTGCAACTACTGCTACTGCTCCTACTCCTGCTGCTACTGCTAGTACTCCTACTACTGCTACTACTGCTCCTATTCTTACTACTGCTACGGCTACTGGCACTACTGCTGTTGCTACTATTGTTGCTGCTTCTGCTACTACTGCTGCCGCTCCTACTCCTGCTGCTACTGCAACTACTCAGACTACTGCTACTACTAGTGCTAATGCTACTGCTAATGCTACTACTACTGATGCTGATGGTACTGCTGCTGCTACTGCTACTGTTGCTGCTACTACTGCTCCTGCTACTACTGTTGCTGCACCTACTGCTGCTACTACTAATGCTGCTATTGCTACTGCTGCTGCTACTATTGCTGCTGCTGCTACTTCTTCTACTACTGCTGCTCCTACTCCTGCTGCTACTGCTACTACTCAGACTACTGCTACTACTGCTCCTACTGCTACAACTGCTACTACTGCTACTGCTACTTCTGCTGGTACTGCTGCTACTGCTACTGCTCCTACTCCTGATGCTATTGCTACTACTCCTACTACTGCTATTATTGCTACTACTACTACTGCTCCTAGTCTTACTACTGCTACTGCTACTGCTACTGCTACGGCTACTGCTACTGCTGTTGCTGCATCTGCTACTACTGCTGCTGCTACAACCGCTGCTGCTCCTACTCCTCCTGCTACTGCTACTACTCAGAGTACTGCTACTACTACTGCTACTTCTACTTCTACTGCTACTGCTAGTGTTGCTGGTACTGCTATTGTTGCTGCTACTACTGGTGCTGCCACTGTTAATGCTGCTGCTGTTGCTGCTGCTACTGCTGCTGCTACTGCTGCTACTCCTGCTGCTGCTGCTACTGCTATTGCTACTGCTACTCCTGCTGCTACTACTGCTGCTGCTGCTACTGCTACTCCTCCTGCTGCTACTGCTACTGCTACTCAGACTACAGATACTACTGCTCCTACTGCTACTACTGCTCCTACTACTACTACTCCTACTACTACTACTACTGCTACTTCTGCTGCTACTGCTTCTACTGCTACGTCTCCTACTCCTGCTGCTACTGCTACTACTCCTACTACTGCTGCTACTGCTACTGCTCCTACTCCTTCTGCTACTGCTACTACTCCTACTACTGCTACTATTGTTACTACTGCTACTACTTCTCCTACTCTTACTACTGCTACTGCTACTGCTACTACTGCTGCTGCTACTGCTACTACTGGTGCTTCTGAAGTTAATGATGCTGCTGTTGCTGTTGCTACTGCTGCTACTGCTACTGCTACAGTTGTTGCTGTTGCTGCTGCTGTTGCTACTGCTGCTGCTGCTACTGCTACAGCTGCTGCTGGTACTGCTGCTGCTACAGCTAATGTTTCTGCTACTACTGCTGCTACTGCTACTGCTATTGCTCCTGCTAATGCTGCTGCTGCTACTGCTGCTGGTACTGCTGCTGCTACTGCTACTGTTGCTGCTACTATTACTGCTGCTACTGCTACTGCTACTGCTGGTACTGCTGCTGCTACTGCTACTGTTGCTGCTACTACTGCTGCTGCTACTGCTACTACTGTTGCTGCTGCTAATGCTGCTGCAGCTACTGCTTCTTCTGCTGCTGCTGGTACTGCTACTGCTACTGCTACTGTTGTTGCTGCTGCTGCTACTGCTGGTGCTGCTGCTACAGCTGCTGCTGCTACTGCTACTGCTAGTGCTGGTACTTCTGCTGCTACTGCTACTGTTGTTGCTACTACTGCTGCTGCTACTGCTGTTCCTACTGCTACTGCTGCTACTACTACTGCTGCTACTGCTACTGCTATTGCTACTGCTATTGCTACTGCTACTGCTGCTGCTACTCCTGCGGCTGCTGCTACTGCTTCTACTGCTGCTCCTACTCCTGCTGCTACTCTTGTGGCTGCTGCTACGGCTGCTGCTATTGCTACTGCTACTGCTGCTTCTACTGCTGCTACTGCAACTACTGCTGCTACTACTGCTCCTACTACTGCAACTGCTACTACTACTGCTACTACTGCTGCTGCTACTGCAACTACTGCTACTGCTCCTACTACTGCTACTACTGCTCCTATTCTTACTACTGCTACTGTTACGGCTACTGGCACTACTGCTGCTGCTACTATTATTGCTGCTACTGCTACTATTGCTGCTGCTCCTACTCCTGCTGCTACTGCTACTACTCAGACTACTGCCACTACTACTGCTAATGCTACTACTACTACTACTGCTGATGGTACTGCTGCTGCTACTGCTACTGCTGCTGCTACTGCTACTACTGTTGCTGCAGCTACTGCTGCTACTACTAATGCTGCTACTGCTACTGCTATTGCTACTGCTACTGCTATTGCTACTGCTAGTGCTGCTTCTACTACTGCTGCTGCTGCTACTGCTTCTACTGCTGCTACTGCTTCTACTGCTGCTGCTACTGCTGCTGCTGGTACTGCTGCTGCTGCTACTGCTTCTACTACTGCTACTGCTGGTACTGCTGCTGCTACTGCTAATGTTGTTGCTACTACTGCTGCTGCTACTGCTACTGCTGTTGCTGCTGCTAATGCTGCTGCTGCTACTGCTACTGCTGCTGCTGGTACTGCTGCTGCTACTACTACTGTTGCTGCTATTACTACTGCTACTAGTGCTTCTACTCCTACTGCTGCTGCTGGTACTGCTGCTGGTACTGCTACTGTTGCTGCTACTACTGCTGCTGCTACTGCTACTGCTGTTGCTGCTGCTGTTGCTGCCGCTAATGCTGCTGTTGCTACTGCTACTGCTACTGCTGCTGGTACTACTACTGCTACTGCTACTGTTGCTGCTGCTACTGCTGCTACTACTGCTGCAGCTACTGCTACTGCTGCTGCTGCTGCTGTTGCTGCTGCTACTGCAGCTGCTGCTACTGCTTCTACTGCTGCTGCTCCTACTCCTGCTACTACTCAGACTACTTCTACTACTGCTCCTACTACTACTACTACTACTCCTTCTCATACTACTGCTACTACTGCTACTGCTACTTGTGCTCGTACTGCTGCTACTGCTACTGCTCCTACTCCTGCTGCTACTGCTACTACTCAGACTACTGCTACTACTGCTACTACTGCTCCTACTACTACTACTACTACTCCTTCTCATACTACTGCTACTACTGCTACTACTCCTACTACTGCTACTACTGCTCCTACTGCTACTACTGCTACTGCTACTGCTCCTGCTACTACTACTGCTGCTACTACTGCTGCTACTGCTACTACTGCTGCTGCTCCTACTCCTGCTCCTACTGTTACTACTCAGACTACTGCTACTACTACTGCTACTACTGCTACTGCTGCTGCTACGGCTGCTGCTATTGCTACTGCTGTTTCTGCTGCTGCTACTGCTCCTACTCGTGCTGCTACTGCTACTACTGCTGTTGGTACTACTGCTGCTACTGCTACTGTTGCTGCTATTACTACGGCTACTACTGTTGCTACTCCTACTGCTGCTGCTGGTACTGCTGCTGGTACTGCTATTGTTGCTGCTACTACTGCTGCTGCTACTGCTACTGCTGTTGCTGCTGCTGTTGCTGCCGCTAATGCTGATGTTGCTACTGCTACTGCTACTGCTGCTGCTGGTACTACTGCCGCTACTGCTACTGTTGCTGCTGCTACTGCTGCTACTACTGCTTTAGCTACTGCTGCTGCTGTTGCTGCTGCTACTGCAGCTGCTGCTACTGCTACTGCTAGTGCTGGTCCTGCTGCTGCTACTTCTACTGTTGTTGCTACTACTGCTGCTGCTACTGCTACTGCTGTTCCAGCTGCCACTGCTGCTACTACTGCTGCTACTGCTACTGCTATTGCTACTGCTACTGCTGCTGCTACTCCTGCTGCTGCTACTGCTTCTACTGCTGCTGCTCCTACTCCTGCTGCTACTGCTACTACTTCTGCTGCTCATACTCCTGCTGCTACTACTGTTGCTGCTGCTACTGCTCCTGCTACTGCTCCTGCTCCTGCTCCTGCTACTGCTACTGCTGTTGCTACTGCTACTGCTACTGCTGCTGCTACTGCTACTACTGCTGCTACTGCTACTGTTTCTATTCCTGCTGCTACTGCTACTAGTCCTACTACTGCTACCACTGCTCCTACTAGTACTACTGCAACTGTTACTGCAACTGCTCCTACTCCTGCTACTCCTACTACTGCTCCTACTGCTACTACTGCTACTGCTACTGCTGCAGCTACTACTGCTGCTACTACTACTACTGCTACTACTGCTGCTACTGCTACTACTGCTGCTGCTCCTACTCCTGCTCCTACTGTTACTACTCAGACTACTGCTACTACTACTGCTACTACTGCTACTGCTGCTACTGCTGCTACGGCTGCTGCTATTGCTACTGCTACTGCTGCTTCTACTGCTGCTACTGCTCCTACTCGTGCTGCTACTGCTACTGCTAATACTGCTCCTACTACTGCAACTGCTACTACTACTGCTACTCTTACTACTGCTACTGCTACGGCTACTGGCACTACTGCTGCTGCTACTATTCTTGTTTCTACTGCTACTACTGTTGCTGCTCCTACTCCTGCTGCTACTGCTACTACTCAGACTACTGCTACTACTACTGCTACGGCTACTGTTAATGCTACTACTACTGCTGCTGATGGTACTTCTGCTGCTACTGCTACTATTGCTGCTACTACTGCTGCTGCTACTGCTACTCCTGTTGCTGCAGCTACTACTGCTACTACTAATGGTGCTACTGCTACTGCTATTGCAACTGCTACTGCTGCTACTGCTACTGCTGTTGCTGCTGCCGTTGCTGCTGCTAATGCTGCTGTTGCTACTGCTACTACTACTGCTGCTGCTGGTACTGTTGCTGCTACTGCTACTGTTGCTGCTGCTACTACTGCTGCTGCTACTGCTACTGCTGCTGCTGCTACTGAAGCTGTTGCTACTGCTACTGCTGCTACTGCTACTACTAGTGCTGGTACTGCTGCTGCTACTGCTACTGTTGTTGCTACTACTGCTGCTGCTACTTCTACTGCTACTACTACTGCTGCTACTGCTGCTGCTGCTATTGCTACTGCTACTCCTGCTGCTGCTGCTACTGCTTCTACTGTTGTTGCTCCTACTCCTGCTGCTACTGCTACTACTGCTACTGCTCCTACTCCTGCTGCTACTACTCAGACTACTGCTACTACTACTGCTACTGCTGCTGCAGGTACGGCTGCAGCTACTGCTACTGTTGCCGCTACTACAGGTGCTGCTACTGCTAATGCTGCTGCTACTGCTGCTACTGCTGTTGCTGCTGCTGCTGTTGCTGCTGCTGCTGCTGCTGATGCTGCTACTGCTACTGATACTGCTACTGCTACTGCAGCTACTGCTACTACTACTGCAAGCTACTCCTGCTACTGCTTCTGCTACTGCTACTGCTCCTGGTTCGCTACTTCTCATGCTACTGCTGATGCTACTGCTACGGCTGCTGCTGCTCCTAATCCTACTGCTAGTGCTACTACTCCTACTACTGCTACTACTGCTCCTACTACTACTACTTCAACTGCTACTGCTACTGCTCCTACTCCTGCTGCTACTGCTACTAGTCCTACAACTGCTACTACTGCTCCCACTACTACTACTGCTACTGCTACTACTACTGCTACTGCTGCAGCTGCAGCTGCTACTACTACTGCTGCTACTACTACTGCTGCTACTACTGCTGCTACTGCTACTACTGATGCTGCTCCTACTCCTGCTCCTAGTGTTACTACTCAGACTACTGCTACTACTACTACAACTGCTACTGCTACTGCTGCTGCTGCTGCTACGGCTGCTGCTACTGCTACTGCTGCTTCTACTGCTGCTACTGCTACTACTGCTGCTGCTACTGCTACTACTGCTCCTACTACTGCAACTGCTACTACTACTGCTACTCTTACTGCTACTACTGCTGCTGCTACTGCAACTACTGCTACTGCTCCTACTACTGCTACTACTGCTCCTATTCTTACTACAGCTACTGCTACGGCTACTGGCACTACTGCTGCTGCTACTATTATTGCTGCTACTGCTACTATTGCTGCTGCTCCTACTCATGCTGCTACTGCTACTACTCAGACTACTGCTACTACTACTGCTACTGCTAATGCTACTACTACTACTGCTGATGGTACTGCTGCTGCTACTGCTACTGTTGCTGCTACTACTGCTGCTGCTTCTGCTACTACTGTTGCTGCAGCTACTGCTGCTACTACTAATGCTGCTACTGCTACTGCTATTGCTACTGCTACTGCTATTGCTACTGCTACTGCTGCTGCTACTACTGCTGCTGCTGCTACTGCTTCTACTGCTGCTACTGCTTCTACTGCTGCTGGTACTGCTGCTGCTGGTACTGCTGCTGCTACTAGTACTGTTGCTGCTGCTACTGCTATTGCTATTGCTGCTACTGCTAATGCTGCTGTTGCTACTGGTACTGCTACTGCTGCTGCTGGTACTGTTGCTGCTACTGCTACTGTTGATGCTGCTAGTGCGGCTACTACTGCTGTTGCTACTGCTACTGCTGTTGCTGCTGCTACTGCAGCTGCTGCTACTGCTACTGCTGCTACTGCTGGTACTGCCTGCTGCTGCTACTACTACTGTTGTTGCTACTACTGCTGCTGCTACTTCTACTGCTACTGCTGTTCCTGCTGCTACTGCTGCTGCTGCTACTGCTACTGCTACTGCTGCTGCTACTCCTGCTGCTGCTACTGCTTCTACTGCTGCTGCTCCTACTCCTGCTGCTACTGCTACTACTGCTACTGCTCCTACTCCTGCTGCTACTACTCAGACTACTGCTACTACTACTGCTACTACTACTGATACTGCTGCTGCAGGTACTGCTGCTGCTACTGCTACTGTTGCTGCTACTACTGGTGCTGCTACTGCTAATGCTGCTGCTACTACTGCTGCAGCTACTGTTGTTGCTGCTGCTACTGCTGCTGATGTTGCTACTGCTACTGATACTACTACTGCTACTTCTACTGCATCTACTGCTACTACTACTGCAAGCTGCTACTGCTCCTGCTCCTGCTACTGCTCCTGGTTCGCTACTTCTCCTGCTACTGCTCCTGCTCCTGCTACTGCTGCTGCTACTACTGCTGCTACTGCTACTGCTCCTAATCCTACTGCTAGTGCTACTACTCCTACTGCTGCTACTTCTGCTCCTACTACTACTACTGCAACTGATACTTCTACTGTTGTTGCTACTGCTCCTACTCCTGCTGCTACTGCTACTAATCCTACTACTGCTACTACTGCTCCTACTGCTACTGATACTGCTGCTGCTACTGCTGCTACTGCTACTACTGCTGCTGCTCCTACTCCTGCTCCTAGTGTTACTACTCAGACTACGGATACTACTACTGCTACTACTGCTATTGCTACTGCTACTGCTGCTGCTACGGCCGCTGCTATTGCTACTGATGCTTCTATTGCTGCTACTGCTCCTACTCGTGCTGCTACTGCTAATACTGCTGCTGCTACTGCTACTACTGCTCCTACTACTGCTACTGCTACTACTAATGCTACTCTTACTGCTACTACTGCTACTGCAACTACTGCTACTGCTCCTACTCCTGCTGCTACTCCTAGTACTCCTACTACTGCTACTACTGCTCCTATTCTTACTAGTGCTACGGCTACTGGCACTACTGCTGTTGCTACTATTGTTGCTGCTTCTGCTACTACTGTTGCCGCTCCTACTCCTGCTGCAACTGCAACTACTCAGACTACTGCTACTACTACTGCTAATGCTACTGCTAATGCTACTACTACTACTGCTGCTGATGGTACTGCTGCTGCTACTGCTACTGTTGCTGTTACTACTGCTGCTGCTACTACTATTGCTGCACCTACTGCTGCTACTACTTATGCTGCTACTGCTACTGCTATTGCTACTGCTGCTGCTACTACTGCTGCTGCTACTTCTTCTACTACTGCTGCTCCTACTCCTGCTGCTACTGCTACTACTCAGACTACTGCTACTACTGCTCCTACTGCTACAACTGCTACTACTGCTACTGCTACTTCTACTGGTACTGCTGCTACTGCTACTGCTCATACTCCTGATGCTATTGCTACTACTCCTACTACTGCTATTATTGCTACTACTACTACTACTGCTCCTAGTCTTACTACTGCTACTGCTACTGCTACGGCTACTGCTACTGCTGTTGCCGCAGCTGCTACTACTGCTGCTGCTACAACCGCTGCTGCTCCTACTCCTGCTGCTACTGCTACTACTCAGAGTACTGCTACTACTACTGCTACTTCTACTGCTACTGCTAGTGTTGCTGGTACTGTTGCTGGTACTGCTATTGTTGCTGCTACTATTGGTGCTGCTACTGTTAATGCTGCTGCTGTTGCTGCTGCTACTGCTGCTACTCCTGCTGCTGCTGCTACTGCTATTGCTACTGCTACTCCTGCTGCTACTACTGCTGCTGCTGCTACTGCTACTCCTCATGCTGCTACTGCTACTGCTACTCAGACTACAGATACTACTGCTCCTACTGCTACTACTGCTCCTACTACTACTACTACTCCTACTACTACTACTACTGCTACTTCTGCTGCTACTGCTTCTACTGCTACGTCTCCTACTCCTGCTGCTACTGCTACTACTCCTACTACTGCTGCTACTGCTACTGCTCCTACTCCTGCTGCTACTGCTACTACTCCTACTACTGCTACTATTGTTACTACTGCTACTACTTCTCCTACTCTTACTACTGCTACTGCTACTGCTACTACTGGTGCTTCTGAAGCTAATGCTGCTGCTGTTGCTGTTGCTACTGCTGCTACTACTACTGCTGCTACTGCTACTGCTACAGTTGTTGCTGCTGCTGCTGTTGCTGTTGCTACTGCTGCTGCTGCTACTGCTACATCTGCTGCTGGTACTGCTGCTGCTACAGCTAATGTTGCTGCTACTACTGCTGCTACTGCTGTTGCTGCTGCTAATGCTGCTGCTGCTGCTACTGCTACTGCTAGTGCTGGTACTGCTGCTGCTACTGCTTCTACTGCTGCTCCTACTCCTGCTGCTACTGCTACTACTCAGACTACTGCTACTACTGCTCCTACTGCTACTACTGCTCCTACTACTGCTCCTACTACTATTACTACCCCTTCTCATACTACTGCTACTACTGCTACTTCTGCTGGTACTGCTGCTGCTACTACTGCTCCTACTCTTACTACTGCTACTGCTACGGGTACTGCTACTGCTGTTGCTGCTGCTACTACTGCTGCTGCTACTACTTCTGCTGCTCCTACTGCTGCTACTACTGCTGCTGCTACTGCTGCTGCTACTGCTACTGCTATTGCTACTGCTACTGCTGCTGCTACTCCTGCTACTGCTACTGCTTCTACTGCTGCTGCTACTCCTGCTGCTGCTACTGCTTCTACTGCTGCTGCTCCTACTCCTGCTGCTACTGCTACTACTTCTGCTGCTCATACTCCTGCTGCTACTACTGTTGCTGCTGCTACTGCCCCTGCTACTGCTCCTGCTCCTGCTCCTGCTCCTGCTACTGCTCCTGCTACTGCTGTTGCTACTGCTACTGCTACTGCTACTACTGCTGCTACTGCTACTGCTCCTAATCCTGCTGCTACTGCTACTAGTCCTACAACTGCTACTACTGCTCCTATTACTACTGCTGCTACTGCTCCTACTGCTACTACTGCTACTGCTACTGCTGCAGCTACTACTGCTGCTACTACTACTACTGCTACTACTGCTGCTACTGCTACTACTGCTGCTGCTCCTACTCCTGCTCCTACTGTTACTACTCAGACTACTGCTACTACTACTGCTACTACTGCTACTACTACTGCTGCTACTGCTGCTACGGCTGCTGCTATTGCTACTACTACTGCTGCTTCTACAGCTGCTACTGCTCCTACTCGTGCTGCTACTGCTACTACTGCTGCTGCTACTGCTACTACTGCTCCTACTACTGCAACTGCTACTACTACTGCTACTCTTACTGCTACTACTGCTGCTGCTATTGCAACTACTGCTACTGCTCCTACTCCTGCTGCTACTGCTAGTACTCCTACTAGTGCTACTATTCTTACTACTGCTACTGCTACGGCTACTGGCACTACTGCTGGTGCTACTATTCTTGTTGCTACTGCTACTACTGTTGCTGCTCCTACTCCTGCTGCTACTGCTACTACTCAGACTACTGCTACTACTACTGCTACGGCTACTGTTAATGCTACTACTACTACTGCTGCTGATGGTACTTCTGCTGCTACTGCTACTATTGCTGCTACTACTGCTGCTGCTACTGCTACTCATGTTGCTGCAGCTACTACTGCTACTACTAATGCTGCTACTGCTACTGCTATTGCTACTGCTACTGCTGCTGCTACTACTTCTGCTGCTGCTACTGCTTCTACTGCTGCTACTGCTTCCACTGCTTCTGCTACTGTTGCTGCTACTACTGCTGCTGCTACTGCTGCTGCTGTTGCTGCTGCTAATGCTGCTGTTGCTACTGCTACTGCTACTGCTGCTGGTGGTACTGTTGCTGCTACTGCTACTGTTGCTGCTGCTACTACTGCTGCTGCTACTGCTACTGCTGCTGCTGCTACTGCAGCTGTTGCTACTGCTACGGCTGCTACTGCTACTACTAGTGCTGGTACTGCTGCTGCTACGGCTACTGTTGTTGCTACTACTGCTGCTGCTACTTCTACTGCTACTACTACTGCTGCTACTGCTATTGCTACTGCTACTCCTGCTGCTGCTGCTACTGCTTCTACTGCTGCTGCTCCTACTCCTGCTGCTACCGCTACTACTGCTACTGCTCCTACTCCTGCTGCTACTACTCAGACTACTGCTACTACTATTGCTACTGATACTGCTGCTGCAGGTACTGCTGCAGCTACTGCTACTGTTGCTGCTACTACAGGTGTTGCTACTGCTAATGCTGCTGCTACTGCTACTACTACTGCTGCTGCTGCTGCTGTTGCTGCTGCTACTGCTGCTGATGCTGCTACTGCTACTGATACTGCTACTGCTACTGCAGCTACTGCTACTACTACTGCAAGCTGCTCCTGCTACTGCTTCTGCTACTGCTACTGCTACTGCTACTGCTCCTGGTTCGCTACTTCTCCTGCTACTGCTGATGCTACTGCTACTGCTGCTGCTACTGCTACTGCTGCTGCTCCTAATCCTACTGCTAGTGCTACTACTCCTACTACTGCTACTACTGCTCCTACTGCTACTGCAACTGCTACTGTTACTGCTACTGTTACTGCTGTTGCTACTGCTCCTACTCCTGCTGCTACTGCTACTAGTCCTACTACTGCTACTACTGCTCTCACTACTACTGCTACTGCTACTGCTACTGCTACTGCTGCAGCTACTGCAGCTGCTACTACTACCGCTTCTACTACTACTGCTGCTACTACTGCTGCTACTGCTACTACTGCTGCTGCTCCTACTCCTGCTCCTAGTGTTACTACTCAGACTACTGCTACTACTACTGCTACTACTACTGCTGCTGCTGCTGCTACGGCTGCTGCTATTGCTACTGCTACTGCTGCTTCTACTGCTGCTACTGCTACTACTGCTGCTGCTACTGCTACTACTGCTCCTACTACTGCAACTGCTACTACTACTGCTACTCTTACTGCTACTACTGCTGCTGCTACTGCAACTACTGCTACTGCTCCTACTACTGCTACTACTGCTCCTATTCTTACTACTGCTACTGCTACGACTACTGGCACTACTGCTGCTGCTACTATTATTGCTGCTACTGCTACTATTGCTGCTGCTCCTACTCCTGCTGCTACTGCTACTACTCAGACTACTGCTACTACTACTGCTACTACTACTACTGCTAATGGTACTGCTGCTGCTACTGCTACTGCTGCTGCTACTACTGCTGCTGCTACTGCTACTACTGTTGCTGCAGCTACTGCTGCTACTGCTACTGCTACTGCTACTATTGCTACTGCTACTGCTGCTGCTACTACTACTGCTGCTGCTACTGCTTCTACTGCTGCTACTGCTTCTACTGCTACTGCTACTGCTGCTGCTGGTACTGCTGCTGCTACTAGTACTGTTGCTGCTGCTACTGCTACTGCTATTGCTGCTGCTGTTGCTGCTGCTAATGCTGTTGTTGCTACTGCTACTGCTGCTGCTGGTACTGTTGCTGCTACTGCTACTGTTGCTGCTGCTAGTGCGGCTACTACTGCTGTTGCTACTGCTACTGCTGTTGCTGCTGCTACTGCAGCTGCTGCTACTGCTACTGCTGCTACTGCTACTGCTAGTGCTGGTACTGCTGCTGCTACTGCTACTGTTGTTGCTACTACTGCTGCTGCTACTTCTACTGCTACTGCTGTTCCTGCTGCTACTGATGCTACTAATGCTGCTGCTACTGCTACTGCTACTGCTACTGCTGCTGCTACTCCTGCTGCTGCTGCTACTGCTTCTACTGCTGCTGCTCCTACTCCTGCTGCTACTGCTACTACTGCTACTGCTCCTACTCCTGCTGCTACTACTCAGACTACGGCTACTACTACTGCTACTACTACTGATACTGCTGCTGCAGGTACTGCTGCTGCTACTGATACTGTTGCTGCTACTACTGGTGCTGCTACTGCTAATGCTGCTGCTACTACTGCTGCTGCTACTGTTGTTGTTGCTGCTACTGCTGCTGATGTTGCTACTACTACTGATACTGCTGCTGCTACTGCTACTACTACTGCAAGCTGCTACTGCTCCTGCTACTGCTCCTGCTCCTGCTACTGCTCCTGGTTCGCTACTTCTCCTGCTACTGCTCCTGCTCCTGCTACTGCTGCTGCTACTACTGCTGCTACTGCTACTGCTCCTAATCCTACTGCTAGTGCTACTACTCCTACTACTGCTACTTCTGCTCCTACTACTACTACTGCAACTGATACTTCTACTGTTGTTGCTACTGCTCCTACTCCTGCTGCTACTGCTACTACTCCTACTACTACTACTACTGCTCCTACTGCTACTGATACTGCTACTGCTGCTACTGCTACTACTGCTGCTGCTCCTACTCCTGCTCCTACTGTTACTACTCAGACTACGGATACTACTACTGCTACTACTGCTATTGCTACTGCTACTGCTGCTGCTACGGCTGCTGCTATTGCTACTGCTGCTTCTACTGCTGCTACTGCTCCTACTCGTGCTGCTACTGCTAATACTGCTGCTGCTACTGCTACTACTGCTCCTACTACTGCTACTGCTACTACTACTGCTACTCTTACTGCTACTACTGCTACTGCAACTACTGCTACTGCTCCTACTCCTGCTGCTACTGCTAGTACTCCTACTACTGCTACCACTGCTCCTATTCTTACTACTGCTACGACTACTGGCACTACTGCTGTTGCTACTATTGTTGCTGCTTCTGCTACTACTGTTGCCGCTCCTACTCATGCTGCTACTGCAACTACTCAGACTACTGCTACTACTAGTGCTAATGCTACTGCTAATGCTACTACTACTACTGCTGCTTATGGTACGGCTGCTGCTACTGCTACTGTTGCTGCTACTACTGCTCCTGCTACTACTGTTGCTGCACCTACTGCTGCTACTACTAATGCTGCTATTGCTACTGCTGCTGCTACTATTGCTGCTGCTGCTACTTCTTCTACTACTGCTGCTCCTACTCCTGCTGCTACTGCTACTACTCAGACTACTGCTACTACTGCTCCTACTGCTACTACTGCTCCTACTACTGCTCCTACTACTATTACTACCCCTTCTCATACTACTGCTACTACTGCTACTTCTGCTGGTACTGCTGCTGCTACTACTGCTCCTACTCTTACTACTGCTACTGCTACGGGTACTGCTACTGCTGTTGCTGCTGCTACTACTGCTGCTGCTACTACTTCTGCTGCTCCTACTGCTGCTACAACTGCTGCTGCTACTGCTGCTGCTACTGCTATTGCTACTGCTACTGCTGCTGCTACTCCTGCTACTGCTACTGCTTCTACTGCTGCTGCTACTCCTGCTGCTGCTACTGCTTGTACTGCTGCTGCTCCTACTCCTGCTGCTACTGCTACTACTTCTGCTGCTCATACTCCTGCTGCTACTACTGTTGCTGCTGCTACTGCCCCTGCTACTGCTCCTGCTCCTGCTCCTGCTCCTGCTACTGCTCCTGCTACTGCTGTTGCTACTGCTACTGCTGCTGCTACTGCTACTACTGCTGCTACTGCTACTGCTCCTAATCCTGCTGCTACTGCTACTAGTCCTACAACTGCTACTACTGCTCCTACTACTACTGCTGCTACTGCTACTACTGCTCCTACTGCTACTACTGCTACTGCTACTGCTGCAGCTACTACTGCTGCTACTACTACTACTGCTACTACTGCTGCTACTGCTACTACTGCTGCTGCTCCTACTCCTGCTCCTACTGTTACTACTCAGACTACTGCTACTACTACTGCTACTACTGCTACTGCTACTGCTGCTACTGCTGCTACGGCTGCTGCTATTGCTACTGCTACTGCTGCTTCTACAGCTGCTACTGCTCCTACTCGTGCTGCTACTGCTACTACTGCTGCTGCTACTGCTACTACTGCTCCTACTACTGCAACTGCTACTACTACTGCTACTCTTACTGCTACTACTGCTGCTGCTATTGCAACTACTGCTACTGCTCCTACTCCTGCTGCTACTGCTAGTACTCCTACTAGTGCTACTATTCTTACTACTGCTACTGCTACGGCTACTGGCACTACTGCTGGTGCTACTATTCTTGTTGCTACTGCTACTACTGTTGCTGCTCCTACTCCTGCTGCTACTGCTACTACTCAGACTACTGCTACTACTACTGCTACGGCTACTGTTAATGCTACTACTACTACTGCTGCTGATGGTACTTCTGCTGCTACTGCTACTATTGCTGCTACTACTGCTGCTGCTACTGCTACTCATGTTGCTGCAGCTACTACTGCTACTACTAATGCTGCTACTGCTACTGCTATTGCTACTGCTACTGCTGCTGCTACTACTTCTGCTGCTGCTACTGCTTCTACTGCTGCTACTGCTTCTACTGCTTCTGCTACTGTTGCTGCTACTACTGCTGCTGCTACTGCTGCTGCTGTTGCTGCTGCTAATGCTGCTGTTGCTACTGCTACTGCTACTGCTGCTGGTGGTACTGTTGCTGCTACTGCTACTGTTGCTGCTGCTACTACTGCTGCTGCTACTGCTACTGCTGCTGCTGCTACTGCAGCTGTTGCTACTGCTACGGCTGCTACTGCTACTACTAGTGCTGGTACTGCTGCTGCTACGGCTACTGTTGTTGCTACTACTGCTGCTGCTACTTCTACTGCTACTACTACTGCTGCTACTGCTATTGCTACTGCTACTCCTGATGCTGCTGCTACTGCTTCTACTGCTGCTGCTCCTACTCCTACTGCTACTGCTACTACTGCTACTACTCCTACTCCTGCTGCTACTACTCAGACTACTGCTACTACTACTGCTACTGATACTGCTGCTGCAGGTACTGCTGCAGCTACTGCTACTGTTGCTGCTACTACAGGTGTTGCTACTGCTAATGCTGCTGCTACTGCTGCTACTACTGCTGCTGCTGCTGCTGCTGTTGCTGCTGCTACTGCTGCTGATGCTGCTACTGCTACTGATACTGCTACTGCTACTGCAGCTACTGCTACTACTACTGCAAGCTGCTCCTGCTACTGCTTCTGCTACTGCTACTGCTACTGCTCCTGGTTCGCTACTTCTCCTGCTACTGCTGATGCTACTGCTACTGCTGCTGCTACTGCTGCTGCTCCTAATCCTACTGCTAGTGCTACTACTCCTACTACTGCTACTACTGCTCCTACTACTACTGCAACTGCTACTGTTACTGCTACTGTTACTGCTGTTGCTACTGCTCCTACTCCTGCTGCTACTGCTACTAGTCCTACTACTGCTACTACTGCTCCCACTACTACTACTGCTACTGCTACTGCTACTGCTACTGCTGCAGCTACTGCAGCTGCTACTACTACTGCTTTTACTACTACTACTGCTACTACTGCTGCTACTGCTACTACTGCTGCTGCTCCTACTCCTGCTCCTAGTGTTACTACTCAGACTACTGCTACTACTACTGCTACTACTGCTACTACTACTGCTGCTGCTGCTGCTACGGCTGCTGCTATTGCTACTGCTACTGCTGCTTCTACTGCTGCTACTGCTACTACTGCTGCTGCTACTGCTACTACTGCTCCTACTACTGCAACTGCTACTACTACTGCTACTCTTACTGCTACTACTGCTGCTGCTACTGCAACTACTGCTACTGCTCCTACTACTGCTACTACTGCTCCTATTCTTACTACTGCTACTGCTACGGCTACTGGCACTACTGCTGCTGCTACTATTATTGCTGCTACTGCTACTATTGCTGCTGCTCCTACTCCTGCTGCTACTGCTACTACTCAGACTACTGCTACTACTACTGCTACTACTACTACTACTGCTGATGGTACTGCTGCTGCTACTGCTACTGCTGCTGCTACTACTGCTGCTGCTACTGCTACTACTGTTGCTGCAGCTACTGCTGCTGCAGCTACTGCTACTGCTACTGCTACTATTGCTACTGCTACTGCTGCTGCTACTACTACTGCTGCTGCTACTGCTTCTACTGCTGCTACTGCTTCTACTGCTACTGCTACTGCTGCTGCTGGTACTGCTGCTGCTACTAGTACTGTTGCTGCTGCTACTGCTACTGCTGTTGCTGCTGCTGTTGCTGCTGCTAATGCTGTTGTTGCTACTGCTACTGCTACTGCTGCTGCTGGTACTGTTGCTGCTACTGCTACTGTTGCTGCTGCTAGTGCGGCTACTACTGCTGTTGCTACTGCTACTGCTGTTGCTGCTGCTACTGCAGCTGCTGCTACTGCTACTGCTGCTACTGCTACTGCTAGTGCTGGTACTGCTGCTGCTACTGCTACTGTTGTTGCTACTACTGCTGCTGCTACTTCTACTGCTACTGTTGTTCCTGCTGCTACTGATGCTACTAATGCTGCTGCTACTGCTACTGCTACTGCTGCTGCTACTCCTGCTGCTGCTGCTACTGCTTCTACTGCTGCTGCTCCTACTCCTGCTGCTACTGCTACTACTGCTACTGCTCCTACTCCTGCTGCTACTACTCAGACTACTGCTACTACTACTGCTACTACTACTGATACTGCTGCTGCAGGTACTGCTGCTGCTACTGATACTGTTGCTGCTACTACTGGTGCTGCTACTGCTAATGCTGCTGCTACTACTGCTGCTGCTACTGTTGTTGCTGCTGCTACTGCTGCTGATGTTGCTACTACTACTGATACTGCTCCTGATACTGCTCCTGCTCCCGCTACTGCTCCTGGTTCGCTACTTCTCCTGCTACTGCTCCTGCTCCTGCTACTGCTGCTGCTACTACTGCTGCTACTGCTACTGCTCCTAATCCTACTGCTAGTGCTACTACTCCTACTACTGCTACTTCTGCTCCTACTACTACTACTGCAACTGATACTTCTACTGTTGTTGCTACTGCTCCTACTCCTGCTGCTACTGCTACTACTCCTACTACTACTACTACTGCTCCTACTGCTACTGATACTGCTACTACTGCTACTGCTACTACTGCTGCTGCTCCTACTCCTGCTCCTACTGTTACTACTCAGACTACGGATACTACTACTGCTACTACTGCTATTGCTACTGCTACTGCTGCTGCTACGGCTGCTGCTATTGCTACTGCTGCTTCTACTACTGCTACTGCTCCTACTCGTGCTGCTACTGCTAATACTGCTGCTGCTACTGCTACTACTGCTCCTACTACTGCTACTGCTACTACTACTGCTACTCTTACTGCTACTACTGCTACTGCAACTACTGCTACTGCTCCTACTCCTGCTGCTACTGCTAGTACTCCTACTACTGCTACTACTGCTCCTATTCTTACTACTGCTACGGCTACTGGCACTACTGCTGTTGCTACTATTGTTGCTGCTTCTGCTACTACTGCTGCCGCTCCTACTCCTGCTGCTACTGCAACTACTCAGACTACTGCTACTACTAGTGCTAATGCTACTGCTAATGCTACTACTACTACTGCTGCTGATGGTACTGCTGCTGCTACTGCTACTGTTGCTGCTACTACTGCTCCTGCTACTACTGTTGCTGCACCTACTGCTGCTACTACTAATGCTGCTATTGCTACTGCTGCTACTACTATTGCTGCTGCTGCTACTTCTTCTACTACTGCTGCTCCTACTCCTGCTGCTACTGCTACTACTCAGACTACTGCTACTACTGCTCCTACTGCTACAACTGCTACTACTGCTACTGCTACTTCTGCTGGTACTGCTGCTACTGCTACTGCTCCTACTCCTGATGCTATTGCTACTACTCCTACTACTGCTATTATTGCTACTACTACTACTACTGCTCCTAGTCTTACTACTGCTACTGCTACTGCTACTGCTACGGCTACTGCTACTGCTGTTGCTGCAGCTGCTACTACTGCTGCTGCTACAACCGCTGCTGCTCCTACTCCCCCTGCTACTGCTACTACTCAGAGTACTGCTACTACTACTGCTACTTCTACTTCTACTGCTACTGCTAGTGTTGCTGGTACTGCTATTGTTGCTGCTACTACTGGTGCTGCTACTGTTAATGCTGCTGATGTTGCTGCTGCTACTGCTGCTACTCCTGCTGCTGCTACTGCTATTGCTACTGCTACTCCTGCTGCTACTACTGCTGCTGCTGCTACTGCTACTCCTCCTGCTGCTACTGCTACTGCTACTCAGACTACAGATACTACTGCTCCTACTGCTACTACTGCTCCTACTACTACTACTCCTACTACTACTACTACTGCTACTTCTGCTGCTACTGCTTCTACTGCTACGTCTCCTACTCCTGCTGCTACTGCTACTACTCCTACTACTGCTGCTACTGCTACTGCTCCTACTCCTGCTGCTACTGCTACTACTCCTACTACTGCTACTATTGTTACTACTGCTACTACTTCTCCTACTCTTACTACTGCTACTGCTACTGCTACTGCTACTACTGCTGCTGCTACTGCTACTACTGGTGCTTCTGAAGTTAATGCTGCTGCTGTTGCTGTTGCTACTGCTGCTACTACTACTGCTGCTACTGCTACAGTTGTTGCTGCTGCTGTTGCTGTTGCTGTTGCTACTGCTGCTGCTGCTACTGCTACAGCTGCTGCTGGTACTGCTGCTGCTACAGCTAATGTTTCTGCTACTACTGCTGCTACTGCTACTGCTGTTGCTGCTGCTAATGCTGCTGCTGCTACTGCTGCTGGTACTGCTGCTACTACTACTACTGTTGCTGCTACTATTACTGCTGCTACTGCTACTGCTACTGCTGCTGCTGGTACTGCTGCTGCTACTGCTACTGTTGCTGCTACTACTGCTGCTGCTACTACTGTTGCTGCTGCTAATGCTGCTGCAGCTACTGCTTCTTCTGCTGCTGCTGGTACTGCTACTGCTACTGCTACTGTTGTTGCTGCTGCTGCTACTGCTGGTGCTGCTGCTACAGCTGCTGCTGCTACTTCTAGTGCTGGTACTTCTGCTGCTACTGCTACTGTTGTTGCTACTACTGCTGCTGCTACTGCTGTTCCTACTGCTACTGCTGCTACTACTGCTGCTGCTACTGCTACTGCTATTGCTACTGCTATTGCTACTGCTACTGCTGCTGCTACTCCTGCGGCTGCTGCTACTGCTTCTACTGCTGCTCCTACTGCTGCGGCTACTCCTGCGGCTGCTGCTACGGCTGCTGCTATTGCTACCTCTACTGCTGCTTCTACTGCTGCTACTGCTACTATTGCTGCTGCTACTGCTACTACTGCTCCTACTACTGCAACTTCTACTACTACTGCTACTCTTACTGCTACTACTGCTGCTGCTACTGCAACAACTGCTACTGCTCCTACTACTGCTACTACTACTCCTATTCTTACTACTGCTACTGCTATGGCTACTGGCACTACTGCTGCTGCTACTATTATTGCTGCTACTGCTAGTATTGCTGCTGCTCCTACTCCTGCTGCTACTGCTACTACTCAGACTACTGCTACTACTACTGCTACTACTAATGCTACTACTACTACTACTACTGCTGATGGTACTGCTGCTGCTACTGCTACTGCTGCTGCTACTACTGCTGCTGCTACTGCTACTACTGTTGCTGCAGCTACTGCTGCTACTACTAATGCTGCTACTGCTACTGCTATTGCTACTGCTACTGCTATTGCTACTGCTACTGCTGCTTCTACTACTGCTGCTGCTGCTACTGCTTCTACTGCTGCTACTGCTTCTACTGCCGCTACTACTGCTGCTGCTGGTACTGCTGCTGCTACTAGTACTGTTGCTGCTGCTACTGCTACTGCTACTGCTATTGCTGCTGCTGTTGCTACTGCTACTGCTGCTGCTGGTACTGTTGCTGCTACTGCTACTGTTGCTGCTGCTAGTGCGGCTACTACTGTTGTTGCTACTGCTACTGCTGTTGCTGCTGCTACTGCAGCTGCTGCTACTGCTACTGCTGCTACTGCTACTGCTAGTGCTGGTACTGCTGCTGCTACTGCTACTGTTGTTGCTACTACTGCTGCTGCTACTTCTACTGCTACTGTTGTTCCTGCTGCTACTGATGCTACTAATGCTGCTGCTACTGCTACTGCTACTGCTGCTGCTACTCCTGCTGCTGCTGCTACTGCTTCTACTGCTGCTGCTCCTACTCCTGCTGCTACTGCTACTGCTCCTACTCCTGCTGCTATTACTCAGACTACTGCTACTACTACTGCTACTACTACTGATATTGCTGCTGCAGGTACTGCTGCTGCTACTGATACTGTTGCTGCTACTACTGGTGCTGCTACTGCTAATGCTGATGCTACTACTACTGCTGCTACTGTTGTTGCTGCTGCTGCTGCTGCTGATGTTGCTACTGCTACTGATACTGCTACTGCTACTGCTACTGCAGCTACTGCTACTACTACTGCAAGCTGCTACTGCTCCTGCTACTGCTCCTGCTCCTGCTACTGCTCCTGGTTCGCTACTTCTCCTGCTACTGCTCCTGCTCCTGCTACTGCTGCTGCTACTACTGCTACTGCTCCTAATCCTACTGCTAGTGCTACTACTCCTACTACTGCTACTTCTGCTCCTACTACTACTACTGCAACTGATACTTCTACTGTTGTTGCTACTGCTCCTACTCCTGCTGCTACTGCTACTACTCCAACTACTGCTACTACTGCTCCTACTGCTACTGATACTGCTGCTGCTACTGCTGCTACTGCTACTACTGCTGCTGCTCCTACTCCTGCTCCTACTGTTACTACTCAGACTACGGATACTACTACTGCTACTACTGCTATTGCTACTGCTACTGCTGCTGCTACGGCTGCTGCTATTGCTACTGCTGCTTCTACTGCTGCTACTGCTCCTACTCGTGCTGCTACTGCTAATACTGCTGCTGCTACTGCTACTACTGCTCCTACTACTGCTACTGCTACTGCTACTACTACTGCTACTCTTACTGCTACTACTGCTACTGCAACTACTGCTACTGCTCCTACTCCTGCTGCTACTGCTAGTACTCCTACTACTGCTACTACTGCTCCTATTCTTACTACTGCTACGGCTACTGGCACTACTGCTGTTGCTACTATTGTTGCTGCTTCTGCTACTACTGCTGCCGCTCCTACTCCTGCTGCTACTGCAACTACTCAGACTACTGCTACTACTAGTGCTAATGCTACTGCTAATGCTACTACTACTGATGCTGATGGTACTGCTGCTGCTACTGCTACTGTTGCTGCTACTACTGCTCCTGCTACTACTGTTGCTGCACCTACTGCTGCTACTACTAATGCTGCTATTGCTACTGCTGCTGCTACTATTGCTGCTGCTGCTACTTCTTCTACTACTGCCGCTCCTACTCCTGCTGCTACTGCTACTACTCAGACTACTGCTACTACTGCTCCTACTGCTACAACTGCTACTACTGCTACTGCTACTTCTGCTGGTACTGCTGCTACTGCTACTGCTCCTACTCCTGATGCTATTGCTACTACTCCTACTACTGCTATTATTGCTACTACTACTACTGCTCCTAGTCTTACTACTGCTACTGCTACTGCTACTGCTACTGCTACGGCTACTGCTACTGCTGTTGCTGCATCTGCTACTACTGCTGCTGCTACAACCGCTGCTGCTCCTACTCCTCCTGCTACTGCTACTACTCAGAGTACTGCTACTACTACTGCTACTTCTACTTCTACTGCTATTGCTAGTGTTGCTGGTACTGCTATTGTTGATGCTACTACTGGTGCTGCCACTGTTAATGCTGCTGCTACTGCTGCTACTCCTGCTGCTGCTGCTACTGCTATTGCTACTGCTACTCCTGCTGCTACTACTGCTGCTGCTGCTACTGCTACTCCTCCTGCTGCTACTGCTACTGCTACTCAGACTACAGATACTACTGCTCCTACTGCTACTACTGCTCCTACTACTACTACTCCTACTACTACTACTACTGCTACTTCTGCTGCTACTGCTTCTACTGCTACGTCTCCTACTCCTGCTGCTACTGCTACTACTCCTACTACTGCTGCTACTGCTACTGCTCCTACTCCTTCTGCTACTGCTACTACTCCTACTACTGCTACTATTGTTACTACTGCTACTACTTCTCCTACTCTTACTACTGCTACTGCTACTGCTACTACTGCTGCTGCTACTGCTACTACTGGTGCTTCTGAAGTTAATGATGCTGCTGTTGCTGTTGCTACTGCTGCTACTGCTACTGCTACAGTTGTTGCTACTGCTGCTGCTGTTGCTACTGCTGCTGCTGCTACTGCTACAGCTGCTGCTACAGCTAATGTTTCTGCTACTACTGCTGCTACTGCTACTGCTATTGCTCCTGCTAATGCTGCTGCTGCTACTGCTGCTGGTACTGCTGCTGCTACTGCTACTGTTGCTGCTACTATTACTGCTGCTACTGCTACTGCTACTGCTGGTACTGCTGCTGCTACTGCTACTGCTGCTGCTACTACTGCTGCTGCTACTGCTACTACTGTTGCTGCTGCTAATGCTGCTGCAGCTACTGCTTCTTCTGCTGCTGCTGGTACTGCTACTGCTACTGCTACTGTTGTTGCTGCTGCTGCTACTGCTGGTGCTGCTGCTACAGCTGCTGCTGCTACTGCTACTGCTAGTGCTGGTACTTCTGCTGCTACTGCTACTGTTGTTGCTACTACTGCTGCTGCTACTGCTGTTCCTACTGCTACTGCTGCTACTACTACTGCTGCTACTGCTACTGCTATTGCTACTGCTATTGCTACTGCTACTGCTGCTGCTACTCCTGCGGCTGCTGCTACTGCTTCTACTGCTGCTCCTACTCCTGCTGCTACTCTTGTGGCTGCTGCTATGGCTGCTGCTATTGCTACTGCTGCTTCAACTGCTACTACTACTGCTGCTACTGCTGCTGCTACTGCAACTACTGCTACTACTGCTCCTATTCTTACTACTGCTACTGTTACGGCTACTGGCACTACTGCTGCTGCTACTATTATTGCTGCTACTGCTACTATTGCTGCTGCTCCTACTCCTGCTGCTACTGCTACTACTCAGACTACTGCCACTACTACTGCTAATGCTACTACTACTACTACTGCTGATGGTACTGCTGCTGCTACTGCTACTGCTGCTGCTACTGCTACTACTGTTGCTGCAGCTACTGCTGCTACTACTAATGCTGCTACTGCTACTGCTATTGCTACTGCTACTGCTATTGCTACTGCTAGTGCTGCTTCTACTACTGCTGCTGCTGCTACTGCTTCTACTGCTGCTACTGCTTCTACTGCTGCTGCTACTGCTGCTGCTGGTACTGCTGCTGCTGCTACTGCTTCTACTACTGCTACTGCTGGTACTGCTGCTGCTACTGCTAATGTTGTTGCTACTACTGCTGCTGCTACTGCTACTGCTGTTGCTGCTGCTAATGCTGCTGCTGCTACTGCTACTGCTGCTGCTGGTACTGCTGCTGCTACTACTACTGTTGCTGCTATTACTACTGCTACTAGTGCTTCTACTCCTACTGCTGCTGCTGGTACTGCTGCTGGTACTGCTACTGTTGCTGCTACTACTGCTGCTGCTACTGCTACTGCTGTTGCTGCCGCTAATGCTGCTGTTGCTACTGCTACTGCTACTGCTGCTGGTACTACTACTGCTACTGCTACTGTTGCTGCTGCTACTGCTGCTACTACTGCTGCAGCTACTGCTACTGCTGCTGCTGCTGCTGTTGCTGCTGCTACTGCAGCTGCTGCTACTGCTTCTACTGCTGCTGCTCCTACTCCTGCTACTACTCAGACTACTTCTACTACTGCTCCTACTCCTACTACTACTACTCCTTCTCATACTACTGCTACTACTGCTACTGCTACTTGTGCTCGTACTGCTGCTACTGCTACTGCTCCTACTCCTGCTTCTACTACTACTACTACTGCTACTATTGCTACTACTGCTACTACTGCTCCTAGTCTTACTACTGCTACTGCTACTGCTACGGCTACTGCTACTGCTGCTGCTGCTGCTCCTACTCCTGCTGCTACTGCTACTACTGCCACTGCTCCTACTCCTGCTGCTACTACTCAGACTACTGCTACTACTACTGCTACTACTACTGATACTGCTGCTGCAGGTACTGCTGCTGCTACTGATACTGTTGCTGCTACTACTGGTGCTGCTACTGCTAATGCTGCTGCTACTACTGCTGCTGCTACTGTTGTTGCTGCTGCTACTGCTGCTGATGTTGCTACTACTACTGATACTGCTGCTGCTACTGCTACTGCAGCTACTGCTACTACTACTGCAAGCTGCTACTGCTCCTGATACTGCTCCTGCTCCTGCTACTGCTCCTGGTTCGCTACTTCTCCTGCTACTGCTCCTGCTCCTGCTACTGCTGCTGCTACTACTGCTGCTACTGCTACTGCTCCTAATCCTACTGCTAGTGCTACTACTCCTACTACTGCTACTTCTGCTCCTACTACTACTACTGCAACTGATACTTCTACTGTTGTTGCTACTGCTCCTACTCCTGCTGCTACTGCTACTACTCCTACTACTACTACTACTGCTCCTACTGCTACTGATACTGCTACTACTGCTACTGCTACTACTGCTGCTGCTCCTACTCCTGCTCCTACTGTTACTACTCAGACTACGGATACTACTACTGCTACTACTGCTATTGCTACTGCTGCTGCTACGGCTGCTGCTATTGCTACTGCTGCTTCTACTGCTGCTACTGCTCCTACTCGTGCTGCTACTGCTAATACTGCTGCTGCTACTGCTACTACTGCTCCTACTACTGCTACTGCTACTACTACTGCTACTCTTACTGCTACTACTGCTACTGCAACTACTGCTACTGCTCCTACTCCTGCTGCTACTGCTAGTACTCCTACTACTGCTACTACTGCTCCTATTCTTACTACTGCTACGGCTACTGGCACTACTGCTGTTGCTACTATTGTTGCTGCTTCTGCTACTACTGCTGCCGCTCCTACTCCTGCTGCTACTGCAACTACTCAGACTACTGCTACTACTAGTGCTAATGCTACTGCTAATGCTACTACTACTACTGCTGCTGATGGTACTGCTGCTGCTACTGCTACTGTTGCTGCTACTACTGCTCCTGCTACTACTGTTGCTGCACCTACTGCTGCTACTACTAATGCTGCTATTGCTACTGCTGCTGCTACTATTGCTGCTGCTGCTACTTCTTCTACTACTGCTGCTCCTACTCCTGCTGCTACTGCTACTACTCAGACTACTGCTACTACTGCTCCTACTGCTACAACTGCTACTACTGCTACTTCTACTTCTGCTGGTACTGCTGCTACTGCTACTGCTCCTACTCCTGATGCTATTGCTACTACTCCTACTACTGCTATTATTGCTACTACTACTACTACTGCTCCTAGTCTTACTACTGCTACTGCTACTGCTACTGCTACTGCTACGGCTACTGCTACTGCTGTTGCTGCAGCTGCTACTACTGCTGCTGCTACAACCGCTGCTGCTCCTACTCCCCCTGCTACTGCTACTACTCAGAGTACTGCTACTACTACTGCTACTTCTACTTCTACTGCTACTGCTAGTGTTGCTGGTACTGCTATTGTTGCTGCTACTACTGGTGCTGCTACTGTTAATGCTGCTGATGTTGCTGCTGCTACTGCTGCTACTCCTGCTGCTGCTACTGCTATTGCTACTGCTACTCCTGCTGCTACTACTGCTGCTGCTGCTACTGCTACTCCTCCTGCTGCTACTGCTACTGCTACTCAGACTACAGATACTACTGCTCCTACTGCTACTACTGCTCCTACTACTACTACTCCTACTACTACTACTACTGCTACTTCTGCTGCTACTGCTTCTACTGCTACGTCTCCTACTCCTGCTGCTACTGCTACTACTCCTACTACTGCTGCTACTGCTACTGCTCCTACTCCTGCTGCTACTGCTACTACTCCTACTACTGCTACTATTGTTACTACTGCTACTACTTCTCCTACTCTTACTACTGCTACTGCTACTGCTACTGCTACTACTGCTGCTGCTACTGCTACTACTGGTGCTTCTGAAGTTAATGCTGCTGCTGTTGCTGTTGCTACTGCTGCTACTACTACTGCTGCTACTGCTACTGCTACAGTTGTTGCTGCTGCTGCTGTTGCTGTTGCTGTTGCTACTGCTGCTGCTGCTACTGCTACAGCTGCTGCTGGTACTGCTGCTGCTACAGCTAATGTTTCTGCTACTACTGCTGCTACTGCTACTGCTGTTGCTGCTGCTAATGCTGCTGCTGCTACTGCTGCTGGTACTGCTGCTACTACTACTACTGTTGCTGCTACTATTACTGCTGCTACTGCTACTGCTGCTGCTGGTACTGCTGCTGCTACGGCTACTGTTGCTGCTACTACTGCTGCTGCTACTGCTACTACTGTTGCTGCTGCTAATGCTGCTGCAGCTACTACTTCTTCTGCTGCTGCTGGTACTGCTACTGCTACTGCTACTGTTGTTGCTGCTGCTGCTACTGCTGGTGCTGCTGCTACAGCTGCTGCTGCTACTTCTAGTGCTGGTACTTCTGCTGCTACTGCTACTGTTGTTGCTACTACTGCTGCTGCTACTGCTGTTCCTACTGCTACTGCTGCTACTACTGCTGCTGCTACTGTTACTGCTATTGCTACTGCTATTGCTACTGCTACTGCTGCTGCTACTCCTGCGGCTGCTGCTACTGCTTCTACTGCTGCTCCTACTGCTGCTGCTACTCCTGCGGCTGCTGCTACGGCTGCTGCTATTGCTACCTCTACTGCTGCTTCTACTGCTGCTACTGCTACTATTGCTGCTGCTACTGCTACTACTGCTCCTACTACTGCAACTGCTACTACTACTGCTACTCTTACTGCTGCTGCTACTGCAACAACTGCTACTGCTCCTACTACTGCTACTACTACTCCTATTCTTACTACTGCTACTGCTATGGCTACTGGCACTACTGCTGCTGCTACTATTATTGCTGCTACTGCTACTATTGCTGCTGCTCCTACTCCTGCTGCTACTGCTACTACTCAGACTACTGCTACTACTACTGCTACTGCTAATGCTACTACTACTACTACTGCTGATGGTACTGCTGCTGCTACTGCTACTGCTGCTGCTACTACTGCTGCTGCTACTGCTACTACTATTGCTGCAGCTACTGCTGCTACTACTAATGCTGCTACTGCTACTGCTATTGCTACTGCTACTGCTGCTTCTACTACTGCTGCTGCTGCTACTGCTTCTACTGCTGCTACTGCTTCTACTGCTGCTGCTACTGCTGCTGCTGGTACTGCTGCTGCTACTAGTACTGTTGCTGCTGCTACTGCTACTGCTATTGCTGCTGCTGTTGCTACTGCTACTGCTACTGCTGCTGCTGGTACTGTTGCTGCTACTGCTACTGTTGCTGCTGCTAGTGCGGCTACTACTGTTGTTGCTACTGCTACTGCTGTTGCTGCTGCTACTGCAGCTGCTGCTACTGCTACTGCTGCTACTGCTACTGCTAGTGCTGGTACTGCTGCTGCTACTGCTACTGTTGTTGCTACTACTGCTGCTGCTACTTCTACTGCTACTGTTGTTCCTGCTGCTACTGATGCTACTAATGCTGCTGCTACTGCTACTGCTACTGCTGCTGCTACTCCTGCTGCTGCTGCTACTGCTTCTACTGCTGCTGCTCCTACTCCTGCTGCTACTGCTACTGCTCCTACTCCTGCTGCTATTACTCAGACTACTGCTACTACTACTGCTACTACTACTGATACTGCTGCTGCAGGTACTGCTGCTGCTACTGATACTGTTGCTGCTACTACTGGTGCTGCTACTGCTAATGCTGATGCTACTACTGCTGCTGCTACTGTTGTTGCTGCTGCTACTGCTGCTGATGTTGCTACTGCTACTGATACTGCTACTGCTACTGCTACTGCAGCTACTGCTACTACTACTGCAAGCTGCTACTGCTCCTGCTACTGCTCCTGCTCCTGCTACTGCTCCTGGTTCGCTACTTCTCCTGCTACTGCTCCTGCTCCTGCTACTGCTGCTGCTACTACTGCTACTGCTCCTAATCCTACTGCTAGTGCTACTACTCCTACTACTGCTACTTCTGCTCCTACTACTACTACTGCAACTGATACTTCTACTGTTGTTGCTACTGCTCCTACTCCTGCTGCTACTGCTACTACTCCTACTACTGCTACTACTGCTCCTACTGCTAAAGATACTGCTGCTGCTACTGCTGCTACTGCTACTACTGCTGCTGCTCCTACTCCTGCTCCTACTGTTACTACTCAGACTACGGATACTACTACTGCTACTACTGCTATTGCTACTGCTACTGCTGCTGCTACGGCTGCTGCTATTGCTACTGCTGCTTCTACTGCTGCTACTGCTCCTACTCGTGCTGCTACTGCTAATACTGCTGCTGCTACTGCTACTACTGCTACTGCTACTGCTCCTACTCCTGCTGCTACTGCTAGTACTCCTACTACTGCTACTACTGCTCCTATTCTTACTACTGCTACGGCTAATGGCACTACTGCTGTTGCTACTATTGTTGCTGCTTCTGCTACTACTGCTGCCGCTCCTACTCCTGCTGCTACTGCAACTACTCAGACTACTGCTACTACTAGTGCTAATGCTACTGCTAATGCTACTACTACTGATGCTGATGGTACTGCTGCTGCTACTGCTACTGTTGCTGCTACTACTGCTCCTGCTACTACTGTTGCTGCACCTACTGCTGCTACTACTAATGCTGCTATTGCTACTGCTGCTGCTACTATTGCTGCTGCTGCTACTTCTTCTACTACTGCTGCTCCTACTCCTGCTGCTACTGCTACTACTCAGACTACTGCTACTACTGCTCCTACTGCTACAACTGCTACTACTGCTACTGCTACTTCTGCTGGTACTGCTGCTACTGCTACTGCTCCTACTCCTGATGCTATTGCTACTACTCCTACTACTGCTATTATTGCTACTACTACTACTGCTCCTAGTCTTACTACTGCTACTGCTACTGCTACTGCTACTGCTACGGCTACTGCTACTGCTGTTGCTGCATCTGCTCCTACTGCTGCTGCTACAACCGCTGCTGCTCCTACTCCCCCTGCTACTGCTACTACTCAGAGTACTGCTACTACTACTGCTACTTCTACTTCTACTGCTACTGCTAGTGTTGCTGGTACTGCTATTGTTGCTGCTACTACTGGTGCTGCTACTGTTAATGCTGCTGATGTTGCTGCTGCTACTGCTGCTACTCCTGCTGCTGCTACTGCTATTGCTACTGCTACTCCTGCTGCTACTACTGCTGCTGCTGCTACTGCTACTCCTCCTGCTGCTACTGCTACTGCTACTCAGACTACAGATACTACTGCTCCTACTGCTACTACTGCTCCTACTACTACTACTCCTACTACTACTACTACTGCTACTTCTGCTGCTACTGCTTCTACTGCTACGTCTCCTACTCCTGCTGCTACTGCTACTACTCCTACTACTGCTGCTACTGCTACTGCTCCTACTCCTGCTGCTACTGCTACTACTCCTACTACTGCTACTATTGTTACTACTGCTACTACTTCTCCTACTCTTACTACTGCTACTGCTACTGCTACTGCTACTACTGCTGCTGCTACTGCTACTACTGGTGCTTCTGAAGTTAATGCTGCTGCTGTTGCTGTTGCTACTGCTGCTACTACTACTGCTGCTACTGCTACTGCTACAGTTGTTGCTGCTGCTGCTGTTGCTGTTGCTGTTGCTACTGCTGCTGCTGCTACTGCTACAGCTGCTGCTGGTACTGCTGCTGCTACAGCTAATGTTTCTGCTACTACTGCTGCTACTGCTACTGCTGTTGCTGCTGCTAATGCTGCTGCTGCTACTGCTGCTGGTACTGCTGCTACTACTACTACTGTTGCTGCTACTATTACTGCTGCTACTGCTACTGCTGCTGCTGGTACTGCTGCTGCTACTGCTACTGTTGCTGCTACTACTGCTGCTGCTACTGCTACTACTGTTGCTGCTGCTAATGCTGCTGCAGCTACTACTTCTTCTGCTGCTGCTGGTACTGCTACTGCTACTGCTACTGTTGTTGCTGCTGCTGCTACTGCTGGTGCTGCTGCTACAGCTGCTGCTGCTACTTCTAGTGCTGGTACTTCTGCTGCTACTGCTACTGTTGTTGCTACTACTGCTGCTGCTACTGCTGTTCCTACTGCTACTGCTGCTACTACTGCTGCTGCTACTGTTACTGCTATTGCTACTGCTATTGCTACTGCTACTGCTGCTGCTACTCCTGCGGCTGCTGCTACTGCTTCTACTGCTGCTCCTACTGCTGCTGCTACTCCTGCGGCTGCTGCTACGGCTGCTGCTATTGCTACCTCTACTGCTGCTTCTACTGCTGCTACTGCTACTATTGCTGCTGCTACTGCTACTACTGCTCCTACTACTGCAACTGCTACTACTACTGCTACTCTTACTGCTGCTGCTACTGCAACAACTGCTACTGCTCCTACTACTGCTACTACTACTCCTATTCTTACTACTGCTACTGCTATGGCTACTGGCACTACTGCTGCTGCTACTATTATTGCTGCTACTGCTACTATTGCTGCTGCTCCTACTCCTGCTGCTACTGCTACTACTCAGACTACTGCTACTACTACTGCTACTGCTAATGCTACTACTACTACTACTGCTGATGGTACTGCTGCTGCTACTGCTACTGCTGCTGCTACTACTGCTGCTGCTACTGCTACTACTATTGCTGCAGCTACTGCTGCTACTACTAATGCTGCTACTGCTACTGCTATTGCTACTGCTACTGCTGCTTCTACTACTGCTGCTGCTGCTACTGCTTCTACTGCTGCTACTGCTTCTACTGCTGCTGCTACTGCTGCTGCTGGTACTGCTGCTGCTACTAGTACTGTTGCTGCTGCTACTGCTACTGCTATTGCTGCTGCTGTTGCTACTGCTACTGCTACTGCTGCTGCTGGTACTGTTGCTGCTACTGCTACTGTTGCTGCTGCTAGTGCGGCTACTACTGTTGTTGCTACTGCTACTGCTGTTGCTGCTGCTACTGCAGCTGCTGCTACTGCTACTGCTGCTACTGCTACTGCTAGTGCTGGTACTGCTGCTGCTACTGCTACTGTTGTTGCTACTACTGCTGCTGCTACTTCTACTGCTACTGTTGTTCCTGCTGCTACTGATGCTACTAATGCTGCTGCTACTGCTACTGCTACTGCTGCTGCTACTCCTGCTGCTGCTGCTACTGCTTCTACTGCTGCTGCTCCTACTCCTGCTGCTACTGCTACTGCTCCTACTCCTGCTGCTATTACTCAGACTACTGCTACTACTACTGCTACTACTACTGATACTGCTGCTGCAGGTACTGCTGCTGCTACTGATACTGTTGCTGCTACTACTGGTGCTGCTACTGCTAATGCTGATGCTACTACTGCTGCTGCTACTGTTGTTGCTGCTGCTACTGCTGCTGATGTTGCTACTGCTACTGATACTGCTACTGCTACTGCTACTGCAGCTACTGCTACTACTACTGCAAGCTGCTACTGCTCCTGCTACTGCTCCTGCTCCTGCTACTGCTCCTGGTTCGCTACTTCTCCTGCTACTGCTCCTGCTCCTGCTACTGCTGCTGCTACTACTGCTACTGCTCCTAATCCTACTGCTAGTGCTACTACTCCTACTACTGCTACTTCTGCTCCTACTACTACTACTGCAACTGATACTTCTACTGTTGTTGCTACTGCTCCTACTCCTGCTGCTACTGCTACTACTCCTACTACTGCTACTACTGCTCCTACTGCTAAAGATACTGCTGCTGCTACTGCTGCTACTGCTACTACTGCTGCTGCTCCTACTCCTGCTCCTACTGTTACTACTTAGACTACGGATACTACTACTGCTACTACTGCTATTGCTACTGCTACTGCTGCTGCTACGGCTGCTGCTATTGCTACTGCTGCTTCTACTGCTGCTACTGCTCCTACTCGTGCTGCTACTGCTAATACTGCTGCTGCTACTGCTACTACTGCTACTGCTACTGCTCCTACTCCTGCTGCTACTGCTAGTACTCCTACTACTGCTACTACTGCTCCTATTCTTACTACTGCTACGGCTAATGGCACTACTGCTGTTGCTACTATTGTTGCTGCTTCTGCTACTACTGCTGCCGCTCCTACTCCTGCTGCTACTGCAACTACTCAGACTACTGCTACTACTAGTGCTAATGCTACTGCTAATGCTACTACTACTGATGCTGATGGTACTGCTGCTGCTACTGCTACTGTTGCTGCTACTACTGCTCCTGCTACTACTGTTGCTGCACCTACTGCTGCTACTACTAATGCTGCTATTGCTACTGCTGCTGCTACTATTGCTGCTGCTGCTACTTCTTCTACTACTGCTGCTCCTACTCCTGCTGCTACTGCTACTACTCAGACTACTGCTACTACTGCTCCTACTGCTACAACTGCTACTACTGCTACTGCTACTTCTGCTGGTACTGCTGCTACTGCTACTGCTCCTACTCCTGATGCTATTGCTACTACTCCTACTACTGCTATTATTGCTACTACTACTACTGCTCCTAGTCTTACTACTGCTACTGCTACTGCTACTGCTACTGCTACGGCTACTGCTACTGCTGTTGCTGCATCTGCTCCTACTGCTGCTGCTACAACCGCTGCTGCTCCTACTCCTCCTGGTACTGCTACTACTCAGAGTACTGCTACTACTACTGCTACTTCTACTTCTATTGCTACTGCTAGTGTTGCTGGTACTGCTATTGTTGCTGCTACTACTGGTGCTGCCACTGTTAATGCTGCTGCTGTTGCTGCTGCTACTGCTGCTACTCCTACTGCTGCTGCTACTGCTATTGCTACTGCTACTCCTACTGCTACTCCTGCTGCTACTACTGCTGCTGCTGCTACTGCTACTCCTCCTGCTGCTACTGCTACTGCTACTCAGACTACAGATACTACTGCTCCTACTGCTACTACTGCTCCTACTACTACTACTCCTACTACTACTACTACTGCTACTTCTGCTGCTACTGCTTCTACTGCTACGTCTCCTACTCCTGCTGCTACTGCTACTACTCCTACTACTGCTGCTACTGCTACTGCTCCTACTCCTTCTGCTACTGCTACTACTCCTACTACTGCTACTATTGTTACTACTGCTACTACTTCTCCTACTCTTACTACTGCTACTGCTACTGCTACTACTGCTGCTGCTACTGCTACTACTGGTGCTTCTGAAGTTAATGATGCTGCTGTTGCTGTTGCTACTGCTGCTACTGCTACTGCTACAGTTGTTGTTGCTGCTGCTGTTGCTACTGCTGCTGCTGCTACTGCTACAGCTGCTGCTGGTACTGCTGCTGCTACAACTAATGTTTCTGCTACTACTGCTGCTACTGCTACTGCTATTGCTCCTGCTAATGCTGCTGCTGCTACTGCTGCTGGTACTGCTACTGCTACTGCTGGTACTGCTGCTGCTACTGCTACTGTTGCTGCTACTACTGCTGCTGCTACTGCTACTACTGTTGCTGCTGCTAATGCTGCTGCAGCTACTGCTTCTTCTGCTGCTGCTGGTACTGCTACTGCTACTGCTACTGTTGTTGCTGCTGCTGCTACTGCTGGTGCTGCTGCTACAGCTGCTGCTGCTACTGCTACTACTAGTGCTGGTACTTCTGCTGCTACTGCTACTGTTGTTGCTACTACTGCTGCTGCTACTGCTATTCCTACTGCTACTGCTGCTACTACTACTGCTGCTACTGCTACTGCTATTGCTACTGCTATTGCTACTGCTACTGCTGCTGCTACTCCTGCGGCTGCTGCTACTGCTTCTACTGCTGCTCCTACTCCTACTCTTGTGGCTGCTGCTACGGCTGCTGCTATTGCTACTGCTACTGCTGCTTCTACTGCTGCTACTGCTACTACTGCTGCTGCTACTGCTACTACTGCTCCTACTACTGCAACTGCTACTACTACTGCTACTACTGCTGCTGCTACTGCAACTACTGCTACTGCTCCTACTACTGCTACTACTGCTCCTATTCTTACTACTGCTACTGTTACGGCTACTGGCACTACTGCTGCTGCTACTATTATTGCTGCTACTGCTACTATTGCTGCTGCTCCTACTCCTGCTGCTACTGCTACTACTCAGACTACTGCCACTACTACTGCTAATGCTACTACTACTACTACTGATGATGGTACTGCTGCTGCTACTGCTATTGCTGCTGCTACTGCTACTACTGTTGCTGCAGCTACTGCTGCTACTACTAATGCTGCTACTGCTACTGCTATTGCTACTGCTACTGCTATTGCTACTGCTAGTGCTGCTTCTACTACTGCTGCTGCTGCTACTGCTTCTACTGCTGCTACTGCTTCTACTGCTGCTGCTACTGCTGCTGCTGGTACTGCTGCTGCTGCTACTGCTTCTACTACTGCTACTGCTGGTACTGCTGCTGCTACTGCTAATGTTGTTGCTACTACTGCTGCTGCTACTGCTACTGCTGTTGCTGCTGCTAATGCTGCTGCTGCTACTGCTACTGCTGCTGCTGGTACTGCTGCTGCTACTACTACTGTTGCTGCTATTACTACTGCTACTAGTGCTTCTACTCCTACTGCTGCTGCTGGTACTGCTGCTGGTACTGCTACTGTTGCTGCTACTACTGCTGCTGCTACTGCTACTGCTGTTGCTGCTGCTGTTGCTGCCGCTAATGCTGCTGTTGCTACTGCTACTGCTACTGCTGCTGGTACTACTACTGCTACTGCTACTGTTGCTGCTGCTACTGCTGTTACTACTGCTGCAGCTACTGCTACTGCTGCTGCTGCTGCTGTTGCTGCTGCTACTGCAGCTGCTGCTACTGCTTCTACTGCTGCTGCTCCTACTCCTGCTACTACTCAGACTACTTCTACTACTGCTCATACTACTACTACTACTACTCCTTCTCATACTACTGCTACTACTGCTACTGCTACTTGTGCTCGTACTGCTGCTACTGCTACTGCTCCTACTCCTGCTGCTACTGCTACTACTCAGACTACTGCTACTACTGCTACTACTGCTCCTACTACTACTACTACTACTCCTTCTCATACTACTGCTACTACTGCTACTGCTACTTGTGCTCGTACTGCTGCTACTGCTACTGCTCCTACTCCTGCTTCTACTACTACTACTACTACTGCTACTATTGCTACTACTGCTACTACTGCTCCTAGTCTTACTACTGCTACTGCTACTGCTACGGCTACTGCTACTGCTGCTGCTGCTGCTGCTACTACTGCTGCTGCTCCTACTCCTGCTGCTACTGCTACTACTCAGAGTACTGCTACTACTACTTCTACTGCTACCGTTGGTGCTGCTGAAACTCCTGCTGGTACTGCTACTGTTGCTGCTACTACTGGTGCTGCCACTGCTAATGCTGCTGCTGTTGCTGCTGCTACTGCTGCTACTCCTGCTGCTGCTGCTACTGCTACTGCTGCTGCTACTACTGCTGCTACTGCTACTACTCCTGCTGCTACTGCTACTACTACTCAGACTACTGCTACTACTGCTCCTACTGCTACTACTGCTCCTACTACTACTACTCCTACTCTTACTACTGCTACTGCTACTTCTGCTGCTACTGCTGCTACTGCTACGTCTCCTACTCCTGCTGCTGCTACTGCTGCTACTGCTACTGCTCCTACTCCTGCTGCTACTGCTACTACTCCTACTGCTGCTACTACTCTTACTACTGCTACTGCTACTGCTACTACTGCTGCTGCTACTGCTACTACTGTTGCTGCTCCTACTCCTGCTGCTACTGCTACAACTCAGACTACTGCTGCTACTGCTACTACTACTGCTACTGCTGCTAATGGTACTGATGCTGCTGGTACTGCTGCTGCTACTTCTACTGTTGCTGCTACTACTGGTGCTTCTACTGCTAATGTTGCTGCTGCTACTGCTGCTGCTACTGCTACTGTTGTTGCTGCTGCTACTGTTGCTGCTGGTACTGCTGCTGCTACTACTACTGCTACTGCTGGTACTGCTGCTGCTACTGCTAATGTTGTTGCTACTACTGCTGCTGCTACTGCTACTGCTGTTGCTGCTGCTAATGCTGCTGCTGCTACTACTACTGCTGCTGCTGGTACTGCTGCTGCTACTGCTACTGTTGCTGCTATTACTACTGCTACTAGTGCTGCTACTCCTACTGCTGCTGCTGGTACTGCTGCTGGTACTGCTACTGTTGCTGCTACTACTGCTGCTGCTACTGCTACTGCTGTTGCTGCTGCTGTTGCTGCCGCTAATGCTGCTGTTGCTACTGCTACTGCTGCTGGTACTACTACTGCTACTGCTACTGTTGCTGCTGCTGCTGCTGCTACTACTGCAGCAGCTACTGCTACTGCTGCTGCTGCTGCTGGTGCTGCTGCTACTGCAGCTGCTGCTACTGCTACTGCTGCTCCTACTGCTACTACTGCTACTACTGCTACTGCTGCTGCTGCTGCTGCTACTGCTGCTGCTACTACTACTTCTGCTACTGCTACTTCTGCTACCGCTCCTACTCCTGCTCCTACTATTACTACTCAGACTACTGCTACTACTACTGCTACTCTTACTGCTACTATTGCTACTGCTACTGCAACTACTGCTACTGCTCATACTCCTATTGCTACTACTAGTACTCCTACTACTGCTACTACTGCTACAACTAGTACTCCTACTGGCACTACTACTGCTGCTACTACTGTTGCTGCTACTGCTACTACTGCTGCTTCTCCTACTCCTGCTGCTACTGCTACTACTCAGACTACTGCTACTACTACTCCTACTGCTACTGCTAATGCTTCTACTACTGCTGCTGCTGATGGTACTGCTGCTACTGCTACTGTTGCTGCTACTACTGCTGCTGCTACTGCTACTACTGGTGCTGCAGCTATTGCTGCTACTACTACTGCTGCTACTGCTACTGCTACTGCTACTGCTGCTGCTGCTACTGCTTCTACTGCTGCTGCTCCTACTCCTGTTGCTACTGCTACAACTCAGACTACTGCTACTACTGCTCTTACTACTACTACTCCTCCTTCTCATACTACTGCTACTACTGTACTGCTACTTGTGCTCGTACTGCTGCTACTGCTACTGCTCCTACTCCTGCTGCTACTGCTACTACTCAGACTACTGCTACTACTGCTACTACTGCTCCTACTACTACTACTACTCCTTCTCATACTACTGCTACTACTGCTACTGCTACTTGTGCTCGTACTGCTGCTACTGCTACTGCTCCTACTTCTGCTGCTACTGCTACTACTCCTACTACTGCTACTATTGCTACTACTGCTACTACTGCTACTACTGCTCCTAGTCTTACTACTGCTACTGCTACGGCTACTGCTACTACTGCTGCTCCTACTCCTGCTGCTACTACTCAGAGTACTGCTACTACTACTTCTACTGCTACCGTTGGTGCTGCTGAAACTCCTGCTGGTACTGCTACTGTTGCTGCTACTACTGGTGCTGCCACTGCTAATGCTGCTGCTGTTGCTGCTGCTACTGCTGCTACTCCTGCCGCTGCTGCTACTGCTACTGCTGCTGCTACTACTGCTGCTACTGCTACTACTCCTGCTGCTACTGCTACTACTACTCAGACTACTGCTACTACTGCTCCTACTGCTACTACTGCTCCTACTACTACTACTACTCCTTCTCCTACTACTGCTACTGCTACTTCTGCTGCTACTGCTGCTACTGCTACGTCTCCTACTCCTGCTGCTACTACTGCTGCTACTACTGCTGCTACTGCTCCTACTCCTGCTGCTACTGCTACTACTCCTACTACTGCTACTACTCTTACTACTGCTACTGCTACTGCTACTACTGCTGCTGCTACTGCTACTACTGTTGCTGCTCCTACTCCTGCTGCTACAGATACTACTCAGACTACTGCTGCTACTGCTACTACTACTGCTACTGATGCTGCTGGTACTGCTGCTGCTACTTCTAGTGTTGCTGCTACTACTGGTGCTTCTACTGCTAATGTTGCTGCTGTTGCTGCTGTTGCTGCTGTTGCTGCTGCTGCTACTGCTACTGTTGTTGCTGCTGCTACTGTTGCTTGTACTGCTGCTGCTGCTACTGCTACTGCTGCTGCTGGTACTACTGCTGCTACTGCTAATGTTGTTGCTACTACTGCTGCTGCTACTGCTACTGCTGTTGCTGCTGCTGTTGCTGCTGCTAATGCTGCTGCTGCTACTGCTACCGCTGGTACTGCTGCTGCTACTGCTACTGTTGCTGCTATTACTACTGCTACTACTGCTGCTACTCCTACTCCTGCTGCTGGTACTGCTGCTGGTACTGCTACTGTTGCTGCTACTACTGCCGCTGCTACTGCTACTGCTGTTGCTGCTGCTGTTGCTGCCGCTAATGCTGTTGTTGCTACTACTACTGCTACTGCTACTGTTGCTGCTGCTACTGCTGCTACTACTGCTGCAGCTACTGCTACTGCTGCTGCTGCTGTTGCTGCTGCTACTGCTACTGCTTCTACTGCTGCTGCTCCTACTCCTGCTGCTACTGCTACTACTCAGACTACTTCTACTACTGCTCCTACTACTACTACTACTACTACTCCTTCTCATACTACTGCTACTACTGCTACTGCTACTTGTGCTCGTACTGCTGCTACTGCTACTGCTCCTACTCCTGCTGCTACTGCTACTACTCAGACTACTGCTACTACTGCTACTACTGCTCCTACTACTACTACTACTCCTTCTCATACTACTGCTACTACTGCTACTGCTACTTGTGCTCGTACTGCTGCTACTGCTACTGCTCCTACTCCTGCTGCTACTACTACTACTACTACTGCTACTATTGCTACTACTGCTACTACTGCTCCTAGTCTTACTACTGCTACTGCTACTGCTACGGCTACTGCTACTGCTGCTGCTGCTGCTGCTACTACTGCTGCTGCTCCTACTCCTGCTGCTACTGCTACTACTCAGAGTACTGCTACTACTACTTCTACTGCTACCGTTGGTGCTGCTGAAACTCCTGCTGGTACTGCTACTGTTGCTGCTACTACTGGTGCTGCCACTGCTAATGCTGCTGCTGCTACTGCTGCTACTCCTGCTGCTGCTGCTACTGCTACTGCTGCTGCTACTACTGCTGCTACTGCTACTACTCCTGCTGCTACTGCTACTACTACTCAGACTACTGCTACTACTGCTCCTTCTGCTACTACTGCTCCTACTACTACTACTCCTACTCTTACTACTGCTACTGCTACTTCTGCTGCTACTGCTGCTACTGCTACGTCTCCTACTCCTGCTGCTACTACTGCTGCTACTGCTACTGCTCCTACTCCTGCTGCTACTGCTACTACTCCTACTGCTGCTACTACTCTTACTACTGCTAATGCTACTGCTACTACTGCTGCTGCTACTGCTACTACTGTTGCTGCTCCTACTCCTGCTGCTACTGCTACTACTCAGACTACTGCTGCTACTGCTACTACTACTGCTACTGCTGCTAATGGTACTGATGTTGCTGGTACTGCTGCTGCTACTTCTACTGTTGCTGCTACTACTGGTGCTTCTACTGCTAATGTTGCTGCTGCTACTGCTGCTGCTACTGCTACTGTTGTTGCTGCTGCTACTGTTGCTGCTGGTACTGCTGCTGCTACTACTACTACTGCTACTGCTGGTACTGCTGCTGCTACTGCTAATGTTGTTGCTACTACTGCTGCTGCTACTGCTACTGCTGTTGCTGCTGCTGCTACTACTACTGCTGCTGCTGGTACTGCTGCTGCTACTGCTACTGTTGCTGCTATTACTACTGCTACTAGTGCTGCTACTCCTACTGCTGCTGCTGGTACTGCTGCTGGTACTGCTACTGTTGCTGCTACTACTGCTGCTGCTACTGCTACTGCTATTGCTGCTGCTGTTGCTGCCGCTAATGCTGCTGTTGCTACTGCTACTGCTACTGCTGCTGGTACTACTACTGCTACTGTTGCTGCTGCTGCTGCTGCTACTACTGCAGCAGCTACTGCTACTGCTGCTGCTGCTGCTGGTGCTGCTGCTACTGCAGCTGCTGCTACTGCTACTGCTGCTCCTACTGCTACTACTGCTACTGCTACTGCTGCTGTTGCTACTGCTGCTGCTACTACTACTGCTGCTACTACTTCTGCTACTGCTACTTCTGCTGCCGCTCCTACTCCTGCTCCTACTATTACTACTCAGACTACTGCTACTACTACTGCTACTCTTACTGCTACTATTGCTACTGCTACTGCAACTACTGCTACTGCTCATACTTCTATTGCTACTACTAGTACTCCTACTACTGCTACTACTGCTACTACTAGTACTCCTACTGGCACTACTACTGCTGCTACTACTGTTGCTGCTACTGCTACTACTGCTGCTTCTCCTACTCCTGCTGCTACTGCTACTACTCAGACTACTGCTACTACTACTCCTACTGCTACTGCTAATGCTTCTACTACTGCTGCTGCTGATGGTACTGCTGCTACTACTACTGTTGCTGCTACTACTGCTGCTGCTACTGCTACTACTGGTGCTGCAGCTATTGCTGCTACTACTACTGCTGCTACTGCTACTGCTACTGCTACTGCTACTGCTACTGCTGCTGCTGCTACTGCTTCTACTGCTGCTGCTCCTACTCCTGTTGCTACTGCTACAACTCAGACTACTGCTACTACTGCTCTTACTACTACTACTACTACTCCTTCTCATACTACTGCTACTACTGTACTGCTACTTGTGCTCGTACTGCTGCTACTGCTACTGCTCCTACTCCTGCTGCTACTGCTACTACTCAGACTACTGCTACTACTGCTACTACTGCTCCTACTACTACTACTACTCCTTCTCATACTACTGCTACTACTGCTACTGCTACTTTTGCTCGTACTGCTGCTACTGCTACTGCTCCTACTTCTGCTGCTACTGCTACTACTCCTACTACTGCTACTATTGCTACTACTGCTACTACTGCTACTACTGCTCCTAGTCTTACTACTGCTACTGCTACGGCTACTGCTACTACTGCTGCTCCTACTCCTGCTGCTACTACTCAGAGTACTGCTACTACTACTTCTACTGCTACCGTTGGTGCTGCTGAAACTCCTGCTGGTACTGCTACTGTTGCTGCTACTACTGGTGCTGCCACTGCTAATGCTGCTGCTGTTGCTGCTGCTACTGCTGCTACTCCTGCCGCTGCTGCTACTGCTACTGCTGCTGCTACTACTGCTGCTACTGCTACTACTCCTGCTGCTACTGCTACTACTACTCAGACTACTGCTACTACTGCTCCTACTGCTACTACTGCTCCTACTACTACTACTACTCGTACTCCTACTACTGCTACTGCTACTTCTGCTGCTACTGCTGCTACTGCTACGTCTCCTACTCCTGCTGCTACTACTGCTGCTACTACTGCTCCTACTCCTGCTGCTACTGCTACTACTCCTACTACTGCTACAACTCTTACTACTGCTACTGCTACTGCTACTACTGCTGCTGCTACTGCTACTACTGTTGCTGCTCCTACTCCTGCTGCTACTGCTACTACTCAGACTACTGCTGCTACTGCTACTACTACTGCTACTGATGCTGCTGGTACTGCTGCTGCTACTTCTAGTGTTGCTGCTACTACTGGTGCTTCTACTGCTAATGTTGCTGCTGTTGCTGCTGTTGCTGCTGCTGCTACTGCTACTGTTGTTGCTGCTGCTACTGTTGCTGCTGGTACTGCTGCTGCTGCTACTGCTACTGCTGCTGCTGGTACTACTGCTGCTACTGCTAATGTTGTTGCTACTACTGCTGCTGCTACTGCTACTGCTGTTGCTGCTGCTGTTGCTGCTGCTAATGCTGCTGCTGGTACTGCTACTGCTGGTACTGTTGCTGCTACTGCTACTGTTGCTGCTATTACTACTGCTACTACTGCTGCTACTCCTACTCCTGCTGCTGGTACTGCTGCTGGTACTGCTACTGTTGCTGCTACTACTGCCGCTGCTACTGCTACTGCTGTTGCTGCTGCTGTTGCTGCCGCTAATGCTGCTGTTGCTACTGCTACTGCTACTGCTGCTGCTGGTACTACTACTGCTACTACTACTGTTGCTGCTGCTACTGCTGCTACTACTGCCGCAGCTACTGCTACTGCTGCTGTTACTGCAGCTGCTGCTACTGCTACTGCTAGTGCTGGAACTGCTGCTGCTACTTCTACTGTTGTTGCTACTACTGCTGCTGCTACTGCTACTGCTGTTCCTGCTGCTACTGCTGCTACTACTGCTGCTGCTACTGCTAATGCTATTGCTACTGCTACTGCTGCTGCTACTCCTGCTGCTGCTACTGCTTCTACTGCTGCTGCTCCTACTCCTGCTGCTACTGCTACTACTGCTGCTGCTCCTACTTCTGCTGCTACTACTCAGACTACTGCTAGTACTACTGCTACTGATACTGCTACTGCTGCTGCTGCAGGTACTGCTGCTGCTACTGCTACTGTTGCTGCTACTACTGGTGATGCTACTGCTAATGTTGCTGCTACTGCTGCTACTACTGCTGCTGCTACTGCTGTTGCTGCTGCTACTGCTGCTGATGCTGCTACTGCTACTACTACTGCTACTGCAGCTGCTGCTACTACTGTTGCTGCTGCTACTGCTCCTGCTACTGCTCCTGCTCCTGCTACTGCTCCTGCTCCTGCTACTGCTCCTGCTACTGCTACTGCTACTGCTGCTGCTACTGCTACTACTGCTGCTACTGCTACTGCTCCTAATCCTGCAGCTACTGCTACTAGTCCTACTACTGCTACTACTGCTCCTACTACTACTACTGCAACTGCTACTGCTACTGCTACTGCTCATACTCCTGCTGCTACTGCTACTACTCCTACTACTGCTACTATTGCTCCTACTGCTACTACTGCTATTGCCACTGCTACTGCTGCAGCTACTACTGCTGCTACTATTACTGCTGCTGCTACTGCTACTACTGCTGCTGCTCCTACTCCTGCTGCTACTGCTACTACTCAGACTACTGCTACTACTACTGCTACTACTAATGCTTCTACTACTGCTGCTGTTGATGGTACTGCTGCTGCTACTGCTACTGTTGCTGCTACTACTACTGCTGTTACTGCTACTGCTACTGCTACTGCTACTGCTGCTGCTGCTACTGTTGCTACTGCTACTGCTTCTACTGCTGCTGCTCCTACTCCTGTTGCTACTGCTACTACTCAGACTACTGCTACTACTGCTCTTACTACTACTACTACTCCTTCTCATACTACTGCTACTACTGCTACTACTACTTGTGCTCGTACTGCTGCTACTGCTACTGCTCCTACTCCTGCTGCTACTGCTACTACTCAGACTACTGCTACTACTGCTCCTACTACTACTACTACTCCTTCTCATACTACTGCTACTACTGCTACTGCTACTTGTGCTCGTACTGCTGCTACTGCTACTGCTCCTTCTCCTGCTGCTACTGCTACTACTCCTACTACTGCTACTATTGCTACTATTGTTACTACTGTTCCTAGTCTTACTACTGCTACTGCTACGGCTACTGCTACTGCTGTTGTTGCTGCTGCTACTACTGCTGCTGCTCCTACTCCTGTTGCTACTGCTACTACTCAGAGTACTGCTACTACTACTTCAACTGCTACTGTTGGTGCTGCTGAAACTCCTACTGGTACTGCTACTGTTGCTGCTACTACTGGTGCTGCCACTGCTAATGCTGTTGTTGTTGCTGCTGCTACTGCTGCTACTCCTGCTGCTGCTGCTACTGCTACTGCTGCTGCTACTACTGCTGCTACTGCTACTACTCCTGCTGCTACTACTACTACTACTCAGACTACTGCTACTACTGCTCCTACTGCTACTACTGCTCCTACTACTACTACTACTCCTACTCTTACTACTGCTACTGCTACTTCTGCTGCTACTGCTGCTACTGCTACGTCTCCTACTCCTGCTGCTAATAGTGCTGCTACTGCTCCTACTCCTGCTGCTACTGCTACTACTCCTACTACTGCTACTACTCTTACTACTGCTACTGCTACTGCTACTACTGCTGCTGCTACTGCTACTACTGTTGCTGCTCCTACTCCTGCTGCAACTGCTACTACTCAGACTACTGCTGCTACTGCTACTACTACTGCTACTGATGCTGCTGGTACTGCTGCTGCTACTTCTACTGTTGCTGCTACTACTGGTGCTTCTACTGCTAATGTTGCTGCTGTTGCTGCTGCTACTGCTGCTGCTACTGCTACTGTTGTTGCTGCTGCTGCTACTGTTGCTGGTGGTACTGCTACTGCTGCTGCTGGTACTACTGCTGCTACTGCTAATGTTGTTGCCACTACTGCTGCTGCTACTGCTACTGTTGTTGCTGCTGCTGTTGCTGCTGCTAATGCTGCTGCTGCTACTGCTACTGCTACTGCTGCTGCAACTACTGTTGCTGCTATTACTACTGCTACTACTGCTGCTACTCCTACTGCTGCTGCTGGTACTGCTGCTGGTACTGCTACTGTTGCTGCTACTACTGCTGCTGCTACTGCTACTGCTGTTGCTGCCGCTAATGCTGCTGTTGCTACTGCTACTGCTACTGCTACTGCTGCTGCTGGTACTACTGCTGCTACTGCTAATGTTGTTGCTACTACTGCTGCTGCTACTGCTGCTGCTGTTGCTGCTGCTAATGGTGTTGCAGCTACTGCTACTGCTGCTGCTACTGCTACTGTTGATGCTATTACTACTGCTACTACTGCTGCTACTCCTACTGCTGCTGCTGGTACTGCTGCTGGTACTGCTACTGTTGCTGCTACTACTGCTGCTGCTATTGCTACTGCTGTTGCTGCTGCTGCTGTTGCTACTGCTGCTGCTGGTACTACTACTGTTACTGCTACTGTTGCTGCTGCTACTGCTGCTACTACTGCTGCAACTACTGCTACTGCTGCTGCTGCTGCTACTGTAGCTGCTGCTACTGCTACTGCTAGTGCTGGTACTGCTGCTGCTACTTCTACTGACGTTGCTACTACTGCTGCGGCTACTGCTACTGATGTTCCTGCTGCTACTGCTGCTACTACTGCTCTTGCTACTGCTACTGCTATTGCTACTGCTACTGCTGCTGCTGCTAATGCTTCTACTGCTGCTGCTCCTACTCCTGCTGCTACTGCTACTACTGCTGCTGCTCCTACTTCTGCTGCTACTACTCAGACTACTGCTAGTACTACTGCTACTGATACTGCTACTACTGCTGCTACTGCTGCTGCTACTGCTACTGTTGCTGCTACTACTTGTGCTGCTACTGCTAATGTTGCTGCTACTGCTGCTACTACTGTTGTTGCTGCTGCTACTTCTGCTGATGCTGCTACTGCTACTGATACTACTACTGCTACTGCAGCTGCTGCTACTACTGTTGCTGCTGCTACTGCTCCTGCTACTGCTCCTGCTCCTGCTACTGCTGCTGCTCCTGCTGCTGCTCCTGCTACTGCTGCTGCTACTGCTACTGCTACTGCTACTGCTACTACTGCTGCTACTGCTACTGCTCCTAATCCTGCTGCTACTGCTACTAGTCCTACTACTGCTACTACTGCTCCTATTACTACTACTGCAACTGCTACTGCTACTGCTCCTACTCCTGCTGCTACTGCTACTACTCCTACTACTGCTACTATTGCTCCTACTGCTACTACTGCTATTGCCACTGCTACTGCTGCAGCTACTACTGCTGCTACTACTACTGCTGCTACTGCTACTACTGCAGCTGCTCCTACTCCTGCTCCTACTGTTACTACTCAGACTACTGCTACTACTACTGCTACTACTGCTACTGTTACTGCTGCTACTGCTGCTACAACTGCTGTATTGCTACTGCTACTGCTGCTTCTACTGCTGCTACTGCTCCTACTCGTGCTGCTACTGCTACTACTGCTACTGCTACTACTGCTCCTACTACTGCAACTGCTACTACTACTGCTACTCTTACTGCTACTACTGCTGCTGCTATTGCAACTACTGCTACTGCTCCTACTCCTGCTGCTACTGCTAGTACTCCTACTAGTGCTTCTATTCTTACTACTGCTACTGCTACGGCTACTGGCACTACTGATGCTGCTACTATTGTTGTTGCTACTGCTACTACTGTTGCTGCTCCTACTCCTGCTGCTACTGCTACTACTCAGACTACTGCTACTGCTACTGTTAATGCTACTACTACTGCTGCTGATGGTACTGCTGCTGCTACTGCTACTGTTGCTGCTACTACTGCTGCTGCTACTGCTACTCCTGTTGCTGCAGCTACTGCTGCTACTACGAATGCTGCTACTGCTACTGCTATTGCTACTGCTGCTACTGCTCCTACTGTTACTACTCAAAATATTGCTACTACTACTGCTACTACTGCTACTGCTACTGCTGCTGCTGCTACGGCTGCTACTATTGGTACTGCTACTGCTACTGGTGCTTCTACTGCTGCTACTGCTACTACTGCTGCTGCTACTGCTACTACTGCTCCTACTACTGCAACTACTACTCCTACTGCTACTCTTACTGCTACTACTGCTGCTGCTACTGCAACTACTGCTACTGCTCCTACTCCTGCTGCTACTGCTAGTACTCCTACTACTGCTACTACTGCTCCTATTCTTACTACTGCTACTGCTACGGCTACTGGCACTACTGCTGCTGCTACTATTATTGCTGCTACTGCTACTATTGCTGCTGCTCCTACTCCTGCTGCTACAGCTACTACTCAGACTACTGCTACTACTACTGCTACTGCTACTGCTAATGCTACTACTACTACTGCTGCTGATGGTACTGCTGCTGCTACTGCTACTGTTGCTGCTACTACTGCTGCTGCTACTGCTACTACTGTTGCTGCAACTACTGCTGCTGCAGCTACTGCTGCTACTACTAATGCTGCTATTGCTACTGCTACTGCTACTGTTGCTGCTGCTGCTGCTACTGCTGCTACTACTGCTGCTGCTACTGCTACTGTTGTTGCTGCTGCTACTGCAGCTGCTGCTATTGCTACTGCTAGTGCTGGTACTACTGCTGCTACTGCTACTATTGTTGCTGCTACTGCTGCTGCTACTTCTACTGCTACTGCTGTTCCTGCTGCTACTACTGCTGCTGCTACTGCTACTGCTATTACTACTGCTACTGCTGCTACTCCTGCTGCTGATGCTACTGCTTCTACTGCTGCTGCTCCTACTCCTGCTGCTACTGCTACTACTGCTACTGCTACTACTGCTACTGCTCCTACTCCTGCTGCTACTACTCAGATTATTGCTACTACTACTGCTACTACTACTGATACTGTTGCTGCAGGTACTGCTGCTGCTACTGCTACTATTACTGCTGCTACTGGTCATGCTACTGCTAATGCTCCTGCTACTGCTGCTACTACTGTTGCTACTGCTCCTACTGCTACTACTGCTACTACTCCTACTACTGCTACTACTGCTCCTACTGCTACTACTGCTACTGCTACTGCTGCTGTTACTACTACTACTGCTACTACTGCTGCTACTGCTACTACTGCTGCTGCTCCTACTCCTGCTCCTACTGTTACTACTCAGACTACTGCTACTACTACTACTGCTACTACTGCTACTGCTGCTGCTACGGCTGCTGCTATTGCTACTGCTGTTTCTGCTGCTGCTACTGCTCCTACTCGTGCTGCTACTGCTACTACTGCTGTTGGTACTACTGCTGCTACTGCTACTGTTGCTGCTATTACTACGGCTACTACTGTTGCTACTCCTACTGCTGCTGCTGGTACTGCTGCTGGTACTGCTATTGTTGCTGCTACTACTGCTGCTGCTACTGCTACTGCTGTTGCTGCTACTGTTGCTGCCACTAATGCTGATGTTGCTACTGCTACTGCTACTGCTGCTGCTGGTACTACTGCCGCTACTGCTACTGTTGCTGCTGCTACTGCTGCTACTACTGCTTTAGCTACTGCTGCTGCTGTTGCTGCTGCTACTGCAGCTGCTGCTACTGCTACTGCTAGTGCTGGTCCTGCTGCTGCTACTTCTACTGTTGTTGCTACTACTGCTGCTGCTACTGCTACTGCTGTTCCAGCTGCCACTGCTGCTACTACTGCTGCTACTGCTACTGCTATTGCTACTGCTACTGCTGCTGCTACTCCTGCTGCTGCTACTGCTTCTACTGCTGCTGCTCCTACTCCTGCTGCTACTGCTACTACTTCTGCTGCTCATACTCCTGCTGCTACTACTGTTGCTGCTGCTACTGCTCCTGCTACTGCTCCTGCTCCTGCTCCTGCTCCTGCTACTGCTACTGCTGTTGCTACTGCTACTGCTACTGCTGCTGCTACTGCTACTACTGCTGCTACTGCTACTGTTTCTATTCCTGCTGCTACTGCTACTAGTCCTACTACTGCTACTACTGCTCCTACTAGTACTACTGCAACTGTTACTGCAACTGCTCCTACTCCTGCTACTCCTACTACTGCTCCTACTGCTACTACTGCTACTGCTACTGCTGCAGCTACTACTGCTGCTACTACTACTACTGCTACTACTGCTGCTACTGCTACTACTGCTGCTGCTCCTACTCCTGCTCCTACTGTTACTACTCAGACTACTGCTACTACTACTGCTACTACTGCTACTGCTACTGCTGCTACTGCTGCTACGGCTGCTGCTATTGCTACTGCTACTGCTGCTTCTACTGCTGCTACTGCTCCTACTCGTGCTGCTACTGCTACTACTGCTACTGCTACTACTGCTCCTAATACTGCAACTGCTACTACTACTGCTACTCTTACTGCTACTACTGCTGCTGCTATTGCAACTACTGCTACTGCTCCTACTCCTGCTGCTACTGCTAGTACTCCTACTAGTGCTTCTATTCTTACTACTGCTACTGCTACGGCTACTGGCACTACTGATGCTGCTACTATTGTTGTTGCTACTGCTACTACTGTTGCTGCTCCTACTCCTGCTGCTACTGCTACTACTCAGACTACTGCTACTGCTACTGTTAATGCTACTACTACTGCTGCTGATGGTACTGCTGCTGCTACTGCTACTGTTGTTGCTACTACTGCTGCTGCTACTGCTACTCCTGTTGCTGCAGCTACTGCTGCTACTACGAATGCTGCTACTGCTACTGCTATTGCTACTGCTGCTACTGCTCCTACTGTTACTACTCAGAATATTGCTACTACTACTGCTACTACTGCTACTGCTACTGCTGCTGCTGCTACGTCTGCTACTATTGCTACTGCTACTGCTACTGGTGCTTCTACTGCTGCTACTGCTACTACTGCTGCTGCTACTGCTACTACTGCTCCTACTACTGCAACTACTACTCCTACTGCTACTCTTACTGCTACTACTGCTGCTGCTACTGCAACTACTGCTACTGCTCCTACTCCTGCTGCTACTGCTAGTACTCCTACTACTGCTACTACTGCTCCTATTCTTACTACTGCTACTGCTACGGCTACTGGCACTACTGCTGCTGCTACTATTATTGCTGCTACTGCTACTATTGCTGCTGCTCCTACTCCTGCTGCTACAGCTACTACTCAGACTACTGCTACTACTACTGCTACTGCTAATGCTACTACTACTACTGCTGCTGATGGTACTGCTGCTGCTACTGCTACTGTTGCTGCTACTACTGCTGCTGCTACTGCTACTACTGTTGCTGCAACTACTGCTGCTGCAGCTACTGCTGCTACTACTAATGCTGCTATTTCTACTGCTACTGCTACTGTTGCTGCTGCTGCTGCTACTGCTGCTACTACTGCTGCTGCTACTGCTACTGTTGTTGCTGCTGCTACTGCAGCTGCTGCTATTGCTACTGCTAGTGCTGGTACTACTGCTGCTACTGCTACTATTGTTGCTGCTACTGCTGCTGCTACTTCTACTGCTACTGCTGTTCCTGCTGCTACTACTGCTGCTGCTACTGCTACTGCTATTACTACTGCTACTGCTGCTACTCCTGCTGCTGCTGCTACTGCTTCTACTGCTGCTGCTCCTACTCCTGCTGCTACTGCTACTACTGCTACTGCTCCTACTCCTGCTGCTACTACTCAGATTACTGCTACTACTACTGCTACTGCTACTGATACTGTTGCTGCAGGTACTGCTGCTGCTACTGCTACTATTACTGCTACTACTGGTCATGCTACTGCTAATGCTCCTGCTACTGCTGCTACTACTGTTGCTACTGCTCCTACTGCTACTACTGCTACTACTCCTACTACTGCTACTACTGCTCCTACTGCTACTACTGCTACTGCTACTGCTGCTGCTACTACTACTGCTGCTACTACTGCTGCTACTGCTACTACTGCTGCTGCTCCTACTCCTGCTCCTACTGTTACTACTCAGACTACTGCTACTACTACTACTGCTACTACTGCTACTGCTGCTGCTACGGCTGCTGCTATTGCTACGGCTGTTTCTGCTGCTGCTACTGCTCCTACTCGTGCTGCTACTGCTACTACTGCTGTTGGTACTACTGCTGCTACTGCTACTGTTGCTGCTATTACTACGGCTACTACTGTTGCTACATCTACTGCTGCTGCTGGTACTGCTGCTGGTACTGCTATTGTTGCTGCTACTACTGCTGCTGCTACTGCTACTGCTGTTGCTGCTACTGTTGCTGCCGCTAATGCTGATGTTGCTACTGCTACTGCTACTGCTGCTGCTGGTACTACTGCCGCTACTGCTACTGTTGCTGCTGCTACTGCTGCTACTACTGCTTTAGCTACTGCTGCTGCTGTTGCTGCTGCTACTGCAGCTGCTGCTACTGCTACTGCTAGTGCTGGTCCTGCTGCTGCTACTTCTACTGTTGTTGCTACTACTGCTGCTGCTACTGCTACTGCTGTTCCAGCTGCCACTGCTGATACTACTGCTGCTACTGCTACTGCTATTGCTACTGCTACTGCTGCTGCTACTCCTGCTGCTGCTACTGCTTCTACTGCTGCTGCTCCTACTCCTGCTGCTACTGCTACTACTTCTGCTGCTCATACTCCTGCTGCTACTACTGTTGCTGCTGCTACTGCTACTGCTCCTGCTACTGCTCCTGCTCCTGCTCCTGCTCCTGCTACTGCTACTGCTGTTGCTACTGCTACTGCTACTGCTGCTGCCACTGCTACTACTGCTGCTACTGCTACTGTTTCTATTCCTGCTGCTACTGCTACTAGTCCTACTACTGCTACTACTGCTCCTACTAGTACTACTGCAACTGTTACTGCAACTGCTCCTACTCCTGCTACTCCTACTACTGCTCCTACTGCTACTACTGCTACTGCTACTGCTGCAGCTACTACTACTGCTACTACTACTACTGCTACTACTGCTGCTACTGCTACTACTGCTGCTGCTCCTACTCCTGCTCCTACTGTTACTACTCAGACTACTGCTACTACTGCTACTGCTACTGCTGCTACTGCTGCTACGGCTGCTGCTATTGCTACTGCTACTGCTGCTTCTACTGCTGCTAGTGCTCCTACTCGTGCTGCTACTGCTACTGCTAATACTGCTCCTACTACTGCAACCGCTACTACTACTGCTACTCTTACTACTGCTACTGCTACGGCTACTGGCACTACTGCTGCTGCTACTATTCTTGTTTCTACTGCTACTACTGTTGCTGCTCCTACTCCTGCTGCTACTTCTACTACTCAGACTACTGCTACTACTACTGCTACGGCTACTGTTAATGCTACTACTACTGCTGCTGATGGTACTTCTGCTGCTACTGCTACTATTGCTGCTACTACTGCTGCTGCTACTGCTACTCCTGTTGATGCAGCTACTACTGCTACTACTAATGGTGCTACTGCTACTGCTATTGCTACTGCTACTGCTGCTGCTACTACTTCTGCTGCTGCTACTGCTTCTACTGCTGCTACTGCTTCTACTGCTTCTGCTACTATTGCTGCTACTACTGCTGCTACTGCTACTGCTGTTGCTGCTGCTGTTGCTGCTGCTAATGCTGCTGTTGCTACTGCTACTACTACTGCTGCTGCTGGTACTGTTGCTGCTACTGCTACTGTTGCTACTACTGCTGCTGCTACTGCTACTGCTGCTGCTGCTACTGAAGCTGTTGCTACTGCTACTGCTGCTACTGCTACTACTAGTGCTGGTACTGCTGCTGCTACTGCTACTGTTGTTGCTACTACTGCTGCTGCTACTTTTACTGCTACTACTACTGCTGCTACTGCTGCTGCTATTGCTACTGCTACTCCTGCTGCTACTGCTTCTACTGTTGTTGCTCCTACTCCTGCTGCTACTGCTACTACTGCTACTGCTCCTACTCCTGCTGCTACTACTCAGACTACTGCTACTACTACTGCTACTGATACTGCTGCTGCAGGTACGGCTGCAGCTACTGCTACTGTTGCCGCTACTACAGGTGCTGCTACTGCTAATGCTGCTGCTACTGCTGCTACTGCTGTTGCTGCTGCTGCTGTTGCTGCTGCTACTGCTGCTGATGCTGCTACTGCTACTGCTACTGCAGCTACTGCTACTACTACTGCAAGCTGCTCCTGCTACTGCTTCTGCTACTGCTACTGCTACTGCTCCTGGTTCGCTACTTCTCATGCTACTGCTGATGCTACTGCTACGGCTGCTGCTGCTCCTAATCCTACTGCTAGTGCTACTACTCCTACTACTGCTACTACTGCTCCTACTACTACTACTACTTCAACTGCTACTGCTACTGCTACTGCTCCTACTCCTGCTGCTACTGCTACTAGTCCTACTACTGCTACTACTGCTCCCACTACTACTACTGCTACTGCTACTGCTACTGCTACTGCTGCAGCTGCAGCTACTGCAGCTGCTACTACTACTGCTGCTACTACTACTGCTGCTACTACTGCTGCTACTGCTACTACTGATGTTGCTTCTACTCCTGCTCCTAGTGTTACTACTCAGACTACTGCTACTACTACTACAACTGCTACTGCTACTGCTGCTGCTGCTGCTACGGGTGCTGCTACGGCTGCTGCTACTGCTACTGCTGCTTCTACTGCTGCTACTGCTACTACTGCTGCTGCTACTGCTACTACTGCTCCTACTACTGCAACTGCTACTACTACTGCTACTCTTACTGCTACTACTGCTGCTGCTACTGCAACTACTGCTACTGCTCCTACTACTGCTACTACTGCTCCTATTCTTACTACTGCTACTGCTACGGCTACTGGCACTACTGCTGCTGCTACTATTATTGCTGCTACTGCTACTATTGCTGCTGCTCCTACTTCTGCTGCTACTGCTACTACTCAGACTACTGCTACTACTACTGCTACTGCTAATGCTACTACTACTACTACTGCTGATGGTACTGCTGCTGCTACTGCTACTGTTGCTGCTACTACTGCTGCTGCTACTGCTACTACTGTTGCTGCAGCTACTGCTGCTACTACTAATGCTGCTACTGCTACTGCTATTGCTACTGCTACTGCTGCTGCTACTACTGCTGCTGCTGCTACTGCTTCTACTGCTGCTACTGCTTCTACTGCTGCTGCTACTGCTGCTGCTGGTACTGCTGCTGCTACTAGTACTGTTGCTGCTGCTACTGCTATTGCTATTGCTGCTGCTGCTAATGCTGCTGTTGCTACTGCTACTGCTACTGCTGCTGCTGGTACTGTTGCTGCTACTGCTACTGTTGATGCTGCTAGTGCGGCTACTACTGCTGTTGCTACTGCTACTGCTGTTGCTGCTGCTACTGCAGCTGCTGCTACTGCTACTGCTGCTACTGCTACTGCTAGTGCTGGTACTGCTGCTGCTACTACTACTGTTGTTGCTACTACTGCTGCTGCTACTTCTACTGCTACTGCTGTTCCTGCTGCTACTGCTGCTACTAATGCTGCTGCTACTGCTACTGCTACTGCTGCTGCTACTCCTGCTGCTGCTGCTACTGCTTCTACTGCTGCTGCTCCTACTCCTGCTGCTACTGCTACTACTGCTACTGCTCCTACTCCTGCTGCTACTACTCAGACTACTGCTACTACTACTGCTACTACTACTGATACTGCTGCTGCAGGTACTGCTGCTGCTGCTACTGCTACTTTTGCTGCTACTACTGGTGCTGCTACTGCTAATGCTGCTGCTACTACTGCTGCAGCTACTGTTGTTGCTGCTGCTACTGCTGCTGATGTTGCTACTGCTACTGATACTACTACTGCTACTTCTACTGCATCTACTGCTACTACTACTGCAAGCTGCTACTGCTCCTGCTCCTGCTACTGCTCCTGGTTCGCTACTTCTCCTGCTACTGCTCCTGCTCCTGCTACTGCTGCTGCTACTACTGCTGCTACTGCTCCTAATCCTACTGCTAGTGCTACTACTCCTACTACTGCTACTACTGCTACTACTGCTCCTACTACTACTACTACTCCTTCTCATACTACTGCTACTACTGCTACTGCTACTTGTGCTCGTACTGCTGCTACTGCTACTGCTCCTACTCCTGCTGCTACTACTACTACTACTACTGCTACTATTGCTACTACTGCTACTACTGCTCCTAGTCTTACTACTGCTACTGCTACTGCTACGGCTACTGCTACTGCTGCTGCTGCTGCTGCTACTACTGCTGCTGCTCCTACTCCTGCTGCTACTGCTACTACTCAGAGTACTGCTACTACTACTTCTACTGCTACCGTTGGTGCTGCTGAAACTCCTGCTGGTACTGCTACTGTTGCTGCTACTACTGGTGCTGCCACTGCTAATGCTGCTGCTGTTGCTGCTGCTACTGCTGCTACTCCTGCTGCTGCTACTGCTACTGCTGCTGCTACTACTGCTGCTACTGCTACTACTCCTGCTGCTACTGCTACTACTACTCAGACTACTGCTACTACTGCTCCTTCTGCTACTACTGCTCCTACTACTACTACTCCTACTCTTACTACTGCTACTGCTACTTCTGCTGCTACTGCTGCTACTGCTACGTCTCCTACTCCTGCTGCTACTACTGCTGCTACTGCTACTGCTCCTACTCCTGCTGCTACTGCTACTACTCCTATTGCTGCTACTACTCTTACTACTGCTAATGCTACTGCTACTACTGCTGCTGCTACTGCTACTACTGTTGCTGCTCCTACTCCTGCTGCTACTGCTACTACTCAGACTACTGCTGCTACTGCTACTACTACTGCTACTGCTGCTAATGGTACTGATGTTGCTGGTACTGCTGCTGCTACTTCTACTGTTGCTGCTACTACTGGTGCTTCTACTGCTAATGTTGCTGCTGCTACTGCTGCTGCTACTGCTACTGTTGTTGCTGCTGCTACTGTTGCTGCTGGTACTGCTGCTGCTACTACTACTACTGCTACTGCTGGTACTGCTGCTGCTACTGCTAATGTTGTTGCTACTACTGCTGCTGCTACTGCTACTGCTGTTGCTGCTGCTAATGCTGCTGCTGCTACTACTACTGCTGCTGCTGGTACTGCTGCTGCTACTGCTACTGTTGCTGCTATTACTACTGCTACTAGTGCTGCTACTCCTACTGCTGCTGCTGGTACTGCTGCTGGTACTGCTACTGTTGCTGCTACTACTGCTGCTGCTACTGCTACTGCTATTGCTGCTGCTGTTGCTGCCGCTAATGCTGCTGTTGCTACTGCTACTGCTACTGCTGCTGGTACTACTACTGCTACTGTTGCTGCTGCTGCTGCTGCTACTACTGCAGCAGCTACTGCTACTGCTGCTGCTGCTGCTGGTGCTGCTGCTACTGCAGCTGCTGCTACTGCTACTGCTGCTCCTACTGCTACTACTGCTACTGCTACTGCTGCTGTTGCTACTGCTGCTGCTACTACTACTGCTGCTACTACTTCTGCTACTGCTACTTCTGCTGCCGCTCCTACTCCTGCTCCTACTATTACTACTCAGACTACTGCTACTACTACTGCTACTCTTACTGCTACTATTGCTACTGCTACTGCAACTACTGCTACTGCTCATACTCCTATTGCTACTACTAGTACTCCTACTACTGCTACTACTGCTACTACTAGTACTCCTACTGGCACTACTACTGCTGCTACTACTGTTGCTGCTACTGCTACTACTGCTGCTTCTCCTACTCCTGCTGCTACTGCTACTACTCAGACTACTGCTACTACTACTCCTACTGCTACTGCTAATGCTTCTACTACTGCTGCTGCTGATGGTACTGCTGCTACTACTACTGTTGCTGCTACTACTGCTGCTGCTACTGCTACTACTGGTGCTGCAGCTATTGCTGCTACTACTACTGCTGCTACTGCTACTGCTACTGCTACTGCTACTGCTACTGCTGCTGCTGCTACTGCTTCTACTGCTGCTGCTCCTACTCCTGTTGCTACTGCTACAACTCAGACTACTGCTACTACTGCTCTTACTACTACTACTACTACTCCTTCTCATACTACTGCTACTACTGTACTGCTACTTGTGCTCGTACTGCTGCTACTGCTACTGCTCCTACTCCTGCTGCTACTGCTACTACTGATGTTGCTTCTACTCCTGCTCCTAGTGTTACTACTCAGACTACTGCTACTACTACTACAACTGCTACTGCTACTGCTGCTGCTGCTGCTACGGGTGCTGCTACGGCTGCTGCTACTGCTACTGCTGCTTCTACTGCTGCTACTGCTACTACTGCTGCTGCTACTGCTACTACTGCTCCTACTACTGCAACTGCTACTACTACTGCTACTCTTACTGCTACTACTGCTGCTGCTACTGCAACTACTGCTACTGCTCCTACTACTGCTACTACTGCTCCTATTCTTACTACTGCTACTGCTACGGCTACTGGCACTACTGCTGCTGCTACTATTATTGCTGCTACTGCTACTATTGCTGCTGCTCCTACTTCTGCTGCTACTGCTACTACTCAGACTACTGCTACTACTACTGCTACTGCTAATGCTACTACTACTACTACTGCTGATGGTACTGCTGCTGCTACTGCTACTGTTGCTGCTACTACTGCTGCTGCTACTGCTACTACTGTTGCTGCAGCTACTGCTGCTACTACTAATGCTGCTACTGCTACTGCTATTGCTACTGCTACTGCTATTGCTACTGCTACTGCTGCTGCTACTACTGCTGCTGCTGCTACTGCTTCTACTGCTGCTACTGCTTCTACTGCTGCTGCTACTGCTGCTGCTGGTACTGCTGCTGCTACTAGTACTGTTGCTGCTGCTACTGCTATTGCTATTGCTGCTGCTGCTAATGCTGCTGTTGCTACTGCTACTGCTACTGCTGCTGCTGGTACTGTTGCTGCTACTGCTACTGTTGATGCTGCTAGTGCGGCTACTACTGCTGTTGCTACTGCTACTGCTGTTGCTGCTGCTACTGCAGCTGCTGCTACTGCTACTGCTGCTACTGCTACTGCTAGTGCTGGTACTGCTGCTGCTACTACTACTGTTGTTGCTACTACTGCTGCTGCTACTTCTACTGCTACTGCTGTTCCTGCTGCTACTGCTGCTACTAATGCTGCTGCTACTGCTACTGCTACTGCTGCTGCTACTCCTGCTGCTGCTGCTACTGCTTCTACTGCTGCTGCTCCTACTCCTGCTGCTACTGCTACTACTGCTACTGCTCCTACTCCTGCTGCTACTACTCAGACTACTGCTACTACTACTGCTACTACTACTGATACTGCTGCTGCAGGTACTGCTGCTGCTGCTACTGCTACTTTTGCTGCTACTACTGGTGCTGCTACTGCTAATGCTGCTGCTACTACTGCTGCAGCTACTGTTGTTGCTGCTGCTACTGCTGCTGATGTTGCTACTGCTACTGATACTACTACTGCTACTTCTACTGCATCTACTGCTACTACTACTGCAAGCTGCTACTGCTCCTGCTCCCGCTACTGCTCCTGGTTCGCTACTTCTCCTGCTACTGCTCCTGCTCCTGCTACTGCTGCTGCTACTACTGCTGCTACTGCTCCTAATCCTACTGCTAGTGCTACTACTCCTACTACTGCTACTACTGCTACTACTGCTCCTACTACTACTACTACTCCTTCTCATACTACTGCTACTACTGCTACTGCTACTTGTGCTCGTACTGCTGCTACTGCTACTGCTCCTACTCCTGCTGCTACTACTACTACTACTACTGCTACTATTGCTACTACTGCTACTACTGCTCCTAGTCTTACTACTGCTACTGCTACTGCTACGGCTACTGCTACTGCTGCTGCTGCTGCTGCTACTACTGCTGCTGCTCCTACTCCTGCTGCTACTGCTACTACTCAGAGTACTGCTACTACTACTTCTACTGCTACCGTTGGTGCTGCTGAAACTCCTGCTGGTACTGCTACTGTTGCTGCTACTACTGGTGCTGCCACTGCTAATGCTGCTGCTGTTGCTGCTGCTACTGCTGCTACTCCTGCTGCTGCTGCTACTGCTACTGCTGCTGCTACTACTGCTGCTACTGCTACTACTCCTGCTGCTACTGCTACTACTACTCAGACTACTGCTACTACTGCTCCTTCTGCTACTACTGCTCCTACTACTACTACTCCTACTCTTACTACTGCTACTGCTACTTCTGCTGCTACTGCTGCTACTGCTACGTCTCCTACTCCTGCTGCTACTACTGCTGCTACTGCTACTGCTCCTACTCCTGCTGCTACTGCTACTACTCCTACTGCTGCTACTACTCTTACTACTGCTAATGCTACTGCTACTACTGCTGCTGCTACTGCTACTACTGTTGCTGCTCCTACTCCTGCTGCTACTGCTACTACTCAGACTACTGCTGCTACTGCTACTACTACTGCTACTGCTGCTAATGGTACTGATGTTGCTGGTACTGCTGCTGCTACTTCTACTGTTGCTGCTACTACTGGTGCTTCTACTGCTAATGTTGCTGCTGCTACTGCTGCTGCTACTGCTACTGTTGTTGCTGCTGCTACTGTTGCTGCTGGTACTGCTGCTGCTACTACTACTACTGCTACTGCTGGTACTGCTGCTGCTACTGCTAATGTTGTTGCTACTACTGCTGCTGCTACTGCTACTGCTGTTGCTGCTGCTAATGCTGCTGCTGCTACTACTACTGCTGCTGCTGGTACTGCTGCTGCTACTGCTACTGTTGCTGCTATTACTACTGCTACTAGTGCTGCTACTCCTACTGCTGCTGCTGGTACTGCTGCTGGTACTGCTACTGTTGCTGCTACTACTGCTGCTGCTACTGCTACTGCTATTGCTGCTGCTGTTGCTGCCGCTAATGCTGCTGTTGCTACTGCTACTGCTACTGCTGCTGGTACTACTACTGCTACTGTTGCTGCTGCTGCTGCTGCTACTACTGCAGCAGCTACTGCTACTGCTGCTGCTGCTGCTGGTGCTGCTGCTACTGCAGCTGCTGCTACTGCTACTGCTGCTCCTACTGCTACTACTGCTACTGCTACTGCTGCTGTTGCTACTGCTGCTGCTACTACTACTGCTGCTACTACTTCTGCTACTGCTACTTCTGCTGCCGCTCCTACTCCTGCTCCTACTATTACTACTCAGACTACTGCTACTACTACTGCTACTCTTACTGCTACTATTGCTACTGCTACTGCAACTACTGCTACTGCTCATACTCCTATTGCTACTACTAGTACTCCTACTACTGCTACTACTGCTACTACTAGTACTCCTACTGGCACTACTACTGCTGCTACTACTGTTGCTGCTACTGCTACTACTGCTGCTTCTCCTACTCCTGCTGCTACTGCTACTACTCAGACTACTGCTACTACTACTCCTACTGCTACTGCTAATGCTTCTACTACTGCTGCTGCTGATGGTACTGCTGCTACTACTACTGTTGCTGCTACTACTGCTGCTGCTACTGCTACTACTGGTGCTGCAGCTATTGCTGCTACTACTACTGCTGCTACTGCTACTGCTACTGCTACTGCTACTGCTACTGCTGCTGCTGCTACTGCTTCTACTGCTGCTGCTCCTACTCCTGTTGCTACTGCTACAACTCAGACTACTGCTACTACTGCTCTTACTACTACTACTACTACTCCTTCTCATACTACTGCTACTACTGTACTGCTACTTGTGCTCGTACTGCTGCTACTGCTACTGCTCCTACTCCTGCTGCTACTGCTACTACTCAGACTACTGCTACTACTGCTACTACTGCTCCTACTACTACTACTACTCCTTCTCATACTACTGCTACTACTGCTACTGCTACTTTTGCTCGTACTGCTGCTACTGCTACTGCTCCTACTTCTGCTGCTACTGCTACTACTCCTACTACTGCTACTATTGCTACTACTGCTACTACTGCTACTACTGCTCCTAGTCTTACTACTGCTACTGCTACGGCTACTGCTACTACTGCTGCTCCTACTCCTGCTGCTACTACTCAGAGTACTGCTACTACTACTTCTACTGCTACCGTTGGTGCTGCTGAAACTCCTGCTGGTACTGCTACTGTTGCTGCTACTACTGGTGCTGCCACTGCTAATGCTGCTGCTGTTGCTGCTGCTACTGCTGCTACTCCTGCCGCTGCTGCTACTGCTACTGCTGCTGCTACTACTGCTGCTACTGCTACTACTCCTGCTGCTACTGCTACTACTACTCAGACTACTGCTACTACTGCTCCTACTGCTACTACTGCTCCTACTACTACTACTACTCGTACTCCTACTACTGCTACTGCTACTTCTGCTGCTACTGCTGCTACTGCTACGTCTCCTACTCCTGCTGCTACTACTGCTGCTACTACTGCTCCTACTCCTGCTGCTACTGCTACTACTCCTACTACTGCTACAACTCTTACTACTGCTACTGCTACTGCTACTACTGCTGCTGCTACTGCTACTACTGTTGCTGCTCCTACTCCTGCTGCTACTGCTACTACTCAGACTACTGCTGCTACTGCTACTACTACTGCTACTGATGCTGCTGGTACTGCTGCTGCTACTTCTAGTGTTGCTGCTACTACTGGTGCTTCTACTGCTAATGTTGCTGCTGTTGCTGCTGTTGCTGCTGCTGCTACTGCTACTGTTGTTGCTGCTGCTACTGTTGCTGCTGGTACTGCTGCTGCTGCTACTGCTACTGCTGCTGCTGGTACTACTGCTGCTACTGCTAATGTTGTTGCTACTACTGCTGCTGCTACTGCTACTGCTGTTGCTGCTGCTGTTGCTGCTGCTAATGCTGCTGCTGGTACTGCTACTGCTGGTACTGTTGCTGCTACTGCTACTGTTGCTGCTATTACTACTGCTACTACTGCTGCTACTCCTACTCCTGCTGCTGGTACTGCTGCTGGTACTGCTACTGTTGCTGCTACTACTGCCGCTGCTACTGCTACTGCTGTTGCTGCTGCTGTTGCTGCCGCTAATGCTGCTGTTGCTACTGCTACTGCTACTGCTGCTGCTGGTACTACTACTGCTACTACTACTGTTGCTGCTGCTACTGCTGCTACTACTGCCGCAGCTACTGCTACTGCTGCTGTTACTGCAGCTGCTGCTACTGCTACTGCTAGTGCTGGAACTGCTGCTGCTACTTCTACTGTTGTTGCTACTACTGCTGCTGCTACTGCTACTGCTGTTCCTGCTGCTACTGCTGCTACTACTGCTGCTGCTACTGCTAATGCTATTGCTACTGCTACTGCTGCTGCTACTCCTGCTGCTGCTACTGCTTCTACTGCTGCTGCTCCTACTCCTGCTGCTACTGCTACTACTGCTGCTGCTCCTACTTCTGCTGCTACTACTCAGACTACTGCTAGTACTACTGCTACTGATACTGCTACTGCTGCTGCTGCAGGTACTGCTGCTGCTACTGCTACTGTTGCTGCTACTACTGGTGATGCTACTGCTAATGTTGCTGCTACTGCTGCTACTACTGCTGCTGCTACTGCTGTTGCTGCTGCTACTGCTGCTGATGCTGCTACTGCTACTACTACTGCTACTGCAGCTGCTGCTACTACTGTTGCTGCTGCTACTGCTCCTGCTACTGCTCCTGCTCCTGCTACTGCTCCTGCTCCTGCTACTGCTCCTGCTACTGCTACTGCTGCTGCTACTGCTACTACTGCTGCTACTGCTACTGCTCCTAATCCTGCAGCTACTGCTACTAGTCCTACTACTGCTACTACTGCTCCTACTACTACTACTGCAACTGCTACTGCTACTGCTACTGCTCATACTCCTGCTGCTACTGCTACTACTCCTACTACTGCTACTATTGCTCCTACTGCTACTACTGCTATTGCCACTGCTACTGCTGCAGCTACTACTGCTGCTACTATTACTGCTGCTGCTACTGCTACTACTGCTGCTGCTCCTACTCCTGCTGCTACTGCTACTACTCAGACTACTGCTACTACTACTGCTACTACTAATGCTTCTACTACTGCTGCTGTTGATGGTACTGCTGCTGCTACTGCTACTGTTGCTGCTACTACTACTGCTGTTACTGCTACTGCTACTGCTACTGCTACTGCTGCTGCTGCTACTGTTGCTACTGCTACTGCTTCTACTGCTGCTGCTCCTACTCCTGTTGCTACTGCTACTACTCAGACTACTGCTACTACTGCTCTTACTACTACTACTACTCCTTCTCATACTACTGCTACTACTGCTACTACTACTTGTGCTCGTACTGCTGCTACTGCTACTGCTCCTACTCCTGCTGCTACTGCTACTACTCAGACTACTGCTACTACTGCTCCTACTACTACTACTACTCCTTCTCATACTACTGCTACTACTGCTACTGCTACTTGTGCTCGTACTGCTGCTACTGCTACTGCTCCTTCTCCTGCTGCTACTGCTACTACTCCTACTACTGCTACTATTGCTACTATTGTTACTACTGTTCCTAGTCTTACTACTGCTACTGCTACGGCTACTGCTACTGCTGTTGTTGCTGCTGCTACTACTGCTGCTGCTCCTACTCCTGTTGCTACTGCTACTACTCAGAGTACTGCTACTACTACTTCAACTGCTACTGTTGGTGCTGCTGAAACTCCTACTGGTACTGCTACTGTTGCTGCTACTACTGGTGCTGCCACTGCTAATGCTGTTGTTGTTGCTGCTGCTACTGCTGCTACTCCTGCTGCTGCTGCTACTGCTACTGCTGCTGCTACTACTGCTGCTACTGCTACTACTCCTGCTGCTACTACTACTACTACTCAGACTACTGCTACTACTGCTCCTACTGCTACTACTGCTCCTACTACTACTACTACTCCTACTCTTACTACTGCTACTGCTACTTCTGCTGCTACTGCTGCTACTGCTACGTCTCCTACTCCTGCTGCTAATAGTGCTGCTACTGCTCCTACTCCTGCTGCTACTGCTACTACTCCTACTACTGCTACTACTCATACTACTGCTACTGCTACTGCTACTACTGCTGCTGCTACTGCTACTACTGTTGCTGCTCCTACTCCTGCTGCAACTGCTACTACTCAGACTACTGCTGCTACTGCTACTACTACTGCTACTGATGCTGCTGGTACTGCTGCTGCTACTTCTACTGTTGCTGCTACTACTGGTGCTTCTACTGCTAATGTTGCTGCTGTTGCTGCTGCTACTGCTGCTGCTACTGCTACTGTTGTTGCTGCTGCTGCTACTGTTGCTGGTGGTACTGCTACTGCTGCTGCTGGTACTACTGCTGCTACTGCTAATGTTGTTGCTACTACTGCTGCTGCTACTGCTACTGTTGTTGCTGCTGCTGTTGCTGCTGCTAATGCTGCTGCTGCTACTGCTACTGCTGCTGCAACTACTGTTGCTGCTATTACTACTGCTACTACTGCTGCTACTCCTACTGCTGCTGCTGGTACTGCTGCTGGTACTGCTACTGTTGCTGCTACTACTGCTGCTGCTACTGCTACTGCTGTTGCTGCCGCTAATGCTGCTGTTGCTACTGCTACTGCTACTGCTACTGCTACTGCTGCTGCTGGTACTACTGCTGCTACTGCTAATGTTGTTGCTACTACTGCTGCTGCTACTGCTGCTGCTGTTGCTGCTGCTAATGGTGTTGCAGCTACTGCTACTGCTGCTGCTACTGCTACTGTTGATGCTATTACTACTGCTACTACTGCTGCTACTCCTACTGCTGCTGCTGGTACTGCTGCTGGTACTGCTACTGTTGCTGCTACTACTGCTGCTGCTATTGCTACTGCTGTTGCTGCTGCTGCTGTTGCTACTGCTGCTGCTGGTACTACTACTGTTACTGCTACTGTTGCTGCTGCTACTGCTGCTACTACTACTGCAACTACTGCTACTGCTGCTGCTGCTGCTACTGTAGCTGCTGCTACTGCTACTGCTAGTGCTGGTACTGCTGCTGCTACTTCTACTGACGTTGCTACTACTGCTGCGGCTACTGCTACTGATGTTCCTGCTGCTACTGCTGCTACTACTGCTCTTGCTACTGCTACTGCTATTGCTACTGCTACTGCTGCTGCTGCTAATGCTTCTACTGCTGCTGCTCCTACTCCTGCTGCTACTGCTACTACTGCTGCTGCTCCTACTTCTGCTGCTACTACTCAGACTACTGCTAGTACTACTGCTACTGATACTGCTACTACTGCTGCTACTGCTGCTGCTACTGCTACTGTTGCTGCTACTACTTGTGCTGCTACTGCTAATGTTGCTGCTACTGCTGCTACTACTGTTGTTGCTGCTGCTACTTCTGCTGATGCTGCTACTGCTACTGATACTACTACTGCTACTGCAGCTGCTGCTACTACTGTTGCTGCTGCTACTGCTCCTGCTACTGCTCCTGCTCCTGCTACTGCTGCTGCTCCTGCTGCTGCTCCTGCTACTGCTGCTGCTACTGCTACTGCTACTGCTACTGCTACTACTGCTGCTACTGCTACTGCTCCTAATCCTGCTGCTACTGCTACTAGTCCTACTACTGCTACTACTGCTCCTATTACTACTACTGCAACTGCTACTGCTACTGCTCCTACTCCTGCTGCTACTGCTACTACTCCTACTACTGCTACTATTGCTCCTACTGCTACTACTGCTATTGCCACTGCTACTGCTGCAGCTACTACTGCTGCTACTACTACTGCTGCTACTGCTACTACTGCAGCTGCTCCTACTCCTGCTCCTACTGTTACTACTCAGACTACTGCTACTACTACTGCTACTACTGCTACTGCTACTGCTGCTACTGCTGCTACAACTGCTGTATTGCTACTGCTACTGCTGCTTCTACTGCTGCTACTGCTCCTACTCGTGCTGCTACTGCTACTACTGCTACTGCTACTACTGCTCCTACTACTGCAACTGCTACTACTACTGCTACTCTTACTGCTACTACTGCTGCTGCTATTGCAACTACTGCTACTGCTCCTACTCCTGCTGCTACTGCTAGTACTCCTACTAGTGCTTCTATTCTTACTACTGCTACTGCTACGGCTACTGGCACTACTGATGCTGCTACTATTGTTGTTGCTACTGCTACTACTGTTGCTGCTCCTACTCCTGCTGCTACTGCTACTACTCAGACTACTGCTACTGCTACTGTTAATGCTACTACTACTGCTGCTGATGGTACTGCTGCTGCTACTGCTACTGTTGCTGCTACTACTGCTGCTGCTACTGCTACTCCTGTTGCTGCAGCTACTGCTGCTACTACGAATGCTGCTACTGCTACTGCTATTGCTACTGCTGCTACTGCTCCTACTGTTACTACTCAAAATATTGCTACTACTACTGCTACTACTGCTACTGCTACTGCTGCTGCTGCTACGGCTGCTACTATTGGTACTGCTACTGCTACTGGTGCTTCTACTGCTGCTACTGCTACTACTGCTGCTGCTACTGCTACTACTGCTCCTACTACTGCAACTACTACTCCTACTGCTACTCTTACTGCTACTACTGCTGCTGCTACTGCAACTACTGCTACTGCTCCTACTCCTGCTGCTACTGCTAGTACTCCTACTACTGCTACTACTGCTCCTATTCTTACTACTGCTACTGCTACGGCTACTGGCACTACTGCTGCTGCTACTATTATTGCTGCTACTGCTACTATTGCTGCTGCTCCTACTCCTGCTGCTACAGCTACTACTCAGACTACTGCTACTACTACTGCTACTGCTAATGCTACTACTACTACTGCTGCTGATGGTACTGCTGCTGCTACTGCTACTGTTGCTGCTACTACTGCTGCTGCTACTGCTACTACTGTTGCTGCAACTACTGCTGCTGCAGCTACTGCTGCTACTACTAATGCTGCTATTGCTACTGCTACTGCTACTGTTGCTGCTGCTGCTGCTACTGCTGCTACTACTGCTGCTGCTACTGCTACTGTTGTTGCTGCTGCTACTGCAGCTGCTGCTATTGCTACTGCTAGTGCTGGTACTACTGCTGCTACTGCTACTATTGTTGCTGCTACTGCTACTGCTACTTCTACTGCTACTGCTGTTCCTGCTGCTACTACTGCTGCTGCTACTGCTACTGCTATTACTACTGCTACTGCTGCTACTCCTGCTGCTGATGCTACTGCTTCTACTGCTGCTGCTCCTACTCCTGCTGCTACTGCTACTACTGCTACTGCTACTACTGCTACTGCTCCTACTCCTGCTGCTACTACTCAGATTATTGCTACTACTACTGCTACTGCTACTGATACTGTTGCTGCAGGTACTGCTGCTGCTACTGCTACTATTACTGCTGCTACTGGTCATGCTACTGCTAATGCTCCTGCTACTGCTGCTACTACTGTTGCTACTGCTCCTACTGCTACTACTGCTACTACTCCTACTACTGCTACTACTGCTCCTACTGCTACTACTGCTACTGCTACTGCTGCTGTTACTACTACTACTGCTACTACTGCTGCTACTGCTACTACTGCTGCTGCTCCTACTCCTGCTCCTACTGTTACTACTCAGACTACTGCTACTACTACTACTGCTACTACTGCTACTGCTGCTGCTACGGCTGCTGCTATTGCTACTGCTGTTTCTGCTGCTGCTACTGCTCCTACTCGTGCTGCTACTGCTACTACTGCTGTTGGTACTACTGCTGCTACTGCTACTGTTGCTGCTATTACTACGGCTACTACTGTTGCTACTCCTACTGCTGCTGCTGGTACTGCTGCTGGTACTGCTATTGTTGCTGCTACTACTGCTGCTGCTACTGCTACTGCTGTTGCTGCTACTGTTGCTGCCACTAATGCTGATGTTGCTACTGCTACTGCTACTGCTGCTGCTGGTACTACTGCCGCTACTGCTACTGTTGCTGCTGCTACTGCTGCTACTACTGCTTTAGCTACTGCTGCTGCTGTTGCTGCTGCTACTGCAGCTGCTGCTACTGCTACTGCTAGTGCTGGTCCTGCTGCTGCTACTTCTACTGTTGTTGCTACTACTGCTGCTGCTACTGCTACTGCTGTTCCAGCTGCCACTGCTGCTACTACTGCTGCTACTGCTACTGCTATTGCTACTGCTACTGCTGCTGCTACTCCTGCTGCTGCTACTGCTTCTACTGCTGCTGCTCCTACTCCTGCTGCTACTGCTACTACTTCTGCTGCTCATACTCCTGCTGCTACTACTGTTGCTGCTGCTACTGCTCCTGCTACTGCTCCTGCTCCTGCTCCTGCTCCTGCTACTGCTACTGCTGTTGCTACTGCTACTGCTACTGCTGCTGCTACTGCTACTACTGCTGCTACTGCTACTGTTTCTATTCCTGCTGCTACTGCTACTAGTCCTACTACTGCTACTACTGCTCCTACTAGTACTACTGCAACTGTTACTGCAACTGCTCCTACTCCTGCTACTCCTACTACTGCTCCTACTGCTACTACTGCTACTGCTACTGCTGCAGCTACTACTGCTGCTACTACTACTACTGCTACTACTGCTGCTACTGCTACTACTGCTGCTGCTCCTACTCCTGCTCCTACTGTTACTACTCAGACTACTGCTACTACTACTGCTACTACTGCTACTGCTACTGCTGCTACTGCTGCTACGGCTGCTGCTATTGCTACTGCTACTGCTGCTTCTACTGCTGCTACTGCTCCTACTCGTGCTGCTACTGCTACTACTGCTACTGCTACTACTGCTCCTAATACTGCAACTGCTACTACTACTGCTACTCTTACTGCTACTACTGCTGCTGCTATTGCAACTACTGCTACTGCTCCTACTCCTGCTGCTACTGCTAGTACTCCTACTAGTGCTTCTATTCTTACTACTGCTACTGCTACGGCTACTGGCACTACTGATGCTGCTACTATTGTTGTTGCTACTGCTACTACTGTTGCTGCTCCTACTCCTGCTGCTACTGCTACTACTCAGACTACTGCTACTGCTACTGTTAATGCTACTACTACTGCTGCTGATGGTACTGCTGCTGCTACTGCTACTGTTGTTGCTACTACTGCTGCTGCTACTGCTACTCCTGTTGCTGCAGCTACTGCTGCTACTACGAATGCTGCTACTGCTACTGCTATTGCTACTGCTGCTACTGCTCCTACTGTTACTACTCAGAATATTGCTACTACTACTGCTACTACTGCTACTGCTACTGCTGCTGCTGCTACGTCTGCTACTATTGCTACTGCTACTGCTACTGGTGCTTCTACTGCTGCTACTGCTACTACTGCTGCTGCTACTGCTACTACTGCTCCTACTACTGCAACTACTACTCCTACTGCTACTCTTACTGCTACTACTGCTGCTGCTACTGCAACTACTGCTACTGCTCCTACTCCTGCTGCTACTGCTAGTACTCCTACTACTGCTACTACTGCTCCTATTCTTACTACTGCTACTGCTACGGCTACTGGCACTACTGCTGCTGCTACTATTATTGCTGCTACTGCTACTATTGCTGCTGCTCCTACTCCTGCTGCTACAGCTACTACTCAGACTACTGCTACTACTACTGCTACTGCTAATGCTACTACTACTACTGCTGCTGATGGTACTGCTGCTGCTACTGCTACTGTTGCTGCTACTACTGCTGCTGCTACTGCTACTACTGTTGCTGCAACTACTGCTGCTGCAGCTACTGCTGCTACTACTAATGCTGCTATTTCTACTGCTACTGCTACTGTTGCTGCTGCTGCTGCTACTGCTGCTACTACTGCTGCTGCTACTGCTACTGTTGTTGCTGCTGCTACTGCAGCTGCTGCTATTGCTACTGCTAGTGCTGGTACTACTGCTGCTACTGCTACTATTGTTGCTGCTACTGCTGCTGCTACTTCTACTGCTACTGCTGTTCCTGCTGCTACTACTGCTGCTGCTACTGCTACTGCTATTACTACTGCTACTGCTGCTACTCCTGCTGCTGCTGCTACTGCTTCTACTGCTGCTGCTCCTACTCCTGCTGCTACTGCTACTACTGCTACTGCTCCTACTCCTGCTGCTACTACTCAGATTACTGCTACTACTACTGCTACTGCTACTGATACTGTTGCTGCAGGTACTGCTGCTGCTACTGCTACTATTACTGCTACTACTGGTCATGCTACTGCTAATGCTCCTGCTACTGCTGCTACTACTGTTGCTACTGCTCCTACTGCTACTACTGCTACTACTCCTACTACTGCTACTACTGCTCCTACTGCTACTACTGCTACTGCTACTGCTGCTGCTACTACTACTGCTGCTACTACTGCTGCTACTGCTACTACTGCTGCTGCTCCTACTCCTGCTCCTACTGTTACTACTCAGACTACTGCTACTACTACTACTGCTACTACTGCTACTGCTGCTGCTACGGCTGCTGCTATTGCTACGGCTGTTTCTGCTGCTGCTACTGCTCCTACTCGTGCTGCTACTGCTACTACTGCTGTTGGTACTACTGCTGCTACTGCTACTGTTGCTGCTATTACTACGGCTACTACTGTTGCTACATCTACTGCTGCTGCTGGTACTGCTGCTGGTACTGCTATTGTTGCTGCTACTACTGCTGCTGCTACTGCTACTGCTGTTGCTGCTACTGTTGCTGCCGCTAATGCTGATGTTGCTACTGCTACTGCTACTGCTGCTGCTGGTACTACTGCCGCTACTGCTACTGTTGCTGCTGCTACTGCTGCTACTACTGCTTTAGCTACTGCTGCTGCTGTTGCTGCTGCTACTGCAGCTGCTGCTACTGCTACTGCTAGTGCTGGTCCTGCTGCTGCTACTTCTACTGTTGTTGCTACTACTGCTGCTGCTACTGCTACTGCTGTTCCAGCTGCCACTGCTGATACTACTGCTGCTACTGCTACTGCTATTGCTACTGCTACTGCTGCTGCTACTCCTGCTGCTGCTACTGCTTCTACTGCTGCTGCTCCTACTCCTGCTGCTACTGCTACTACTTCTGCTGCTCATACTCCTGCTGCTACTACTGTTGCTGCTGCTACTGCTACTGCTCCTGCTACTGCTCCTGCTCCTGCTCCTGCTCCTGCTACTGCTACTGCTGTTGCTACTGCTACTGCTACTGCTGCTGCCACTGCTACTACTGCTGCTACTGCTACTGTTTCTATTCCTGCTGCTACTGCTACTAGTCCTACTACTGCTACTACTGCTCCTACTAGTACTACTGCAACTGTTACTGCAACTGCTCCTACTCCTGCTACTCCTACTACTGCTCCTACTGCTACTACTGCTACTGCTACTGCTGCAGCTACTACTACTGCTACTACTACTACTGCTACTACTGCTGCTACTGCTACTACTGCTGCTGCTCCTACTCCTGCTCCTACTGTTACTACTCAGACTACTGCTACTACTGCTACTGCTACTGCTGCTACTGCTGCTACGGCTGCTGCTATTGCTACTGCTACTGCTGCTTCTACTGCTGCTAGTGCTCCTACTCGTGCTGCTACTGCTACTGCTAATACTGCTCCTACTACTGCAACCGCTACTACTACTGCTACTCTTACTACTGCTACTGCTACGGCTACTGGCACTACTGCTGCTGCTACTATTCTTGTTTCTACTGCTACTACTGTTGCTGCTCCTACTCCTGCTGCTACTTCTACTACTCAGACTACTGCTACTACTACTGCTACGGCTACTGTTAATGCTACTACTACTGCTGCTGATGGTACTTCTGCTGCTACTGCTACTATTGCTGCTACTACTGCTGCTGCTACTGCTACTCCTGTTGATGCAGCTACTACTGCTACTACTAATGGTGCTACTGCTACTGCTATTGCTACTGCTACTGCTGCTGCTACTACTTCTGCTGCTGCTACTGCTTCTACTGCTGCTACTGCTTCTACTGCTTCTGCTACTATTGCTGCTACTACTGCTGCTACTGCTACTGCTGTTGCTGCTGCTGTTGCTGCTGCTAATGCTGCTGTTGCTACTGCTACTACTACTGCTGCTGCTGGTACTGTTGCTGCTACTGCTACTGTTGCTACTACTGCTGCTGCTACTGCTACTGCTGCTGCTGCTACTGAAGCTGTTGCTACTGCTACTGCTGCTACTGCTACTACTAGTGCTGGTACTGCTGCTGCTACTGCTACTGTTGTTGCTACTACTGCTGCTGCTACTTTTACTGCTACTACTACTGCTGCTACTGCTGCTGCTATTGCTACTGCTACTCCTGCTGCTACTGCTTCTACTGTTGTTGCTCCTACTCCTGCTGCTACTGCTACTACTGCTACTGCTCCTACTCCTGCTGCTACTACTCAGACTACTGCTACTACTACTGCTACTGATACTGCTGCTGCAGGTACGGCTGCAGCTACTGCTACTGTTGCCGCTACTACAGGTGCTGCTACTGCTAATGCTGCTGCTACTGCTGCTACTGCTGTTGCTGCTGCTGCTGTTGCTGCTGCTACTGCTGCTGATGCTGCTACTGCTACTGCTACTGCAGCTACTGCTACTACTACTGCAAGCTGCTCCTGCTACTGCTTCTGCTACTGCTACTGCTACTGCTCCTGGTTCGCTACTTCTCATGCTACTGCTGATGCTACTGCTACGGCTGCTGCTGCTCCTAATCCTACTGCTAGTGCTACTACTCCTACTACTGCTACTACTGCTCCTACTACTACTACTTCAACTGCTACTGCTACTGCTACTGCTCCTACTCCTGCTGCTACTGCTACTAGTCCTACTACTGCTACTACTGCTCCCACTACTACTACTGCTACTGCTACTGCTACTGCTACTGCTGCAGCTGCAGCTACTGCAGCTGCTACTACTACTGCTGCTACTACTACTGCTGCTACTACTGCTGCTACTGCTACTACTGATGTTGCTTCTACTCCTGCTCCTAGTGTTACTACTCAGACTACTGCTACTACTACTACAACTGCTACTGCTACTGCTGCTGCTGCTGCTACGGGTGCTGCTACGGCTGCTGCTACTGCTACTGCTGCTTCTACTGCTGCTACTGCTACTACTGCTGCTGCTACTGCTACTACTGCTCCTACTACTGCAACTGCTACTACTACTGCTACTCTTACTGCTACTACTGCTGCTGCTACTGCAACTACTGCTACTGCTCCTACTACTGCTACTACTGCTCCTATTCTTACTACTGCTACTGCTACGGCTACTGGCACTACTGCTGCTGCTACTATTATTGCTGCTACTGCTACTATTGCTGCTGCTCCTACTTCTGCTGCTACTGCTACTACTCAGACTACTGCTACTACAACTGCTACTGCTAATGCTACTACTACTACTACTGCTGATGGTACTGCTGCTGCTACTGCTACTGTTGCTGCTACTACTGCTGCTGCTACTGCTACTACTGTTGCTGCAGCTACTGCTGCTACTACTAATGCTGCTACTGCTACTGCTATTGCTACTGCTACTGCTATTGCTACTGCTACTGCTGCTGCTACTACTGCTGCTGCTGCTACTGCTTCTACTGCTGCTACTGCTTCTACTGCTGCTGCTACTGCTGCTGCTGGTACTGCTGCTGCTACTAGTACTGTTGCTGCTGCTACTGCTATTGCTATTGCTGCTGCTGCTAATGCTGCTGTTGCTACTGCTACTGCTACTGCTGCTGCTGGTACTGTTGCTGCTACTGCTACTGTTGATGCTGCTAGTGCGGCTACTACTGCTGTTGCTACTGCTACTGCTGTTGCTGCTGCTACTGCAGCTGCTGCTACTGCTACTGCTGCTACTGCTACTGCTAGTGCTGGTACTGCTGCTGCTACTACTACTGTTGTTGCTACTACTGCTGCTGCTACTTCTACTGCTACTGCTGTTCCTGCTGCTACTGCTGCTACTAATGCTGCTGCTACTGCTACTGCTACTGCTGCTGCTACTCCTGCTGCTGCTGCTACTGCTTCTACTGCTGCTGCTCCTACTCCTGCTGCTACTGCTACTACTGCTACTGCTCCTACTCCTGCTGCTACTACTCAGACTACTGCTACTACTACTGCTACTACTACTGATACTGCTGCTGCAGGTACTGCTGCTGCTGCTACTGCTACTTTTGCTGCTACTACTGGTGCTGCTACTGCTAATGCTGCTGCTACTACTGCTGCAGCTACTGTTGTTGCTGCTGCTACTGCTGCTGATGTTGCTACTGCTACTGATACTACTACTGCTACTTCTACTGCATCTACTGCTACTACTACTGCAAGCTGCTACTGCTCCTGCTCCTGCTACTGCTCCTGGTTCGCTACTTCTCCTGCTACTGCTCCTGCTCCTGCTACTGCTGCTGCTACTACTGCTGCTACTGCTCCTAATCCTACTGCTAGTGCTACTACTCCTACTACTGCTACTTCTGCTCCTACTACTACTACTGCAACTGATACTTCTACTGTTGTTGCTACTGCTCCTACTCCTGCTGCTACTGCTACTAATCCTACTACTGCTACTACTGCTCCTACTGCTACTGATACTGCTGCTGCTACTGCTGCTACTGCTACTACTGCTGCTGCTCCTACTCCTGCTCCTAGTGTTACTACTTAGACTACGGATACTACTACTGCTACTACTGCTATTGCTACTGCTACTGCTGCTGCTACGGCTGCTGCTATTGCTACTGATGCTTCTATTGCTGCTACTGCTCCTACTCGTGCTGCTACTGCTAATACTGCTGCTGCTACTGCTACTACTGCTCCTACTACTGCTACTGCTACTACTAATGCTACTCTTACTGCTACTACTGCTACTGCAACTACTGCTACTGCTCCTACTCCTGCTGCTACTCCTAGTACTCCTACTACTGCTACTACTGCTCCTATTCTTACTAGTGCTACGGCTACTGGCACTACTGCTGTTGCTACTATTGTTGCTGCTTCTGCTACTACTGCTGCCGCTCCTACTCCTGCTGCAACTGCAACTACTCAGACTACTGCTACTACTACTGCTAATGCTACTGCTAATGCTACTACTACTACTGCTGCTGATGGTACTGCTGCTGCTACTGCTACTGTTGCTGTTACTACTGCTGCTGCTACTACTATTGCTGCACCTACTGCTGCTACTACTTATGCTGCTACTGCTACTGCTATTGCTACTGCTGCTGCTACTACTGCTGCTGCTACTTCTTCTACTACTGCTGCTCCTACTCCTGCTGCTACTGCTACTACTCAGACTACTGCTACTACTGCTCCTACTGCTACAACTGCTACTACTGCTACTGCTACTTCTACTGGTACTGCTGCTACTGCTACTGCTCATACTCCTGATGCTATTGCTACTACTCCTACTACTGCTATTATTGCTACTACTACTACTACTGCTCCTAGTCTTACTACTGCTACTGCTACTGCTACGGCTACTGCTACTGCTATTGCTGCATCTGCTACTACTGCTGCTGCTACAACCGCTGCTGCTCCTACTCCTGCTGCTACTGCTACTACTACGAGTACTGCTACTACTACTGCTACTTCTACTGCTACTGCTAGTGTTGCTGGTACTGTTGCTGGTACTGCTATTGTTGCTGCTACTACTGGTGCTGCTACTGTTAATGCTGCTGCTGTTGCTGCTGCTACTGCTGCTACTCCTGCTGCTGCTGCTACTGCTATTGCTACTGCTACTCCTGCTGCTACTACTGCTGCTGCTGCTACTGCTACTCCTCATGCTGCTACTTCTACTGCTACTCAGACTACAGATACTACTGCTCCTACTGCTACTACTGCTCCTACTACTACTACTACTCCTACTACTACTACTACTGCTACTTCTGCTGCTACTGCTTCTACTGCTACGTCTCCTACTCCTGCTGCTACTGCTACTACTCCTACTACTGCTGCTACTGCTACTGCTCCTACTCCTGCTGCTACTGCTACTACTCCTACTACTGCTACTATTGTTACTACTGCTACTACTTCTCCTACTCTTACTACTGCTACTGCTACTGCTACTACTGGTGCTTCTGAAGCTAATGCTGCTGCTGTTGCTGTTGCTACTGCTGCTACTACTACTGCTGCTACTGCTACTGCTACAGTTGTTGCTGCTGCTGCTGTTGCTGTTGCTACTGCTGCTGCTGCTACTGCTACATCTGCTGCTGGTACTGCTGCTGCTACAGCTAATGTTGCTGCTACTACTGCTGCTACTGCTGTTGCTGCTGCTAATGCTGCTGCTGCTACTGCTACTGCTAGTGCTGGTACTGCTGCTGCTACTGCTTCTACTGCTGCTCCTACTCCTGCTGCTACTGCTACTACTCAGACTACTGCTACTACTGCTCCTACTGCTACTACTGCTCCTACTACTATTACTACCCCTTCTCATACTACTGCTACTACTGCTACTTCTGCTGGTACTGCTGCTGCTACTACTGCTCCTACTCTTACTACTGCTACTGCTACGGGTACTGCTACTGCTGTTGCTGCTGCTACTACTGCTGCTGCTACTACTTCTGCTGCTCCTACTGCTGCTACTACTGCTGCTGCTACTGCTGCTGCTACTGCTACTGCTATTGCTACTGCTACTGCTGCTGCTACTCCTGCTACTGCTACTGCTTCTACTACTGCTGCTACTCCTGCTGCTACTACTGCTTCTACTGCTGCTGCTCCTACTCCTGCTGCTACTGCTACTACTTCTGCTGCTCATACTCCTGCTGCTACTACTGTTGCTGCTGCTACTGCCCCTGCTACTGCTCCTGCTCCTGCTCCTGCTCCTGCTACTGCTCCTGCTACTGCTGTTGCTACTGCTACTGCTACTGCTACTGCTGCTGCTACTGCTACTACTGCTGCTACTGCTACTGCTCCTAATCCTGCTGCTACTGCTACTAGTCCTACAACTGCTACTACTGCTCCTACTACTACTGCTGCTACTGCTACTACTGCTCCTACTGCTACTACTGCTACTGCTACAGCTGCAGCTACTACTGCTGCTACTACTACTACTGCTACTACTGCTGCTACTGCTACTACTGCTGCTGCTCCTACTCCTGCTCCTACTGTTACTACTCAGACTACTGCTACTACTACTGCTACTACTGCTACTGCTACTGCTGCTACTGCTGCTACGGATGCTGCTATTGCTACTGCTACTGCTGCTTCTACAGCTGCTACTGCTCCTCCTCGTGCTGCTACTGCTACTACTGCTGCTGCTACTGCTACTACTGCTCCTACTACTGCAACTGCTACTACTACTGCTACTCTTACTGCTACTACTGCTGCTGCTATTGCAACTGCTGCTACTGCTCCTACTCCTGCTGCTACTGCTAGTACTCCTACTAGTGCTACTATTCTTACTACTGCTACTGCTACGGCTACTGGCACTACTGCTGGTGCTACTATTCTTGTTGCTACTGCTACTACTGTTGCTGCTCCTACTCCTGCTGCTACTGCTACTACTCAGACTACTGCTACTACTACTGCTACGGCTACTGTTAATGCTACTACTACTGCTGCTGATGGTACTTCTGCTGCTACTGCTACTATTGCTGCTACTACTGCTGCTGCTACTGCTACTCATGTTGCTGCAGCTACTACTGCTACTACTAATGCTGCTACTGCTACTGCTATTGCTACTGCTACTGCTGCTGCTACTACATCCGCTGCTGCTACTGCTTCTACTGCTGCTACTGCTTCTACTGCTGCTACTGCTTCTACTGCTTCTGCTACTGTTGCTGCTACTACTGCTGCTGCTACTGCTACTGCTACTGCTGCTGCTGTTGCTGCTGCTAATGCTGCTGTTGCTACTGCTACTGCTACTGCTGCTGGTGGTACTGTTGCTGCTACTGCTACTGTTGCTGCTGCTACTACTGCTGCTGCTACTGCTACTGCTGCTGCTGCTACTGCAGTTGTTGCTACTGCTACGGCTGCTACTGCTAATACTAGTGCTGGTACTGCTGCTGCTACGGCTACTGTTGTTGCTACTACTGCTGCTGCTACTTCTACTGCTACTACTACTGCTGCTAGTGCTATTGCTACTGCTACTCCTGCTGCTGCTGCTACTGCTTCTACTGCTGCTGCTCCTACTCCTGCTGCTACTGCTACTACTGCTACTGCTCCTACTCCTGCTGCTACTACTCAGACTACTGCTACTACTACTGCTACTGATACTGCTGCTGCAGGTACTGCTGCAGCTACTGCTACTGTTGCTGCTACTACAGGTGTTGCTACTGCTAATACTGCTGCTACTGCTGCTACTACTGCTGCTGCTGCTGTTGCTGCTGCTACTGCTGCTGATGCTGCTACTGCTACTGCTACTGCAGCTACTGCTACTACTACTGCAAGCTGCTCCTGCTACTGCTTCTGCTACTGCTACTGCTACTGCTCCTGGTTCGCTACTTCTCCTGCTACTGCTGATGCTACTGCTACTGCTGCTGCTCCTAATCCTACTGCTAGTGCTACTACTCCTACTACTGCTACTACTGCTCCTACTACTACTGCAACTGCTACTGTTACTGCTACTGTTACTGCTGTTGCTACTGCTCCTACTCCTGCTGCTACTGCTACTAGTCCTACTACTGCTACTACTGCTCCCACTACTACTACTGCTACTGCTACTGCTACTGCTGCAGCTACTGCAGCTGCTACTACTACTGCTTCTACTACTACTGCTGCTACTACTGCTGCTACTGCTACTACTGCTGCTGCTCCTACTCCTGCTCCTAGTGTTACTACTCAGACTACTGCTACTACTACTACTACTACTACTGCTGCTGCTGCTGCTACGGCTGCTGCTATTGCTACTGCTACTGCTGCTTCTACTGCTGCTACTGCTACTACTGCTGCTGCTACTGCTACTACTGCTCCTACTACTGCAACTGCTACTCTTACTGCTACTACTGCTGCTGCTACTGCAACTACTGCTACTGCTCCTACTACTGCTCCTATTCTTACTACTGCTACTGCTACGGCTACTGGCACTACTGGTGCTGCTACTATTATTGCTGCTACTGCTACTATTGCTGCTTCTCCTACTCCTGCTGCTACTGCTACTACTCAGACTACTGCTACTGCTAATGCTACTACTACTACTACTGCTGATGGTACTGCTGCTGCTACTGCTACTGCTGCTGCTACTACTGCTGCTGCTACTGCTACTACTGTTGCTGCAGCTACTGCTGCTACTGCTACTGCTACTGCTACTATTGCTACTGCTACTGCTGCTGCTACTACTACTGCTGCTGCTACTGCTTCTACTGCTGCTACTGCTTCTACTGCTACTGCTACTGCTGCTGCTGGTACTGCTGCTGCTACTAGTACTGTTGCTGCTGCTACTGCTACTGCTATTGCTGCTGCTGTTGCTGCTGCTAATGCTGTTGTTGCTACTGCTACTGCTACTGCTGCTGCTGGTACTGTTGCTGCTACTGCTACTGTTGCTGCTGCTAGTGCGGCTACTACTGCTGTTGCTACTGCTACTGCTGTTGCTGCTACTACTGATACTGCTGCTGCTACTGCTACTGCAGCTACTGCTACTACTACTGCAAGCTGCTACTGCTCCTGCTACTGCTCCTGCTCCTGCTACTGCTCCTGGTTCGCTACTTCTCCTGCTACTGCTCCTGCTCCTGCTACTGCTGCTGCTACTACTGCTGCTACTGCTACTGCTCCTAATCCTACTGCTAGTGCTACTACTCCTACTACTGCTACTTCTGCTCCTACTACTACTACTGCAACTGATACTTCTACTGTTGTTGCTACTGCTCCTACTCCTGCTGCTACTGCTACTACTCCTACTACTACTACTACTGCTCCTACTGCTACTGATACTGCTACTGCTGCTACTGCTACTACTGCTGCTGCTCCTACTCCTGCTCCTACTGTTACTACTCAGACTACGGATACTACTACTGCTACTACTGCTATTGCTACTGCTACTGCTGCTGCTACGGCTGCTGCTATTGCTACTGCTGCTTCTACTGCTGCTACTGCTCCTACTCGTGCTGCTACTGCTAATACTGCTGCTGCTACTGCTACTACTGCTCCTACTACTGCTACTGCTACTACTACTGCTACTCTTACTGCTACTACTGCTACTGCAACTACTGCTACTGCTCCTACTCCTGCTGCTACTGCTAGTACTCCTACTACTGCTAATACTGCTCCTATTCTTACTACTGCTACGGCTACTGGCACTACTGCTGTTGCTACTATTGTTGCTGCTTCTGCTACTACTGCTGCCGCTCCTACTCCTGCTGCTACTGAACCTACTCAGACTACTGCTACTACTAGTGCTAATGCTACTGCTAATGCTACTACTACTACTGCTGCTGATGGTACTGCTGCTGCTACTGCTACTGTTGCTGCTACTACTGCTCATGCTACTACTGTTGCTGCACCTACTGCTGCTACTACTAATGCTGCTATTGCTACTGCTGCTGCTACTATTGCTGCTGCTGCTACTTCTTCTACTACTGCTGCTCCTACTCCTGCTGCTACTGCTACTACTCAGACTACTGCTACTACTGCTCCTACTGCTACAACTGCTACTACTGCTACTGCTACTTCTGCTGGTACTGCTGCTACTGCTACTGCTCCTACTCCTGATGCTATTGCTACTACTCCTACTACTGCTATTATTGCTACTACTACTACTACTGCTCCTAGTCTTACTACTGCTACTGCTACTGCTACTGCTACGGCTACTGCTACTGCTGTTGCTGCAGCTGCTACTACTGCTGCTGCTACAACCGCTGCTGCTCCTACTCCCCCTGCTACTGCTACTACTCAGAGTACTGCTACTACTACTGCTACTTCTACTTCTACTGCTACTGCTAGTGTTGCTGGTACTGCTATTGTTGCTGCTACTACTGGTGCTGCTACTGTTAATGCTGCTGATGTTGCTGCTGCTACTGCTGCTACTCCTGCTGCTGCTACTGCTATTGCTACTGCTACTCCTGCTGCTACTACTGCTGCTGCTGCTACTGCTACTCCTCCTGCTGCTACTGCTACTGCTACTCAGACTACAGATACTACTGCTCCTACTGCTACTACTGCTCCTACTACTACTACTCCTACTACTACTACTACTGCTACTTCTGCTGCTACTGCTTCTACTGCTACGTCTCCTACTCCTGCTGCTACTGCTACTACTCCTACTACTGCTGCTACTGCTACTGCTCCTACTCCTGCTGCTACTGCTACTACTCCTACTACTGCTACTATTGTTACTACTGCTACTACTTCTCCTACTCTTACTACTGCTACTGCTACTGCTACTGCTACTACTGCTGCTGCTACTGCTACTACTGGTGCTTCTGAAGTTAATGCTGCTGCTGTTGCTGTTGCTACTGCTGCTACTACTACTGCTGCTACTGCTACTGCTACAGTTGTTGGTGCTGCTGCTGTTGCTGTTGCTGTTGCTACTGTTGCTGCTGCTACTGCTACAGCTGCTGCTGGTACTGCTGCTGCTACAGCTAATGTTTCTGCTACTACTGCTGCTACTGCTACTGCTGTTGCTGCTGCTAATGCTGCTGCTGCTACTGCTGCTGGTACTGCTGCTACTACTACTACTACTGTTGCTGCTACTATTACTGCTGCTACTGCTACTGCTGCTGCTGGTACTGCTGCTGCTACTGCTACTGTTGCTGCTACTACTGCTGCTGCTACTGCTACTACTGTTGCTGCTGCTAATGCTGCTGCAGCTACTGCTTCTTCTGCTGCTGCTGGTACTGCTACTGCTACTGCTACTGTTGTTGCTGCTGCTGCTACTGCTGGTGCTGCTGCTACAGCTGCTGCTGCTACTTCTAGTGCTGGTACTTCTGCTGCTACTGCTACTGTTGTTGCTACTACTGTTGCTGCTACTGCTGTTCCTACTGCTACTGCTGCTACTACTGCTGCTGCTACTGCTACTGCTATTGCTATTGCTACTGCTGCTGCTACTCCTGCGGCTGCTGCTACTGCTTCTACTGCTGCTCCTACTGCTGCTGCTACTCCTGCGGCTGCTGCTACGGCTGCTGCTATTGCTACCTCTACTGCTGCTTCTACTGCTGCTACTGCTACTATTGCTGCTGCTACTGCTACTACTGCTCCTACTACTGCAACTGCTACTACTACTGCTACTCTTACTGCTACTACTGCTGCTGCTACTGCAACAACTGCTACTGCTCCTACTACTGCTCCTACTACTGCTACTACTACTCCTATTCTTACTACTGCTACTGCTATGGCTACTGGCACTACTGCTGCTGCTACTATTATTGCTGCTACTGCTACTATTGCTGCTGCTCCTACTCCTGCTGCTACTGCTACTACTCAGACTACTGCTACTACTACTGCTACTGCTAATGCTACTACTACTACTACTTCTGATGGTACTGCTGCTGCTACTGCTACTGCTGCTGCTACTACTGCTGCTGCTACTGCTACTACTGTTGCTGCAGCTACTGCTGCTACTACTAATGCTGCTACTGCTACTGCTATTGCTACTGCTACTGCTATTGCTACTGCTACTGCTGCTTCTACTACTGCTGCTGCTGCTACTGCTTCTACTGCTGCTACTGCTTCTACTGCTGCTGCTACTGCTGCTGCTGGTACTGCTGCTGCTACTAGTACTGTTGCTGCTGCTACTGCTACTGCTATTGCTGCTGCTATTGCTACTGCTACTGCTACTGCTGCTGCTGGTACTGTTGCTGCTACTGCTACTGTTGCTGCTGCTAGTGCGGCTACTACTGTTGTTGCTACTGCTACTGCTGTTGCTGCTGCTACTGCAGCTGCTGCTACTGCTACTGCTGCTACTGCTACTGCTAGTGCTGGTACTGCTGCTGCTACTGCTACTGTTGTTGCTACTACTGCTGCTGCTACTTCTACTGCTACTGTTGTTCCTGCTGCTACTGATGCTACTAATGCTGCTGCTACTGCTACTGCTACTGCTGCTGCTACTCCTGCTGCTGCTGCTACTGCTTCTACTGCTGCTGCTCCTACTCCTGCTGCTACTGCTACTGCTCCTACTCCTGCTGCTATTACTCAGACTACTGCTACTACTACTGCTACTACTACTGATACTGCTGCTGCAGGTACTGCGGCTGCTACTGATACTGTTGCTGCTACTACTGGTGCTGCTACTGCTAATGCTGCTGCTACTACTGCTGCTGCTACTGTTGTTGCTGCTGCTACTGCTGCTGATGTTGCTACTGCTACTGATACTGCTACTGCTACTGCTACTGCAGCTACTGCTACTACTACTGTAAGCTGCTACTGCTCCTGCTACTGCTCCTGCTCCTGCTACTGCTCCTGGTTCGCTACTTCTCCTGCTACTGCTCCTGCTCCTGCTACTGCTGCTGCTACTACTGCTGCTACTGCTACTGCTCCTAATCCTACTGCTAGTGCTACTACTCCTACTACTGCTACTTCTGCTCCTACTACTACTACTGCAACTGATACTTCTACTGTTGTTGCTACTGCTCCTACTCCTGCTGCTACTGCTACTACTCCTACTACTGCTACTACTGCTCCTACTGCTACTGATACTACTGCTGCTACTGCTGCTACTGCTACTACTGCTGCTGCTCCTACTCCTGCTCCTACTGTTACTACTCAGACTACGGATACTATTACTGCTACTACTGCTATTGCTACTGCTACTGCTGCTGCTACGGCTGCTGCTATTGCTACTGCTGCTTCTACTGCTGCTACTGCTCCTACTCGTGCTGCTACTGCTAATACTGCTGCTGCTACTGCTACTACTGCTCCTACTACTGCTACTGCTACTGCTACTACTACTGCTACTCTTACTGCTACTACTGCTACTGCAACTACTGCTACTGCTCCTACTCCTGCTGCTACTGCTAGTACTCCTACTACTGCTACTACTGCTCCTATTCTTACTACTGCTACGGCTACTGGCACTACTGCTGTTGCTACTATTGTTGCTGCTTCTGCTACTACTGCTGCCGCTCCTACTCCTGCTGCTACTGCAACTACTCAGACTACTGCTACTACTAGTGCTAATGCTACTGCTAATGCTACTACTACTGATGCTGATGGTACTGCTGCTGCTACTGCTACTGTTGCTGCTACTACTGCTCCTGCTACTACTGTTGCTGCACCTACTGCTGCTACTACTAATGCTGCTATTGCTACTGCTGCTGCTACTATTGCTGCTGCTGCTACTTCTTCTACTACTGCTGCTCCTACTCCTGCTGCTACTGCTACTACTCAGACTACTGCTACTACTGCTCCTACTGCTACAACTGCTACTACTGCTACTGCTACTTCTGCTGGTACTGCTGCTACTGCTACTGCTCCTACTCCTGATGCTATTGCTACTACTCCTACTACTGCTATTATTGCTACTACTACTACTGCTCCTAGTCTTACTACTGCTACTGCTACTGCTACTGCTACTGCTATTGCTACTGCTACGGCTACTACTACTGCTGTTGCTGCAGCTGCTACTACTGCTGCTGCTACAACCGCTGCTGCTCCTACTCCTCCTGCTACTGCTACTACTCAGAGTACTGCTACTACTACTGCTACTTCTACTTCTACTGCTACTGCTAGTGTTGCTGGTACTGCTATTGTTGCTGCTACTACTGGTGCTGCCACTGTTAATGCTGCTGCTGTATCTGCTGCTACTGCTGCTACTCCTGCTGCTGCTGCTACTGCTATTGCTACTGCTACTCCTGCTGCTACTACAGCTGCTGCTGCTACTGCTACTCCTCCTGCTGCTACTGCTACTGCTACTCAGACTACAGATACTACTGCTCCTACTGCTACTACTGCTCCTACTACTACTACTCCTACTACTACTACTACTGCTACTTCTGCTGCTACTGCTTCTACTGCTACGTCTCCTACTCCTGCTGCTACTGCTACTACTCCTACTACTGCTGCTACTGCTACTGCTCCTACTCCTTCTGCTACTGCTACTACTCCTACTACTGCTACTATTGTTACTACTGCTACTACTTCTCCTACTCTTACTACTGCTACTGCTACTGCTACTACTGCTGCTGCTACTGCTACTACTGGTGCTTCTGAAGTTAATGATGCTGCTGTTGCTGTTGCTACTGCTGCTACTGCTACTGCTACAGTTGTTGCTGCTGCTGCTGCTGTTGCTACTGCTGCTGCTGCTACTGCTACAGCTGCTGCTGGTACTGCTGCTGCTACAGCTAATGTTTCTGCTACTACTGCTGCTACTGCTACTGCTATTGCTCCTGCTAATGCTGCTGCTGCTACTGCTGCTGGTACTGCTGCTGCTACTGCTACTGTTGCTGCTACTATTACTGCTGCTACTGCTACTGCTACTGCTGGTACTACTGCTGCTACTGCTACTGTTGCTGCTACTACTGCTGCTGCTACTGCTACTACTGTTGCAGCTGCTAATGCTGCTGCAGCTACTGCTTCTTCTGCTGCTGCTGGTACTGCTACTGCTACTGTTGTTGCTGCTGCTGCTACTGCTGGTGCTGCTGCTACAGCTGCTGCTGCTACTGCTACTGCTAGTGCTGGTACTTCGGCTGCTACTGCTACTGTTGTTGCTACTACTGCTGCTGCTACTGTTGTTCCTACTGCTACTGCTGCTACTACTACTGTTGCTACTGCTACTGCTATTGCTACTGCTATTGCTACTGCTACTGCTGCTGCTACTCCTGCGGCTGCTGCTACTGCTTCTACTGCTGCTCCTACTCCTGCTGCTACTCTTGTGGCTGCTGGTACGGCTGCTGCTATTGCTACTGCTACTGCTGCTTCTACTGCTGCTACTGCTACTACTGCTGCTGCTACTGCTACTACTGCTCCTACTACTGCAACTGCTACTACTACTGCTACTACTGCTGCTGCTACTGCAACTACTGCTACTGCTCCTACTACTGCTACTACTGCTCCTATTCTTACTACTGCTACTGTTACGGCTACTGGCACTACTGCTGCTGCTACTATTATTGCTGCTACTGCTACTTGTGCTCGTACTGCTGCTACTGCTACTGCTCCTACTCCTGCTGCTACTACTACTACTACTGCTACTATTGCTACTACTGCTACTACTGCTCCTAGTCTTACTACTGCTACTGCTACTGCTACGGCTACTGCTACTGCTGCTGCTACTACTGCTGCTGCTCCTACTCCTGCTGCTACTGCTACTACTCAGAGTACTGCTACTACTACTTCTACTGCTACCGTTGGTGCTGCTGAAACTCCTGCTGGTACTGCTACTGTTGCTGCTACTACTGGTGCTGCCACTGCTAATGCTGCTGCTGTTGCTGCTGCTACTGCTGCTACTCCTGCTGCTGCTGCTACTGCTACTGCTGCTGCTACTACTGCTGCTACTGCTACTACTCCTGCTGCTACTGCTACTACTACTCAGACTACTGCTACTACTGCTCCTACTGCTACTACTGCTCCTACTACTACTACTCTTACTACTGCTACTGCTACTTCTGCTGCTACTGCTGCTACTGCTGCTACTGCTACGTCTCCTACTCCTGCTGCTACTACTGCTGCTACTGCTACTGCTCCTACTCCTGCTGCTACTGCTACTACTCCTACTGCTGCTACTACTCTTACTACTGCTACTGCTACTGCTACTACTGCTGCTGCTACTGCTACTACTGGTGCTGCTCCTACTCCTGCTGCTACTGCTACTACTCAGACTACTGCTGCTACTGCTACTACTACTGCTACTGCTGCTAATGGTACTGATGCTGCTGGTACTGCTGCTGCTACTTCTACTGTTGCTGCTACTACTGGTGCTTCTACTGCTAATGTTGCTGCTGCTACTGCTGCTGCTACTGCTACTGTTGTTGCTGCTGCTACTGTTGCTGCTGGTACTGCTGCTGCTACTACTACTGCTACTGCTGGTACTGCTGCTGCTACTGCTAATGTTGTTGCTACTACTGTTGCTGCTACTGCTACTGCTGTTGCTGCTGCTAATGCTGCTGCTGCTACTACTACTGTTGCTGCTGGTACTGCTGCTGCTACTGCTACTGTTGCTGCTATTACTACTGCTACTAGTGCTGCTACTCCTACTGCTGCTGCTGGTACTGCTGCTGGTACGGCTACTGTTGCTGCTACTACTGCTGCTGCTACTGCTACTGCTGTTGCTGCTGCTGTTGCTGCCGCTAATGCTGCTGTTGCTACTGCTACTGCTGCTGGTACTACTACTGCTACTGCTACTGTTGCTGCTGCTGCTGCTGCTACTACTGCAGCAGCTACTGCTACTGCTGCTGCTGCTGCTGGTGCTGCTGCTACTGCAGCTGCTGCTACTGCTACTGCTGCTCCTACTGCTACTACTGCTACTGCTACTGCTGCTACTGCTGCTGCTACTACTACTGCTGCTACTACTTCTGCTACTGCTACTTCTGCTGCCGCTCCTACTCCTGCTCCTACTATTACTACTCAGACTACTGCTACTACTACTGCTACTCTTACTGCTACTATTGCTACTGCTACTGCAACTACTGCTACTGCTCATACTCCTATTGCTACTACTAGTACTCCTACTACTGCTACTACTGCTACAACTAGTACTCCTACTGGCACTACTACTGCTGCTACTACTGTTGCTGCTACTGCTACTACTGCTGCTTCTCCTACTCCTACTGCTACTGCTACTACTCAGACTACTGCTACTACTACTCCTACTGCTACTGCTAATGCTTCTACTACTGCTGCTGCTGATGGTACTGCTGCTACTGCTACTGTTGCTGCTACTACTGCTGCTGCTACTGCTACTACTGGTGCTGCAGCTATTGCTGCTACTACTACTGCTGCTACTGCTACTGCTACTGCTACTGCTGCTGCTGCTACTGCTTCTACTGCTGCTGCTCCTACTCCTGTTGCTACTGCTACAACTCAGACTACTGCTACTACTGCTCTTACTACTACTACTCCTCCTTCTCATACTACTGCTACTACTGTACTGCTACTTGTGCTCGTACTGCTGCTACTGCTACTGCTCCTACTCCTGCTGCTACTGCTACTACTCAAACTACTGCTACTACTGCTACTACTGCTCCTACTACTACTACTACTCCTTCTCATACTACTGCTACTACTGCTACTGCTACTTGTGCTCGTACTGCTGCTACTGCTACTGCTCCTACTTCTGCTGCTACTGCTACTACTCCTACTACTGCTACTATTGCTACTACTGCTACTACTGCTACTACTGCTCCTAGTCTTACTACTGCTACTGCTACGGCTACTGCTACTACTGCTGCTCCTACTCCTGCTGCTACTACTCAGAGTACTGCTACTACTACTTCTACTGCTACCGTTGGTGCTGCTGAAACTCCTGCTGGTACTGCTACTGTTGCTGCTACTACTGGTGCTGCCACTGCTAATGCTGCTGCTGTTGCTGCTGCTACTGCTGCTACTCCTGCCGCTGCTGCTACTGCTACTGCTGCTGCTACTACTGCTGCTACTGCTACTACTCCTGCTGCTACTGCTACTACTACTCAGACTACTGCTACTACTGCTCCTACTGCTACTACTGCTCCTACTACTACTACTACTCCTTCTCCTACTACTGCTACTGCTACTTCTGCTGCTACTGCTGCTACTGCTACGTCTCCTACTCCTGCTGCTACTACTGCTGCTACTACTGCTGCTACTGCTCCTACTCCTGCTGCTACTGCTACTACTCCTACTACTGCTACTACTCTTACTACTGCTACTGCTACTGCTACTACTGCTGCTACTGCTACTACTGTTGCTGCTCCTACTCCTGCTGCTACAGATACTACTCAGACTACTACTGCTACTGCTACTACTACTGCTACTGATGCTGCTGGTACTGCTGCTGCTACTTCTAGTGTTGCTGCTACTACTGGTGCTTCTACTGCTAATGTTGCTGCTGTTGCTGCTGCTGCTACTGCTACTGTTGTTGCTGCTGCTACTGTTGCTGCTGGTACTGCTGCTGCTGCTACTGCTACTGCTGCTGCTGGTACTACTGCTGCTACTGCTAATGTTGTTGCTACTACTGCTGCTGCTACTGCTACTGCTGTTGCTGCTGCTGTTGCTGCTGCTAATGCTGCTGCTGCTACTGCTACTGCTGGTACTGCTGCTGCTACTGCTACTGTTGCTGCTATTACTACTGCTACTACTGCTGCTACTCCTACTCCTGCTGCTGGTACTGCTGCTGGTACTGCTTCTGTTGCTGCTACTACTGCCGCTGCTACTGCTACTGCTGTTGCTGCTGCTGTTGCTACCGCTAATGCTGCTGTTGCTACTGCTACTGCTACTGCTGCTGCTGGTACTACTACTGCTACTACTACTGTTGCTGCTGCTACTGCTGCTACTACTGCCGCAGCTACTGCTACTGCTGCTGTTACTGCAGCTGCTGCTACTGCTACTGCTAGTGCTGGAACTGCTGCTGCTACTTCTACTGTTGTTGCTACTACTGCTGCTGCTACTGCTACTGCTGTTCCTGCTGCTACTGCTGCTACTACTGCTGCTGCTACTGCTAATGCTATTGCTACTGCTACTGCTGCTGCTACTCCTGCTGCTGCTACTGCTTCTACTGCTGCTGCTCCTACTCCTGCTGCTACTGCTACTACTGCTGCTGCTCCTACTTCTGCTGCTACTACTCAGACTACTGCTAGTACTACTGCTACTGATACTGCTACTGCTGCTGCTGCAGGTACTGCTGCTGCTGATACTGCAGTAGCAGCAGCACCAGCAGCACTACTGCTACTGATACTGCTACTGCTGCTGCTGCAGGTACTACTGCTACTGATACTGCAGTAGCAGCAGCACCAGCAGCAGTAGCAGCAGGAGTAGTAGCAGTAGCAGCAGTAGTAGCAGCAGCAGTAGCAGTAGCAGCAGCAGTAGGAGTAGCAGCAGTAGCAGCAGCAACAGCAGCAGCATTAGCAGTGGCAGCACCAGTAGTAGCAGCAACAGTAGCAGTACCAGCAGGAGTTTCAGCAGCACCAACGGTAGCAGTAGAAGTAGTAGTACCAGTACTCTGAGTAGTAGCAGTAGCAGCAGGAGTAGGAGCAGCAGCAGTAGTAGCAGCAGCAGCAGTAGCAGTAGCCGTAGCAGTAGCAGTAGCAGTAGTAAGACTAGGAGTAGTAGTAGTAGCAGCAGGAGTAGGAGCAGTAGCAGTAGCAGCAGTACGAGCACAAGTAGCAGTAGCAGTAGTAGCAGTAGTATGAGAAGGAGTAGTAGTAGTAGTAGTAGGAGCAGTAGTAGCAGTAGTAGCAGTAGTCTGAGTAGTAGCAGTAGCAGCAGGAGTAGGAGCAGTAGCAGTAGCAGCAGTACGAGCACAAGTAGCAGTAGCAGTAGTAGCAGTAGTATGAGAAGGAGTAGTAGTAGTAGTAGGAGCAGTAGTAGAAGTAGTCTGAGTAGTAGCAGTAGCAGCAGGAGTAGGAGCAGCAGCAGTAGAAGCAGTAGCAGTAGCAGCAGCAACAGCAGCAGCAGCAGTAGCAGTAGCTGCAGCAGTAGTAGCAGCAGTAGCAGCAGCAACAGTAGCAGTAGCAGTAGTAGTAGCAACAGCAGCATTAGCGGCAGCAACAGCAGCAGCAACAGCAGTAGCAGTAGCAGCGGCAGTAGTAGCAGCAACAGTAGCAGTACCAGCAGCAGTACCAGCAGCAGGAGTAGGAGTAGCAGCAGTAGTAGCATACCAGCAGCATCAGTAGCAGTAGTAGTAGCAGTAGCAGCAGTAGTCTGAGTAGTATCTGTAGCAGCAGGAGTAGGAGCAGCAACAGTAGTAGCAGTAGCAGCAGCAGTAGTAGCAGTAGCAGTAGCAGTAGTAAGAGTAGTAGCAGTAGTAGGAGTAGTAGCAGTAGCAGCAGGAGTAGGAGCAGTAGCAGCAGTAGTAGCAGCAGTAGTAGCAGCAGGAGTAGGAGACGTAGCAGTAGCAGCAGTAGCAGCAGAAGTAGCAGTAGCAGTAGTAGGAGAAGGAGTAGTAGTAGTAGTAGGAGCAGTAGTAGCAGTAGGAGCAGTAGTCTGAGTAGTAGTAGCAGTAGCAGCAGGAGTAGTAGCAGTAGCAGCAGTAGTAGCAGCAGCAGTAGCAGTAGCAGCAGCGGCAGGAGTAGCAGCAGTAGCAGCAGCAACAGCAGCAGCATTAGCAGTGGCAGCACCAGTAGTAGCAGCAACAGTAGCAGTACCAGCAGGAGTTTCAGCAGCACCAACGGTAGCAGTAGAAGTAGTAGTAGCAGTACTCTGAGTAGTAGCAGCAGGAGTAGGAGCAGCAGTAGTAGCAGTAGCCGTAGCAGTAGCAGTAGTAAGACTAGGAGCAGTAGTAGCAGTAGTAGCAGTAGTAGCAATAGTAGCAGTAGTAGGAGTAGTAGCAGTAGCAGCAGAAGTAGGAGCAGTAGCAGTAGCAGCAGTACGAGCACAAGTAGCAGTAGCAGTAGTATGAGAAGGAGTAGTAGTAGTAGTAGGAGCAGTAGTAGCAGTAGTAGCAGTAGTCTGAGTAGTAGCAGTAGCAGCAGGAGTAGGAGCAGTAGCAGTAGCAGCAGTACGAGCACAAGTAGCAGTACAGTAGTAGCAGTAGTATGAGAAGGAGGAGTAGTAGTAGTAAGAGCAGTAGTAGCAGTAGTCTGAGTTGTAGCAGTAGCAACAGGAGTAGGAGCAGCAGCAGTAGAAGCAGTAGCAGCAGCAGCAGTAGCAGTAGCAGTAGCAGTAGCAGCAGTAGTAGTAGCAGCAATAGCTGCAGCACCAGTAGTAGCAGTAGCAGCAGCAGTAGTAGCAGCAACAGTAGCAGTAGCAGCAGTACCATCAGCAGCAGCAGTAGTAGAAGCATTAGCAGTAGCAGTAGGAGTAGTAGTAGCAGTTGTCTGAGTAGTAGCAGTAGCAGCAGGAGTAGGAGAAGCAGCAGTAGTAGCAGTAGCAGCAACAGTAGTAGCAGCAGTAGTAGTGCCAGTAGGAGTACTAGTAGTAGCAGTAGTAGCAGTAGTAGGAGTACTAGTAGTAGCAATAGGAGTATGAGCAGTAGCAGTAGTTGCAGTAGCAGTAGCAATAGTAGCAGTAAGAGTAGCAGTAGTAGTAGCAGTAGTCTGAGTAGTAATAGTAGGAGCAGGAGTAGGAGCGGCAGCAGAAGTAGCAGTAGCAGAAGTAGTAGCAGCAGTAGTAGTAGCAGCAGCAGTAGCAGCAGCAGCAGTAGCAGTAGCAGTAGTAGCAGTAGGAGCAGCAGTAGCAGTAGCAGCAGCTGCAGTAGCAGCAGCACCAGCAGCAGCAGCAGCAGTAGCTGCTGCAGTAGTAGCAGCAGCAGCAGCAACAACAGTAGCAGTAGCAGTAGTAGTACCAGCAGCAGTAGCAGTAGCAGTAGCAACAGCAGCATTAGCGGCAGCAACAGCAGCAGCAACAGTAGTAGCAGTAGCAGCAGCAGTATAAGCAGCAACAGTAGCAGTACCAGCAGCAGTACCAGCAGCAGCAGTAGGAGTAGCAGCACTAGTAGCAGTAGTAATAGCAGCAACAGTAGCAGTAGCAGCAGCAGTACCAGCAGCAGCAGTAGTAGTAGCAGCAGCAGCATTAGCAGCAGCAACAGCAGTAGCAGTAGCAGCAGCAGTAGTAGCAACAACATTAGCAGTAGCAGCAGCAGTACCAGCAGTAGCAGTAGTAGTAGCAGCAGCAGTACCAGCAGCAGCAACAGTAGCAGCAGCAACAACAGTAGCAGTAGCAGCAGCAGTAGCAGCAGCAACATTAGCAGTAGAAGCACCAGTAGTAGCAGCAACAGTAGAAGTAGCAGCAGCAGTACCACCAGCATCAGTACCATTAGCAGCAGTAGCAGTAGTAGTAGCAGTAGCAGCAGTAGTCTGAGTAGTAGCAGTAGCAGCAGGAGTAGGAGCAGCAACAGTAGTAGCAGTAGCAGCAGCAGTAGTAGCAGTAGCAGTAGCTGTAGTAAGAGTAGTAGCAGCAGTAGGAGTAGTAGCAGTAGCAGCAGGAGTAGGAGCAGTAGCAGTAGCAGCAGTAGTAGCAGCAGGAGTAGGAGACGTAGCAGTAGCAGCAGTAGCAGCAGAAGTAGCAGTAGCAGTAGTAAGAGTAGGAGTAGTAGTAGTAGGAGCAGTAGTAGCAGTAGGAGCAGTAGTAGCAGTAGTCTGAGTAGTAGTAGCAGTAGCAGCAGGAGTAGTAGCAGTAGCAGCAGTAGTAGCAGCAGCAGTAGCAGTAGCAGCAGCAGCAGGAGTAGCAGCAGTAGCAGCAGCAACAGCAGCAGCATTAGCAGTGGCAGCACCAGTAGTAGCAGCAACAGTAGCAGTACCAGCAGGAGTTTCAGCAGCACCAACGGTAGCGGTAGAAGTAGTAGTAGCAGTACTCTGAGTAGTAGCAGTAGCAGCAGGAGTAGGAGCAGCAGCAGTAGTAGCAGCAGCAGTAGCAGTAGCCGTAGCAGTAGCAGTAGCAGTAGTAAGACTAGGAGCAGTAGTAGCAGTAGTAGCAATAGTAGCAGTAGTAGTAGTAGTAGCAGCAGGAGTAGGAGCAGTAGCAGTAGCAGCAGTACGAGCACAAGTAGCAGTAGCAGTAGTAGCAGTAGTATGAGAAGGAGTAGTAGTAGTAGTAGTAGGAGCAGTAGTAGCAGTAGTAGCAGTAGTCTGAGTAGTAGCAGTAGCAGCAGGAGTAGGAGCAGTAGCAGTAGCAGCAGTACGAGCACAAGTAGCAGTAGCAGTAGTAGCAGTAGTATGAGAAGGAGTAGTAGTAGTAGTAGTAGGAGCAGTAGTAGAAGTAGTCTGAGTAGTAGCAGTAGCAGCAGGAGTAGGAGCAGCAGCAGTAGAAGCAGTAGCAGCAGCTGCAGTAGCAGCAGCAACAGCAGCAGCAGCAGCAGTAGCAGTAGCTGCAGCAGTAGTAGCAGCAGTAGCAGCAGCAACAGTAGCAGTAGCAGTAGTAGTACCAGCAGCAGTAGCAGTAGCAGTAGCAACAGCAGCATTAGCGGCAGCAACAGCAGCAGCAACAGCAGTAGCAGTAGCAGCAGCAGTAGTAGCAGCAACAGTAGCAGTACCAGCAGCAGTACCAGCAGCAGCAGTAGGAGTAGCAGCACTAGTAGCAGTAGTAATAGCAGCAACAGTAGTAGTAGCAGCAGCAGTACCAGCAGCAGCAGTAGCAGTAGCAGCAGCAGCATTAGCAGCAGCAACAGCAGTAGCAGTAGCAGCAGCAGTAGTAGCAACAACATTAGCAGTAGCAGCAGCAGTACCAGTAGTAGTAGCAGCAGCAGTACCAGCAGCAACAGTAGCAGTAGCAGCAGCAGTAGCAGCAGCAACATTAGCAGTAGAAGCACCAGTAGTAGCAGCAACATTAGAAGTAGCAGCAGCAGTACCAGCAGCATCAGTACCATTAGCAGCAGTAGCAGTAGTAGTAGCAGTAGCAGCAGTAGTCTGAGTAGTAGCAGTAGCAGCAGGAGTAGGAGCAGCAACAGTAGTAGAAGTAGCAGTAGTAGTAGCAGTAGCAGTAGCAGTAGCAGTAGTAAGAGTAGTTGCAGCAGTAGGAGTAGTAGCAGTAGCAGCAGGAGTAGGAGCAGTAGCAGTAGCAGCAGTAGTAGCAGCAGGAGTAGGAGACGTAGCAGTAGCAGCAGTAGCAGCAGAAGTAGCAGTAGCAGTAGTAAGAGTAGGAGTAGTAGTAGTAGGAGCAGTAGTAGCAGTAGGAGCAGTAGTAGCAGTAGTCTGAGTAGTAGTAGCAGTAGCAGCAGGAGTAGAAGCAGTAGCAGCAGTAGTAGTAGCAGTAGCAGCAGCAGCAGCAGCAGGAGTAGCAGCAGTAGCAGCAGCAACAACAGCAGCATTAGCAGTGGCAGCACCAGTAGTAGCAGCAACAGTAGCAGTACCAGCAGGAGTTTCAGCAGCACCAACGGTAGCAGTAGAAGTAGTAGTAGCAGTACTCTGAGTAGTAGCAGTAGCAGCAGGAGTAGGAGCAGCAGCAGTAGTAGCAGCAGCAGCAGCAGTAGCAGTAGCCGTAGCAGTAGCAGTAGCAGTAGTAAGACTAGGAGCAGTAGTAGCAGTAGTAGCAATAGTAGCAGTAGTAGTAGTAGCAGCAGGAGTAGGAGCAGTAGCAGTAGCAGCAGTACGAGCACAAGTAGCAGTAGCAGTAGTAGCAGTAGTATGAGAAGGAGTAGTAGTAGTAGTAATAGGAGCAGTAGTAGCAGTAGTAGCAGTAGTCTGAGTAGTAGCAGTAGCAGCAGGAGTAGCAGCAGTAGCAGTAGCAGCAGTACGAGCACAAGTAGCAGTAGCAGTAGTAGCAGTAGTATGAGAAGGAGTAGTAGTAGTAGTAGGAGCAGTAGTAGCAGTAGTCTGAGTAGTAGCAGTAGCAGCAGGAGTAGGAGCAGCAGCAGTAGAAGCAGTAGCAGCAGCAGCAGTAGCAGTAGCAGTAGCAGTAGTAGCAGCAATAGCTGCAGCAACAGTAGTAGCAGTAGCAGCAGCAGTAGTAGCAGCAACAGTAGCAGTAGCAGCAGCAGTACCATCAGCAGCAGTAGTAGTAGAAGCATTAGCTGTAGCAGTAGTAGTAGCAGTAGCCTGAGTAGTAGCAGTAGCAGCATGAGTAGGAGCAGCAGCAGTAGCAGTAGCAGCAACAGTAGTAGCAGCAGTAGTAGCGCCAGTAGGAGTACTAGTAGTAGCAGTAGTAGCAGTAGTAGGAGTACTAGTAGTAGCAGTAGGAGTAGGAGCAGTAGCAGTAGTTGCAGTAGCAGTAGTAACATTAGTAGGAGTAGGAGTAGTAGTAGTAGTAGGAGCAATAGTAGTAGTAGGTACAGTAGTAGCAGTAGTAGCAACAACATTAGCAGTAGCAGCAGCAGTACAAGCAGCAGCAGTAGCAGTAGCAGTAGCAGCAGTACCAGCAGCAATAGTAGCAGCAGCAACAACAGTAGCAGCAGCAGTAGCAGCAGCAACAACATCAACATTAGCAGTAGAAGCACCAGTAGTAGCAGCAACAGTAGAAGTAGCAGCAGCAGTACCAACAGCATCAGTACCAGCAGCAGCAGTAGCAGTAGTAGTAGCAGTAGCAGCAGTAGTCTGAGTAGTAGCAGTAGCAGCAGGAGTAGGAGCAGCAACAGTAGTAGGAGTAGCAGCAGCAGTAGTAGCAGTTGCAGTAGCAGTAGTAAGAGTAGTAGCAGTAGTAGGAGTAGTAGCAGTAGCAGCAGGAGTAGGAGCAGTAGCAGTAGTATGAGAAGGAGTAGTAGTAGTAGGAGCAGTAGTAGCAGTAGTCTGAGTAGTAGCAGTAGCAGCAGGAGTAGGAGCAGTAGCAGTAGCAGCAGTACGAGCACATGTAGCAGTAGCAGTAGTAGCAGTAGTATGAGAAGGAGTAGTAGTAGTAAGAGCAGTAGTAGCAGTAGTCTGAGTAGTAGCAGTAGCAACAGGAGTAGGTGCAGTAGCAGCAGGAACAGTAGCAGCAGCAGCAGTAGCAGTAGCAGCAGTAGTAGTAGCAGCAATAGCTGCAGCAATAGTAGTAACAGTAGCAGCAACAGTAGTAGCAGCAACAGTAGCAGTAGCAGCAGCAGTACCATCAGCAGCAGCAGTAGTAGAAGCATTAGCAGTAGCAGTAGTAGTAGCAGTAGTCTGAGTAGTAGCAGTAGCAGCAGGAGTAGGAGCAGCAGCAGTAGTAGCAGTAGCAGCAGTAGTAGTAGTAGCAGCAGTAGTAGCTGCAGCAGTAGTAGCAGTAGGAGCAATAGTAGCAGTAGTAGGAGTAGTAGCAGTAGCAGCAGGAGTAGGAGCAGTAGCAGTAGCAGTAGCAGTTGCAGTAGTAGTAGTAGGAGCAGTAGTAGCAGTAGTAGGACTAGTAGCAGTAGCAGCAGGATTAGGAGCAGTAGCAGTAGCAGCAGTAGTAGCAGTAGCAGCAGCAGTAGCAGTAGCAGTAGCAGCAGCAGTAGCAGGAGCAGTAGCAGGAGCAGGAGCAGTAGCAGGAGCAGTAGCAGCAGCAACAGTAGTAGCAGCAGCTGCAGTAGCAGTAGTAGTATCAGTAGCAGTAGCAGCATCAGCAGCAATAGCAGCAGCAACAGCAGTAGCAGCAGCAGCAGTAGCAGCAACATTAGCAGTAGCAGCACCAGTAGTACCAGCAACAGTAGCAGTAGCAGCAGCAGTACCTGCAGCAGCAGTAGTAGCAGTAGCAGTATCAGTAGCAGTAGTACTAGCAGTAGTCTGAGTAGTAGCAGCAGAAGTAGGAGCAGCAGCAGTAGTAGCAGCAGGAGTAGGAGCAGCAGCAGTAGCAGCAGCAGGAGTAGCAGCAGCAGTAGCAGTAGCAATAGCAGTAGCAGCAGCAGTAGTAGCAGCAGCAGTAGCAGCATGAACAGCAGTAGCAGTAGCAGCAGCAGTAGTAGCAACAACAGTAGAAGTAGCAGCAGCAGTTCCAGCACTAGTAGTAGCAGTAGCAGCAGTTGCAGTAGCAGCAGCAACAGCAGCAGCAGCAGCAGTAGCAGTAGCTGCAGCAGTAATAGCAGCAGTAGCAGCAGCAACAGTAGCAGTAGCAGTAGTAGTACCAGCAGCAGCAGTAGCAGTAGCAACAGCAGCATTAGCGGCAGCAACAGCAGCATCAACAGCAGTAGCAGTAGCAGCAGCAGTAGCAGCAACAGTAGTAGTACCAGCAGCAGTACCAGCAGCAGCAGTAGGAGTAGCAGTAGTAGTAGCAGTAGTAATAGCAGCAACAGTAGCAGTAGCAGCAGCAGCATTAGCAGCAGCAACAGCAGCAGCAACAGCAGTAGCAGTAGCAGCAGCAGTAGTAGCAACAACATTAGCAGTAGTAGCAGTAGTCTGAGTAGTAGCAGTAGCAGCAGGAGTAGGAGCAGTAGCAGTAGCAGCAGTACGAGCACAAGTAGCAGTAGCAGTAGTAGCAGTAGTATGAGAAGGAGTAGTAGTAGTAGTAGTAGGAGCAGTAGTAGAAGTAGTCTGAGTAGTAGCAGTAGCAGCAGGAGTAGGAGCAGCAGCAGTAGAAGCAGTAGCAGCAGCTGCAGTAGCAGCAGCAACAGCAGCAGCAGCAGCAGTAGCAGTAGCTGCAGCAGTAGTAGCAGCAGTAGCAGCAGCAACAGTAGCAGTAGCAGTAGTAGTACCAGCAGCAGTAGCAGTAGCAGTAGCAACAGCAGCATTAGCGGCAGCAACAGCAGCAGCAACAGCAGTAGCAGTAGCAGCAGCAGTAGTAGCAGCAACAGTAGCAGTACCAGCAGCAGTACCAGCAGCAGCAGTAGGAGTAGCAGCACTAGTAGCAGTAGTAATAGCAGCAACAGTAGTAGTAGCAGCAGCAGTACCAGCAGCAGCAGTAGCAGTAGCAGCAGCAGCATTAGCAGCAGCAACAGCAGTAGCAGTAGCAGCAGCAGTAGTAGCAACAACATTAGCAGTAGCAGCAGCAGTACCAGCAGTAGCAGTAGTAGTAGTAGCAGCAGCAGTACCAGCAGCAACAGTAGCAGCAGCAACAACAGTAGCAGTAGCAGCAGCAGTAGCAGCAGCAACATTAGCAGTAGAAGCACCAGTAGTAGCAGCAACATTAGAAGTGGCAGCAGCAGTACCAGCAGCATCAGTACCATTAGCAGCAGTAGCAGTAGTAGTAGCAGTAGCAGCAGTAGTCTGAGTAGTAGCAGTAGCAGCAGGAGTAGGAGCAGCAACAGTAGTAGCAGTAGCAGTAGTAGTAGCAGTAGCAGTAGCAGTAGCAGTAGTAAGAGTAGTTGCAGCAGTAGGAGTAGTAGCAGTAGCAGCAGGAGTAGGAGCAGTAGCAGTAGCAGCAGTAGTAGCAGCAGGAGTAGGAGACGTAGCAGTAGCAGCAGTAGCAGCAGAAGTAGCAGTAGCAGTAGTAAGAGTAGGAGTAGTAGTAGTAGGAGCAGTAGTAGCAGTAGGAGCAGTAGTAGCAGTAGTCTGAGTAGTAGTAGCAGTAGCAGCAGGAGTAGAAGCAGTAGCAGCAGTAGTAGCAGCAGTAGCAGCAGCAGCAGCAGCAGGAGTAGCAGCAGTAGCAGCAGCAACAACAGCAGCATTAGCAGTGGCAGCACCAGTAGTAGCAGCAACAGTAGCAGTACCAGCAGGAGTTTCAGCAGCACCAACGGTAGCAGTAGAAGTAGTAGTAGCAGTACTCTGAGTAGTAGCAGTAGCAGCAGGAGTAGGAGCAGCAGCAGTAGTAGCAGCAGCAGCAGCAGTAGCAGTAGCCGTAGCAGTAGCAGTAGCAGTAGTAAGACTATGAGCAGTAGTAGCAGTAGTAGCAATAGTAGCAGTAGTAGTAGTAGCAGCAGGAGTAGGAGCAGTAGCAGTAGCAGCAGTACGAGCACAAGTAGCAGTAGCAGTAGTAGCAGTAGTATGAGAAGGAGTAGTAGTAGTAGTAATAGGAGCAGTAGTAGCAGTAGTAGCAGTAGTCTGAATAGTAGCAGTAGCAGCAGGAGTAGCAGCAGTAGCAGTAGCAGCAGTACGAGCACAAGTAGCAGTAGCAGTAGTAGCAGTAGTATGAGAAGGAGTAGTAGTAGTAGGAGCAGTAGTAGCAGTAGTCTGAGTAGTAGCAGTAGCAGCAGGAGTAGGAGCAGCAGCAGTAGAAGCAGTAGCAGCAGCAGCAGTAGCAGCAGCAGCAGTAGCAGTAGCAGTAGTAGCAGCAATAGCTGCAGCAACAGTAGTAGCAGTAGCAGCAGCAGTAGTAGCAGCAACAGTAGCAGTAGCAGCAGCAGTACCATCAGCAGCAGTAGTAGTAGAAGCATTAGCTGTAGCAGTAGTAGTAGCAGTAGCCTGAGTAGTAGCAGTAGCAGCATGAGTAGGAGCAGCAGCAGTAGCAGTAGCAGCAACAGTAGTAGCAGCAGTAGTAGCGCCAGTAGGAGTACTAGTAGTAGCAGTAGTAGCAGTAGTAGGAGTAATAGTAGTAGCAGTAGGAGTAGGAGCAGTAGCAGTAGTTGCAGTAGCAGTAGTAACAGTAGTAGGAGTAGGAGTAGTAGTAGTAGTAGGAGCAATAGTAGTAGTAGGTACAGTAGTAGCAGTAGTAGCAACAACATTAGCAGTAGCAGCAGCAGTACAAGCAGCAGCAGTAGCAGTAGCAGTAGCAGCAGTACCAGCAGCAATAGTAGCAGCAGCAACAACAGTAGCAGCAGCAGTAGCAGCAGCAACAACATCAACATTAGCAGTAGAAGCACCAGTAGTAGCAGCAACAGTAGAAGTAGCAGCAGCAGTACCAACAGCATCAGTACCAGCAGCAGCAGTAGCAGTAGTAGTAGCAGTAGCAGCAGTAGTCTGAGTAGTAGCAGTAGCAGCAGGAGTAGGAGCAGCAACAGTAGTAGGAGTAGCAGCAGCAGTAGTAGCAGTTGCAGTAGCAGTAGTAAGAGTAGTAGCAGTAGTAGGAGTAGTAGCAGTAGCAGCAGGAGTAGGAGCAGTAGCAGTAGTATGAGAAGGAGTAGTAGTAGTAGGAGCAGTAGTAGCAGTAGTCTGAGTAGTAGCAGTAGCAGCAGGAGTAGGAGCAGTAGCAGTAGCAGCAGTACGAGCACATGTAGCAGTAGCAGTAGTAGCAGTAGTATGAGAAGGAGTAGTAGTAGTAGTAAGAGCAGTAGTAGCAGTAGTCTGAGTAGTAGCAGTAGCAACAGGAGTAGGTGCAGTAGCAGCAGGAACAGTAGCAGCAGCAGCAGTAGCAGTAGCAGCAGTAGTAGTAGCAGCAATAGCTGCAGCAATAGTAGTAACAGTAGCAGCAACAGTAGTAGCAGCAACAGTAGCAGTAGCAGCAGCAGTACCATCAGCAGCAGCAGTAGTAGAAGCATTAGCAGTAGCAGTAGTAGTAGCAGTAGTCTGAGTAGTAGCAGTAGCAGCAGGAGTAGGAGCAGCAGCAGTAGTAGCAGTAGCAGCAGTAGTAGTAGTAGCAGCAGTAGTAGCTGCAGCAGTAGTAGCAGTAGGAGCAATAGTAGCAGTAGTAGGAGTAGTAGCAGTAGCAGCAGGAGTAGGAGCAGTAGCAGTAGCAGTTGCAGTAGTAGTAGTAGGAGCAGTAGTAGCAGTAGTAGGACTAGTAGCAGTAGCAGCAGGATTAGGAGCAGTAGCAGTAGCAGCAGTAGTAGCAGTAGCAGCAGCAGTAGCAGTAGCAGTAGCAGCAGCAGTAGCAGGAGCAGTAGCAGGAGCAGGAGCAGTAGCAGGAGCAGTAGCAGCAGCAACAGTAGTAGCAGCAGCTGCAGTAGCAGTAGTAGTATCAGTAGCAGTAGCAGCATCAGCAGCAATAGCAGCAGCAACAGCAGTAGCAGCAGCAGTAGTAGCAGCAGTAGCAGCAACATTAGCAGTAGCAGCACCAGTAGTAGCAGCAACAGTAGCAGTAGCAGCAGCAGTACCTGCAGCAGCAGCAGTAGCAGTAGCAGTATCAGTAGCAGTAGTACTAGCAGTAGTCTGAGTAGTAGCAGCAGAAGTAGGAGCAGCAGCAGTAGTAGCAGCAGGAGTAGGAGCAGCAGGAGTAGCAGCAGCAGTAGCAGTAGCAATAGCAGTAGCAGCAGCAGTAGTAGTAGCAGCAGTAGCAGCATGAACAGCAGTAGCAGTAGCAGCAGCAGTAGTAGCAACAACAGTAGAAGTAGCAGCAGCAGTTCCAGCACTAGTAGTAGCAGTAGCAGCAGCTGCAGTAGCAGCAGCAACAGCAGCAGCAGCAGCAGTAGCAGTAGCTGCAGCAGTAATAGCAGCAGTAGCAGCAGCAACAGTAGCAGTAGCAGTAGTAGTACCAGCAGCAGCAGTAGCAGTAGCAACAGCAGCATTAGCGGCAGCAACAGCAGCATCAACAGCAGTAGCAGTAGCAGCAGCAGTAGCAGCAACAGTAGTAGTACCAGCAGCAGTACCAGCAGCAGCAGTAGGAGTAGCAGTAGTAGTAGCAGTAGTAATAGCAGCAACAGTAGCAGTAGCAGCAGCAGCATTAGCAGCAGCAACAGCAGCAGCAACAGCAGTAGCAGTAGCAGCAGCAGTAGTAGCAACAACATTAGCAGTAGCAGCAGTAGTACCAGCAGCAGCAGTAGCAGTAGCAGCAGCAGCAGTACCAGCAGCAACAGTAGCAGCAGCAACAACAGTAGCAGTAGCAGCAGCAGCAACAGCAGCAACAACAGCAACAGCAGCAACATTAGCAGTGGAAGCACCAGTAGTAGCAGCAACAGTAGAAGTAGCAGCAGCAGTACCAGCAGCATCAGTAGCAGTAGTAGTAGCAGTAGCAGCAGTAGTCTGAGTAGTAGCAGTAGCAACAGGAGTAGGAGCAGCAACAGTAGTAGCAGTAGCAGCAGCAGTAGTAGCAGTAGCAGTAGCAGTAGTAAGAGTAGTAGCAGTAGTAGGAGTAGTAGCAGTAGCAGCAGGAGTAGGAGCGGTAGCAGCAGTAGTAGCAGCAGGAGTAGGAGACGTAGCAGTAGCAGCAGAAGTAGCAGTAGCAGTAGTAGGAGTAGGAGTAGTAGTATCAGTAGCAGTAGCAGCATCAGCAGCAATAGCAGCAGCAACAGCAGTAGCAGCAACAGTAGTAGCAGCAGTAGCAGCAACATTAGCAGTAGCAGCACCAGTAGTAGCAGCAACAGTAGCAGTAGCAGCAGCAGTACCTGCAGCAGCAGCACTAGCAGTAGCAGTATCAGTAGCAGTAGTACTAGCAGTAGTCTGAGTAGTAGCAGCAGAAGTAGGAGCAGCAGCAGTAGTAGCAGCAGGAGTAGGAGCAGCAGCAGTAGCAGCAGCAGGAGTAGCAGCAGCAGTAGCAGTAGCAATAGCAGTAGCAGCAGCAGTAGTAGCAGCAGCAGTAGCAGCATGAACAGCAGTAGCAGTAGCAGCAGCAGTAGTAGCAACAACAGTAGAAGTAGCAGCAGCAGTTCCAGCACTAGCAGTAGCAGTAGCAGCAGCTGCAGTAGTAGCAGCAGGAGTAGGAGACGTAGCAGTAGCAGCAGAAGTAGCAGTAGCAGTAGTAGGAGTAGGAGTAGTAGTAGTAATAGGAGCAGTAGTAGCAGTAGGAGCAGTAGTCTGAGTAGTAGTAGCAATAGCAGCAGTAGCAGCAGCAGTAGCAGTAGCAGCAGCGGCAGGAGTAGCAGCAGTAGCAGCAGCATTAGCAGTAGCAGCACCAGTAGTAGCAGCAATAGTAGCAGTACCAGCAGGAGTTTCAGCAGCACCAACGGTGGCAATAGAAGTAGTAGTAGCAGTACTCTGAGTAGTAGCAGTAGCAGCAGGAGTAGGAGCAGCAGCAGTAGTAGCAGCAGCAGCAACAGCAGTAGCAGTAGCCGTAGCAGTAGCAGTAGCAGTAGTAAGACTAGGAGCAGTAGTAGCAGTAGTAGCAGTAGTAGCAATAGTAGCAGTAGTAGGAGTAGTAGCAGTAGCAGCAGGAGTAGGAGCAGTAGCAGTAGCAGCAGTACGAGCACAAGTAGCAGTAGCAGTAGTAGCAGTAGTATGAGAAGGAGTAGTAGTAGTAGTAGGAGCAGTAGTAGCAGTAGTAGCAGTAGTCTGAGTAGTAGCAGTAGCAGCAGGATTAGGAGCAGTAGCAGTAGCAGCAGTACGAGCACAAGTAGCAGTAGCAGTAGTAGCAGTAGTATGAGAAGGAGTAGTAGTAGTAAGAGCAGTAGTAGCAGTAGTCTGAGTAGTAGCAGTAGCAACAAGAGTAGGAGCAGCAGCAGTAGAAGCAGTAGCAGCAGCAGCAGTAGCAGCAGCAGCAGTAGCAGGAGCAGCAGTAGCAGTAGCAGTAGCAGTAGCAGCAGTAGTAGTAGCAGCAATAGCTGCAGCAACAGTAGTAACAGTAGCAGCAGCAGTAGTAGCAGCAACAGTAGCAGTAGCAGCAGCAGTACCATCAGCAGCAGCAGTAGTAGAAGCATTAGCAGTAGCAGTAGCAGTAGTAGTAGCAGTAGTAGCAGGAGTAGGAGCAGCAGCAGTAGTAGCAGTAGCAGCAGTAGCAGTAGCAGTAGCAGTAGGAGCAGTAGTAGCAGTAGTAGGAGTAGTAGCAGTAGCAGCAGGAGTAGGAGCAGTAGCAACAACAGTAGAAGTATCAGTTGCAGTAGTAGTAGTAGGAGCAGAAGTAGCAGTAGTAGGAGTAGTAGCACTAGTAGTAGGATTAGGAGCAGTAGCAGTAGCAGCAGTAGTAGCAGCAGCAGTAGCAGGAGCAGGAGCAGTAGCAGGAGAAGTAGCAAACCAGGAGCAGTAGCAGGAGCAGGAGCAGTAGCAGCTTGCAGTAGTAGTAGCAGTAGATGCAGTAGAAGTAGCAGTAGTAGTATCAGTAGCAGTAGCAACATCAGCAGCAGTAGCAGCAGCAACAACAGTAGCTGCAGCAGTAGTAGCAGCAGCATTAGCAGTAGCAGCACCAGTAGTAGCAGCAACAGTAGCAGTAGCAGCAGCAGTATCAGTAGTAGTAGCAGTAGTAGTAGCAGTAGTCTGAGTAGTAGCAGCTGGAGTAGGAGCAGTAGCAGTAGTAGCAGTAGCAGCAGGAGTAGGAGCAGCAGCAGTAGAAGCAGTAGCAGCAGCAGCAAGAGTAGCAGCAGCAGTAGCAGTAGCAGTAGCAGCAGCATTAGTAGCAGCAGTAGCAGCAGGAACAGCAGTAGCAGTAGAAGTAGCAGCAGCAGTAGTAGCAACAACAGTAGTAGTAGCAGCAGCAGTACCAGCACTAGCAGTAGCAGTAGCAGCAGTAGCAGTAGCAGCAGCTGCAGTAGCAGCAGCAACAGCAGTAGCAGTAGCAACAGCAGTAGTAGCCGCACTAGCAGCAGCAACAGTAGCAGTAGCAGCAACAGTACCAGCAGCAGCAGTAGCAGTAGCAGTAGCAACAGCAGCATTAGCAGCAGCAGCAATAGCAGTAGCAGTAGCAGCAGTAACAGTACTAGTAGCAGCAGCAGTACCAGCAGCAGCAGTAGCAGCAGCAGTAGAAGCAGTAGCAGCAGTAGAAGCAGTTGCAGCAGCAGCAGTAGTAGCAGCAGCAGTAGCAGTAGCAATAGCAGTAGCAGTAGCAATAGCAGTAGCAGTAGCAGCATTAGTAGTAGCAGCAGTAGCTGCAGCAACAGTAGTAGCAGTAGCAGCAGCAGTAGTAGCAGCAACAGTAGCAGTAGCAGCAGCAGTACCATCAGCAGTAGTAGTAGTAGTAGCATTAGCAGTAGCAGTAGTAGTAGCAGTAGTCTGAGTAGTACCAGTAGCAGCAGGAGTAGGAGCAGCAGCAATAGTAGCAGTAGCAGCAATAATAGTAGCAGCAGCAGTAGTGCCAGTAGCCGTAGCAGTAGCAGTAGTAAGAATAGGAGCACTAGTAGCAGTAGTAGGAGCAGTAGCAGTAGTTGCAGTAGCAGCAGCAGTAGTAGCAGTAAGAGTAGCAGTAGTAGTAGCAGTTGCAGTAGTAGGAGCAGTAGTAGCAGTAGCAGCAGCAGTAGTAGCAGTAGCAGCAGTAGAAGCAGCAGTAGCAGTAGCAACAGCCGTAGCAGCAGCAGCAGCAGTAGCAGTAGCAGTAGTAGCAGTAGTAGTAGCAGTAGTCTGAGTAGTAACACTAGGAGCAGGAGTAGGAGCAGCATCAGTAGTAGCAGTAGCTGCAGTAGTAGCAGCAGTAGTAGTAGCAGCAGTAATAGTAGCAGCTGCAGTAGCTGCAGCTGCAGCAGTAGCAGTAGCAGTAGCAGTAGCAGTAGCAGTAGTAGTAGTGGGAGCAGTAGTAGCAGTAGTAGGACTAGTAGCAGTAGCAGCAGGAGTAGGAGCAGTAACAGTAGCAGTTGAAGTAGTAGTAGTAGGAGCAGTAGTAGCAGTAGTAGGAGTAGTATCACTAGCAGTAGGATTAGGAGCAGCAGCAGTAGCAGTAGCATCAGCAGTAGCATGAGAAGTAGCGAACCAGGAGCAGTAGCAGTAGCAGTAGCAGAAGCAGTAGCAGGAGCAGCTTGCAGTAGTAGTAGCAGTAGCTGCAGTAGCAGTAGCAGTATCAGTAGCAGTAGCAGCATCAGCAGCAGTAGCAGCAGCAACAGCAGCAGCAGCAGCAGCAGCAGCATTAGCAGTAGCAGCATCTGTAGTAGCGGCAACAGTAGCAGTAGCTGCAGCAGTACCTGCAGCAGCAGTATCAGTAGCAGTAGTAGTAGCAGTAGTCTGAGTAGTAGCAGCAGGAGTAGGAGCAGTAGCAGTAGTAGCAGTAGCAGCAGGAGTAGGAGCAGCAGCAGTAGAAGCAGTAGCAGCAGCAGCAGGAGTAGCAGTACCAATAGCAGCAGCAGTAGCAGCAGTAGTAGTAGCAGTAGAAGTAGCAGCAGCAGTAGTAGCAACAACAGTAGCAGTAGCAGCAGCAGTACCAGCACTAGTAGTAGCAGTAGCAGCAGTAGCAGTAGCAAAAGCTTCAGTTGCAGCAGCAGCAGTAGCAGTAGCAGCAGCAGTAGTAGCAGCAGCAACAGTAGCAGTAGCAGCAACAGTACCAGTAGCAGCAGTAGTAGTAGCAGTAGCAACAGCAGCATTAGCAGCAGCAACAGCAGCAGCAACAGCAGTAGCAGTAGCAGCAGCAGTAGTAGCAGCAATAGTAGCAGAAGCAGTAGAAGCAGTAGCAGCAGTAGAAGCAGTAGCAGCAGCAGAAGTAGTAGCAGCAGCAGTAGCAGTAGCAATAGCAGTAGCAGTAGCAGCATTAGTAGTAGCAGTAGTAGCTGCAGCAACAGGAGTAGCAGTAGCAGCAGCAGTAGTAGCAGCAATAGTAGCAGTAGCAGCAGAAGTACCATTAGCAGCAGTAGTAGTTGTAGCATTAACAGTAGTCGTAGCAGTAGTAGTAGCAGTAGTCTGAGTAGTAGCAGTAGCAGCAGGAGTAGGAGCAGCAACAGTAGTAGCAGTAGAAAAAAGAATAGTAGCAGCAGCAGTAGTGCCAGTAGCCGTAGCAGTAGCAGTAGTAAGAGTAGCAGTAGTAGTAGCAGTTGCAGTAGTAGGAGCAGTATTAGCAGTAGCAGTAGCAGCACGAGTAGGAGCAGTAGCAGCAGTAGAAGCAGCAGTAGCAGTAGCAATAGCAGCAGCCGTAGCAGCAGTAGCAGCAGTAGCAGTAGCAGTAGTAGCAGTAGTAGTAGCAGTAGTCTGAGTAGTAACAGTAGGAGCAGGAGTAGGAGCAGCAGCAGTAGTAGCAGTAGCAGCAGTAGTAGCAGTAGTAGTAGTAGCAGCAGTAGTAACTGCAGCAGTAGCAGTAGTAGCAGTAGGAGCAGTAGTAGGAGTAGCAGGAGTAGGAGCAGTAGCCGTAGCAGTTGCAGTAACAGTTGCAGTAGTACTAGTAGGAGCAGTAGTAGCAGTAGTAGGACTAGTAGCAGTAGCAGCAGGATTAGGAACAGTAGCAGTAGCAGCAGTAGTAGCAGTAGCAGTAGCAGTAGCAGGAGCAGGAGCAGGAGCAGGAGCAGTAGCAGGAGCAGTAGCAGCAGCAACAATAGTAGCAGCAGGAGTATGAGCAGCAGACGTAGTAGCAGTAGCAGCAGGAGTAGGAGCAGCAGCAGTAGAAGCAGTAGCAGCAGCAGGAGTAGCAGCAGCAGTAGCAGTAGCAATAGCAGTAGCAGTAGCAGCAGTAGTAGCAGCAGTGGCAGCAGGAACAGCTGTAGCAGTAGCAGCAGCAGTAGTAGCAACAACAGTAGAAGTAGCAGCAGCAGTACCAGCACTAGCAGTAGCAGTAGCAGCAGCTGCAGTAGCAGCAGCAACAGCATCAGCAGCAGTAGCAGTAGCTAAAGCAGTAGTAGCAGCAGTAGCAGCAGCAACAGTAGCAGTAGCGCCAGTAGTACCAGCAGCAGCAGTAGCAGTAGCGGTAGCAACATCAGCATTAGCGGCAGCAACAGCAGCAGCAACAGCAGTAGCAGTAGCAGCAGCAGTAGTAGCAGCAACAATAGCAGTACCAGCAGCAGTACCAGCAGCAGCAGTAGGAGTAGCAACAGTAGTAGCCGTAGTAATAGCAGCAACAGTAGCAGTAGCAGCAGCAGTACCAGCAGCAGTAGTAGCAGTAGCAGCACGAGTAGGAGCAGTAGCAGCAGCAGAAACAGCAGTAACAATAGCAGCAGCCGTAGCAGCAGCAGTAGCAGTAGTAGCAGTAGTAGTAGTAGTAGCAGTAGTCTGAGTAGTAACAGTAGGAGTAGGAGTAGGAGCAGCAGCAGTAGTAGCAGTAGCAGCAGTAGTAGCAGCAGTAGTAGTAGCAGCAGCAGTAGCAGTAGCAGTAGTAGCAGTAGGAGCAGTAGTAGCAGTAGTAGGAGTAGTAGCAGTAGTAGCAGTAGGAGCAGTAGCAACAGTAGTAGCAGCAGTAGCAGCAGCATTAGCAGTAGCATGACCAGTAGTAGCAGTAATAGTAGCAGTAGCAGCAGCAGTACCTGCAGCAACAGTATCAGTAGCAGTAGCAGTAGTAGTAGCAGTAATCTGAGTAGTAGCAGCAGGAGTAGGAGCAGTAGCAGTAGTAGCAGTAGCAGCAGGAGTAGGAGCAGCAGCAGTAGAAGCAGTTGCAGCAGCAGCAGGAGTAGCAGCAGTAGCAGTAGCAATAGCAGTAGCAGTAGTAGCAGCAGTAGTAGCAGCAGGAACAGCAGTAGCAGTAGAAGTAGCATCATCAGTAGCAGCAACAATAGTAGCAGTAGCAGCAGTAGTACCAGCACTAGAAGTAGCAATAGCAGCAGCTGCAGTAGCAGCAGCAACAGCAGTAGCAGTAGCAGCAGCAGTAGTAGCAGCAGTAGCAGCAGCAACAGTAGCAGTAGCAATAGCAGCATTAGTAGTAGCAGCAGTAGCTGCAGCAGCAGTAGTTGCAGCAACAGTAGTAGCAGTAGCAGCAGCAGTAGTAGCAGCAACAGTAGCAGTAGCAGCAGCAGTACCATTAGCAGCAGTAGTAGTAGTAGCATTAGCAGTAGCAGTAGCAGTAGTAGTAACAGTAGTCTGAGTAGTAGCTGTAGCAGCAGGAGTAGGAGCAGCAGCAATAGTAGCAGTAGCAGCAATAATAGTAGCAGCAGCAGTAGTGCCAGTAGCCGTAGCAGTAGCAGTAGTAAGAATAGGAGCAGTAGTAGCAGTAGTAGGAGTACTAGCAGTAGCAGCAGGAGTAGGAGCAGTAGCAGTAGTTGCAGTAGTAGCAGCAGTAGTAGCAGTAAGAGTAGCAGTAGTAGTAGTAGTTGCAGTAGTAGGAGCAGTTGTAGCAGTAGCAGCAGCAGTAGTAGCAGTAGCAGCAGTAGAAGCAGCAGTAGCAGTAGCAATAGCAGCAGCCGTAGCAGCAGCAGTAGCAGAAGCAGTAGTAGCAGTAGTAGTAGCAATATTCTGAGTAGTAACAGTAGGAGCAGGAGTAGGAGCAGCAGCAGTAGTAGCAGTAGCAGCAGCAGTAGTAGCAGTAGTAGTAGCAGTAGCAGTAGTAGTGGGAGCAGTAGTAGCAGTAGTAGGACTAGTAGCAGTAGCAGCAGGAGTAGGAGCAGTAGCAACAGCAGTAGCAGTAGCAGTTGCAGTAGTAGTAGGAGCAGTAGTAGCAGTAGTAGGAGTAGTAGCACTAGCAGTAGGATTAGGAGCAGCAGTAGTAGCAGTAGCAGCAGCAGTAGCAGTAGCAGGAGAAGTAGCAGGAGAAGTAGCGAACCAGGAGCAGGAGCAGTAGCAGGAGCAGTAGCAGCTTGTAGTAGTAGTAGCAGTAGCTACAGTAGCAGTAGCAGTAGCAGTAGCAGCATCAGCAGCAGTAGCAGCAGCAACAGCAGCAGCAGCAACAATAGTAGCAGCAGCAGTAGTAGCAGCAGTAGCAGCACCAGTAGTAGCAGCAACAGTAGCAGTAGCAGCAGCATTACCTGCACCAGCAGTATCAGTAACAGTAGTAGTAGCAGTAGTCTGAGTAGTAGAAGGAGGAGTAGGAGCAGTAGCAGTAGTAGCAGTAGCAACAGGAGTAGGAGCAGAAGCAGTAGAAGCAGTAACAGCAGCAGCAGGAATAGCAGTAGCAATAGCAGTAGCAGTAGTAGCAGCAGTAGTAGCAGCAGTAGCAGCAGTAGCAGTAGAAGTAGCAGCAGCAGTAGTAGCAACAACAGTAGCAGTAGCAGCAGCAGTACCAGCACTAATAGTAACAGTAGCATCAGTAGCAGTAGCAACAGCTGCAGTAGCAGAAGCAGCAGCAGTAGCAGCAGCAGTAGTATCAGCAGCAACAGTAGCAGTAGCAGCAACAGTACCAGCAGCAGCAGTAGCAGTAGCAGCAGCAACAGCAGCATTAGCAGCAGCAACTGCAGCAGCAACAACAGTAGCAGTAGCAGCAGCAGTAGTAGCAGCAACAGTAGAAGCAGTAGCAGCAGCAGCAGTAGTAGCAGCAGTAGCAATAGCAGTAGCAGTAGCAGCATTAGTAGTAGCAGCAGTAGCTGCAGCAACAGGAGTAGCAGTAGCAGCAGCAGTAGTAGCAGCAACAGTAGCAGTAGCAGCAGCAGTACCATCAGCAGCAGTAGTAGTAGCATTAACAGTAGCAGTAGCAGTAGTAGTAGTAGCAGTAGTCTGAGTAGTAGCAGTAGCAGCAGGAGTAGGAGCAGCAATAGTAGTAGCAGTAGCAACAACAATAGTAGCAGCATCAGTAGTGCCAGTAGCCGTAGCAGTAGCAGTAGTAAGAATAGAAGCACTAGTAGGAGTACTAGCAGTAGCAGCAGGAGTAGGAGCAGTAGCAGTAGTTGCAATAGCAGCAGCAGTAGTAGCAGTAAGAGTAGCAGTAGTAGTAGCAGTTGCAGTAGTAGGAGCAGTAGTAGCAGTAGCAGTAGCAGTAGTAGCAGTAGCAGCATGAGTAGGAGCAGTAGCAGCAGTAGAAGCAGCAGTAGCAGTAGCAATACAGCAGTTGTAGCAGCAGTAGCAGCAGTAGCAGTAGTAGTAGCAGTAGTCTGAGTAGTAACAGTAGGAGCAGGAGTAGGAGCAGCAGCAGTAGTAGCAGTAGCAGCAGTAGTAGTAGCAGCAGTAGTAGCTGCAGCAGTAGCAGTGGCAATAGCAGTAGGAGCAATAGTAGCAGTAGTAGGAGTAGTAGCAGTAGCAGCAGGAGTAGGAGCAGTAGCAGTAGCAGTTGCAGTAGTAGTAGTAGGAGCAGTAGTAGTAGGACTAGTAGCAGTAGCAGCAGGATTAGGAGCAGTAGCAGTAGCAGCAGTAGTAGCAGTAGCAGCAGCAGTAGCAGTAGCAGTAGCAGCAGCAGTAGCAGTAGCAGTAGCAGGAGCAGCAGCAGTAGCAGGAGCAGGAGCTGTAGCAGGAGCAGGAGCAGTAGCAGCAGCAACAGTAGTAGCAGCAGCTGCAGTAGCAGTAGTAGTATCAGTAGCAGTAGCAGCATCAGCAGAAGTAGCAGCAGCAACAACAGTAGTAGCAGCAGTAGCAGCAACATTAGCAGTAGCAGCACCAGTAGTAGCAGCAACAGTAGCAGTAGCAGCAGCAGTACCTGCAGTAGCAGCAGTAGTAGCAGTATCAGTAGCAGTAGTACTAGCAGTAGTCTGAGTAGTAGCAGCAGAAGTAGGAGCAGCAGCAGTAGTAGTAGTAGCAGCAGGAGTAGGAGCAGCAGCAGTAGAAACAGTAGCAGCAGCAGCAGTAGCAGTAGCAATAGCAGTAGCAGTAGCAAGAGCAGTAGTAGCAGCAGTAGCAGCAGGAACAGCAGTAGCAGTAGCAGCAGCAGTAGTAGCAACGACAGTAGAAGTAGCAGCAGCAGTACCAGCACTAGCAGTAGCAGTAGAAGCAGCTGCAGTAGCAGCAGCAGCAGTAGCAGTAGCTGCAGCAGTAGTAGCAGCAGTAGCAGCAGCAACAGTAGCAGTAACAGTAGTAGTACCAGCAGCAGCAGTAGCAACAGCAGCAGCAGCAACAGCAGTAGCAGTAGCAGCAGCAGTAGTAGCAGCAACAGTAGCAGTACCAGCAGCAGCAGTAGGAGTAGCAGCAGTAGTAGCAGTAGTAATAGCATCAACAGTAGCAGTAGCAGTAGCAGTAGCAGTAGCAGCAACACCATTAGCAGCAGCAACAGCAGCAGCAACAACAGTAGCAGTAGCAGCAGTAGTAGTAGCAACAACATTAGCAGTAGCAGCAGTAGTACCAGCAGCAGCAGTAGCAGTAGCAGAAGCAGTAGCAACAGCAGCATTAGCGGCAGCAACAGCAGCAGCAACAGCAGTAGCAGCAGCAGTAGTAGCAGCAACAGTAGCAGTACCAGCAGCAGTACCAGCAGCAGCAGTAGTAGCAGCAGTAGCAATAGCAGTAGCAGTAGCAGCATTAGTAGTAGCAGCAGTAGCTGCAGCAACAGGAGTAGCAGTAGCAGCAGCAGTAGTAGCAGCAACAGTAGCAGTAGCAGCAGCAGTACCATCAGCAGCAGTAGTAGTAGCATTAACAGTAGCAGTAGCAGTAGTAGTAGTAGCAGTAGTCTGAGTAGTAGCAGTAGCAGCAGGAGTAGGAGCAGCAACAGTAGTAGCAGTAGCAACAACAATAGTAGCAGCATCAGTAGTGCCAGTAGCCGTAGCAGTAGCAGTAGTAAGAATAGAAGCACTAGTAGGAGTACTAGCAGTAGCAGCAGGAGTAGGAGCAGTAGCAGTAGTTGCAATAGCAGCAGCAGTAGTAGCAGTAAGAGTAGCAGTAGTAGTAGCAGTTGCAGTAGTAGGAGCAGTAGTAGCAGTAGCAGTAGCAGTAGTAGCAGTAGCAGCATGAGTAGGAGCAGTAGCAGCAGTAGAAGCAGCAGTAGCAGTAGCAATACAGCAGTTGTAGCAGCAGTAGCAGCAGTAGCAGTAGCAGTAGTAGCAGTAGTAGTAGCAGTAGTCTGAGTAGTAACAGTAGGAGCAGGAGTAGGAGCAGCAGCAGTAGTAGCAGTAGCAGCAGTAGTAGTAGCAGCAGTAGTAGTTGCAGCAGTAGCAGTGGCAATAGCAGTAGTAGCAGTAGGAGCAATAGTAGCAGTAGTAGGAGTAGTAGCAGTAGCAGCAGGAGTAGGAGCAGTAGCAGTAGCAGTTGCAGTAGTAGTAGTAGGAGCAGTAGTAGCAGTAGTAGGACTAGTAGCAGTAGCAGCAGGATTAGGAGCAGTAGCAGTAGCAGCAGTAGTAGCAGTAGCAGCAGCAGTAGCAGTAGCAGTAGCAGCAGCAGTAGCAGGAGCAGTAGCAGGAGCAGCAGCAGTAGCAGGAGCAGGAGCTGTAGCAGGAGCAGTAGCAGCAGCAACAGTAGTAGCAGTAGCTGCAGTAGCAGTAGTAGTATCAGTAGCAGTAGCAGCATCAGCAGAAGTAGCAGCAGCAACAACAGTAGTAGCAGCAGTAGCAGCAACATTAGCAGTAGCAGCACCAGTAGTAGCAGCATCAGTAGCAGTAGCAGCAGCAGTACCTGCAGTAGCAGCAGTAGTAGCAGTATCAGTAGCAGTAGTACTAGCAGTAGTCTGAGTAGTAGCAGCAGAAGTAGGAGCAGCAGCAGTAGTAGCAGTAGCAGCAGGAGTAGGAGCAGCAGCAGTAGAAACAGTAGCAACAGCAGCAGTAGCAGTAGCAATAGCAGTAGCAGTAGCAAGAGCAGTAGTAGCAGCAGTAGCAGCAGGAACAGCAGTAGCAGTAGCAGCAGCAGTAGTAGCAACGACAGTAGAAGTAGCAGCAGTACCAGCACTAGCAGTAGCAGTAGCAGCAGCTGCAGTAGCAGCAGCAGCAGTAGCAGCAGCTGCAGTAGCAGCAGTAGCAGCAGCAACAGTAGCAGTAACAGTAGTAGTACCAGCAGCAGCAGTAGCAACAGCAGCAGCAGCAACAGCAGTAGCAGTAGCAGCAGCAGTAGTAGCAGCAACAGTAGCAGTACCAGCAGCAGTACCAGCAGCAGTAGGAGTAGCAGCAGTAGTAGCAGTAGTAATAGCATCAACAGTAGCAGTAGCAGCAGTAGTATCAGTAGCAGGAGCAGGAGCAGTAGCAGCTTGCAGTAGAAGCAGTAGCAGCAGTAGAAGCAGTTGCAGTAGCAAGAGCAGTAGTAGCAGCAGTAGCAGCAGGAACAGCAGTAGCAGTAGCAGCAGCAGTAGCAGTAGCAGCATTAGTAGTAGCAGCAGTAGCTGCAGCAACAGTAGTAGCAGTAGCAGCAGCAGTAGTAGCAGCAACAGTAGCAGTAGCAGCAGCAGTACCATCAGCAGTAGTAGTAGTAGTAGCATTAGCAGTAGCAGTAGTAGTAGCAGTAGTCTGAGTAGTACCAGTAGCAGCAGGAGTAGGAGCAGCAGCAATAGTAGCAGTAGCAGCAATAATAGTAGCAGCAGCAGTAGTGCCAGTAGCCGTAGCAGTAGCAGTAGTAAGAATAGGAGCACTAGTAGCAGTAGTAGGAGCAGTAGCAGTAGTTGCAGTAGCAGCAGCAGTAGTAGCAGTAAGAGTAGCAGTAGTAGTAGCAGTTGCAGTAGTAGGAGCAGTAGTAGCAGTAGCAGCAGCAGTAGTAGCAGTAGCAGCAGTAGAAGCAGCAGTAGCAGTAGCAGCAGCCGTAGCAGCAGCAGCAGCAGTAGCAGTAGCAGTAGTAGCAGTAGTAGTAGCAGTAGTCTGAGTAGTAACACTAGGAGCAGGAGTAGGAGCAGCATCAGTAGTAGCAGTAGCTGCAGTAGTAGCAGCAGTAGTAGTAGCAGCAGTAATAGTAGCAGCTGCAGTAGCTGCAGCTGCAGCAGTAGCAGTAGCAGTAGCAGTAGCAGTAGTAGTAGTGGGAGCAGTAGTAGCAGTAGTAGGACTAGTAGCAGTAGCAGCAGGAGTAGGAGCAGTAACAGTAGCAGTTGAAGTAGTAGTAGTAGGAGCAGTAGTAGCAGTAGTAGGAGTAGTATCACTAGCAGTAGGATTAGGAGCAGCAGCAGTAGCAGTAGCATCAGCAGTAGCATGAGAAGTAGCGAACCAGGAGCAGTAGCAGTAGCAGTAGCAGAAGCAGTAGCAGGAGCAGCTTGCAGTAGTAGTAGCAGTAGCTGCAGTAGCAGTAGCAGTATCAGTAGCAGTAGCAGCATCAGCAGCAGTAGCAGCAGCAACAGCAGCAGCAGCAGCAGCATTAGCAGTAGCAGCATCTGTAGTAGCGGCAACGGTAGCAGTAGCTGCAGCAGTACCTGCAGCAGCAGTATCAGTAGCAGTAGTAGTAGCAGTAGTCTGAGTAGTAGCAGCAGGAGTAGGAGCAGTAGCAGTAGTAGCAGTAGCAGCAGGAGTAGGAGCAGCAGCAGTAGAAGCAGTAGCAGCAGCAGCAGGAGTAGCAGTAGCAATAGCAGCAGCAGTAGCAGCAGTAGTAGTAGCAGTAGAAGTAGCAGCAGCAGTAGTAGCAACAACAGTAGCAGTAGCAGCAGCAGTACCAGCACTAGTAGTAGCAGTAGCAGCAGTAGCAGTAGCAAAAGCTTCAGTTGCAGCAGCAGCAGTAGCAGTAGCAGCAGCAGTAGTAGCAGCAGCAACAGTAGCAGTAGTAGCAACAGTACCAGTAGCAGCAGTAGTAGTACCAGTAGCAGCAGTAGTAGTAGTAGTAGCAACAGTACCATTAGCAGCAGCAACAGCAGCAGCAACAGCAGTAGCAGTAGCAGCAGCAGTAGTAGCAGCAATAGTAGCAGAAGCAGTAGAAGCAGTAGCAGCAGTAGAAGCAGTAGCAGCAGCAGAAGTAGTAGCAGCAGCAGTAGCAGTAGCAATAGCAGTAGCAGTAGCAGCATTAGTAGTAGCAGTAGTAGCTGCAGCAACAGGAGTAGCAGTAGCAGCAGCAGTAGTAGCAGCAATAGTAGCAGTAGCAGCAGAAGTACCATTAGCAGCAGTAGTAGTTGTAGCATTAACAGTAGTCGTAGCAGTAGTAGTAGCAGTAGTCTGAGTAGTAGCAGTAGCAGCAGGAGTAGGAGCAGCAACAGTAGTAGCAGTAGAAAAAAGAATAGTAGCAGCAGCAGTAGTGCCAGTAGCCGTAGCAGTAGCAGTAGTAAGAGTAGCAGTAGTAGTAGCAGTTGCAGTAGTAGGAGCAGTATTAGCAGTAGCAGTAGCAGCACGAGTAGGAGCAGTAGCAGCAGTAGAAGCAGCAGTAGCAGTAGCAATAGCAGCAGCCGTAGCAGCAGTAGCAGCAGTAGCAGTAGCAGTAGTAGCAGTAGTAGTAGCAGTAGTCTGAGTAGTAACAGTAGGAGCAGGAGTAGGAGCAGCAGCAGTAGTAGCAGTAGCAGCAGTAGTAGCAGTAGTAGTAGTAGCAGCAGTAGTAACTGCAGCAGTAGCAGTAGTAGCAGTAGGAGCAGTAGTAGGAGTAGCAGGAGTAGGAGCAGTAGCCGTAGCAGTTGCAGTAACAGTTGCAGTAGTACTAGTAGGAGCAGTAGTAGCAGTAGTAGGACTAGTAGCAGTAGCAGCAGGATTAGGAACAGTAGCAGTAGCAGCAGTAGTAGCAGTAGCAGTAGCAGTAGCAGTAGCAGGAGCAGGAGCAGGAGCAGGAGCAGTAGCAGGAGCAGTAGCAGCAGCAACAATAGTAGCAGCAGGAGTATGAGCAGCAGACGTAGTAGCAGTAGCAGCAGGAGTAGGAGCAGCAGCAGTAGAAGCAGTAGCAGCAGCAGGAGTAGCAGCAGCAGTAGCAGTAGCAATAGCAGTAGCAGTAGCAGCAGTAGTAGCAGCAGTGGCAGCAGGAACAGCTGTAGCAGTAGCAGCAGCAGTAGTAGCAACAACAGTAGAAGTAGCAGCAGCAGTACCAGCACTAGCAGTAGCAGTAGCAGCAGCTGCAGTAGCAGCAGCAACAGCAGCAGCAGCAGTAGCAGTAGCTAAAGCAGTAGTAGCAGCAGTAGCAGCAGCAACAGTAGCAGTAGCGCCAGTAGTACCAGCAGCAGCAGTAGCAGTAGCGGTAGCAACATCAGCATTAGCGGCAGCAACAGCAGCAGCAACAGCAGTAGCAGTAGCAGCAGCAGTAGTAGCAGCAACAATAGCAGTACCAGCAGCAGTACCAGCAGCAGCAGTAGGAGTAGCAACAGTAGTAGCCGTAGTAATAGCAGCAACAGTAGCAGTAGCAGCAGCAGTACCAGCAGCAGTAGTAGCAGTAGCAGCACGAGTAGGAGCAGTAGCAGCAGCAGAAACAGCAGTAACAATAGCAGCAGCCGTAGCAGCAGCAGTAGCAGTAGTAGCAGTAGTAGTAGTAGCAGTAGTCTGAGTAGTAACAGTAGGAGCAGGAGTAGGAGCAGCAGCAGTAGTAGCAGTAGCAGCAGTAGTAGCAGCAGTAGTAGTAGCAGCAGCAGTAGCAGTAGCAGTAGTAGCAGTAGGAGCAGTAGTAGCAGTAGTAGGAGTAGTAGCAGTAGTAGCAGTAGGAGCAGTAGCAACAGTAGTAGCAGCAGTAGCAGCAGCATTAGCAGTAGCATGACCAGTAGTAGCAGTAATAGTAGCAGTAGCAGCAGCAGTACCTGCAGCAACAGTATCAGTAGCAGTAGCAGTAGTAGTAGCAGTAATCTGAGTAGTAGCAGCAGGAGCAGGAGCAGTAGCAGTAGTAGCAGTAGCAGCAGGAGTAGGAGCAGCAGCAGTAGAAGCAGTTGCAGCAGCAGCAGGAGTAGCAGCAGTAGCAGTAGCAATAGCAGTAGCAGTAGTAGCAGCAGTAGTAGCAGCAGGAACAGCAGTAGCAGTAGAAGTAGCATCATCAGTAGCAGCAACAATAGTAGCAGTAGCAGCAGTAGTACCAGCACTAGAAGTAGCAATAGCAGCAGCTGCAGTAGCAGCAGCAACAGCAGTAGCAGTAGCAGCAGCAGTAGTAGCAGCAGTAGCAGCAGCAGCAGCAACAGTAGCAGTAGCAATAGCAGCATTAGTAGTAGCAGCAGTAGCTGCAGCAGCAGTAGTTGCAGCAACAGTAGTAGCAGTAGCAGCAGCAGTAGTAGCAGCAACAGTAGCAGTAGCAGCAGCAGTACCATTAGCAGCAGTAGTAGTAGCATTAGCAGTAGCAGTAGCAGTAGTAGTAACAGTAGTCTGAGTAGTAGCTGTAGCAGCAGGAGTAGGAGCAGCAGCAATAGTAGCAGTAGCAGCAATAATAGTAGCAGCAGCAGTAGTGCCAGTAGCCGTAGCAGTAGCAGTAGTAAGAATAGGAGCAGTAGTAGCAGTAGTAGGAGTACTAGCAGTAGCAGCAGGAGTAGGAGCAGTAGCAGTAGTTGCAGTAGTAGCAGCAGTAGTAGCAGTAAGAGTAGCAGTAGTAGTAGTAGTTGCAGTAGTAGGAGCAGTTGTAGCAGTAGCAGCAGCAGTAGTAGCAGTAGCAGCAGTAGAAGCAGCAGTAGCAGTAGCAATAGCAGCAGCCGTAGCAGCAGCAGTAGCAGAAGCAGTAGTAGCAGTAGTAGTAGCAATATTCTGAGTAGTAACAGTAGGAGCAGGAGTAGGAGCAGCAGCAGTAGTAGCAGTAGCAGCAGCAGTAGTAGCAGTAGTAGTAGCAGCAGTAGCTGCAGCAGTAGCAGTAGCAGTAGTAGTGGGAGCAGTAGTAGCAGTAGTAGGACTAGTAGCAGTAGCAGCAGGAGTAGGAGCAGTAGCAACAGCAGTAGCAGTAGCAGTTGCAGTAGTAGTAGGAGCAGTAGTAGCAGTAGTAGGAGTAGTAGCACTAGCAGTAGGATTAGGAGCAGCAGTAGTAGCAGTAGCAGCAACAGTAGCAGTAGTAGGAGAAGTAGCAGGAGAAGTAGCGAACCAGGAGCAGGAGCAGTAGCAGGAGCAGTAGCAGCTTGTAGTAGTAGTAGCAGTAGCTACAGTAGCAGTAGCAGTAGCAGCATCAGCAGCAGTAGCAGCAGCAACAGCAGCAGCAGCAACAATAGTAGCAGCAGTAGTAGTAGCAGCAGTAGCAGCACCAGTAGTAGCAGCAACAGTAGCAGTAGCAGCAGCATTACCTGCACCAGCAGTATCAGTAACAGTAGTAGTAGCAGTAGTCTGAGTAGTAGAAGGAGGAGTAAGAGCAGTAGCAGTAGTAGCAGTAGCAACAGGAGTAGGAGCAGAAGCAGTAGAAGCAGTAACAGCAGCAGCAGGAATAGCAGTAGCAATAGCAGTAGCAGTAGTAGCAGCAGTAGTAGCAGCAGTAGCAGCAGTAGCAGTAGAAGTAGCAGCAGCAGTAGTAGCAACAACAGTAGCAGTAGCAGCAGCAGTACCAGCACTAATAGTAACAGTAGCATCAGTAGCAGTAGCAACAGCTGCAGTAGCAGAAGCAGCAGCAGTAGCAGCAGCAGTAGTATCAGCAGCAACAGTAGCAGTAGCAGCAACAGTACCAGCAGCAGCAGTAGCAGTAGCAGCAGCAACAGCAGCATTAGCAGCAGCAACTGCAGCAGCAACAACAGTAGCAGTAGCAGCAGCAGTAGTAGCAGCAACAGTAGAAGCAGTAGCAGCAGTAGAAGCAGTAGCAGCAGCAGCAGTAGTAGCAGCAGTAGCAATAGCAGTAGCAGTAGCAGCATTAGTAGTAGCAGCAGTAGCTGCAGCAACAGGAGTAGCAGTAGCAGCAGCAGTAGTAGCAGCAACAGTAGCAGTAGCAGCAGCAGTACCATCAGCAGCAGTAGTAGTAGCATTAACAGTAGCAGTAGCAGTAGTAGTAGTAGCAGTAGTCTGAGTAGTAGCAGTAGCAGCAGGAGTAGGAGCAGCAACAGTAGTAGCAGTAGCAACAACAATAGTAGCAGCATCAGTAGTGCCAGTAGCCGTAGCAGTAGCAGTAGTAAGAATAGAAGCACTAGTAGGAGTACTAGCAGTAGCAGCAGGAGTAGGAGCAGTAGCAGTAGTTGCAATAGCAGCAGCAGTAGTAGCAGTAAGAGTAGCAGTAGTAGTAGCAGTTGCAGTAGTAGGAGCAGTAGTAGCAGTAGCAGTAGCAGTAGTAGCAGTAGCAGCATGAGTAGGAGCAGTAGCAGCAGTAGAAGCAGCAGTAGCAGTAGCAATACAGCAGTTGTAGCAGCAGTAGCAGCAGTAGCAGTAGTAGTAGCAGTAGTCTGAGTAGTAACAGTAGGAGCAGGAGTAGGAGCAGCAGCAGTAGTAGCAGTAGCAGCAGTAGTAGTAGCAGCAGTAGTAGCTGCAGCAGTAGCAGTGGCAATAGCAGTAGGAGCAATAGTAGCAGTAGTAGGAGTAGTAGCAGTAGCAGCAGGAGTAGGAGCAGTAGCAGTAGCAGTTGCAGTAGTAGTAGTAGGAGCAGTAGTAGTAGGACTAGTAGCAGTAGCAGCAGGATTAGGAGCAGTAGCAGTAGCAGCAGTAGTAGCAGTAGCAGCAGCAGTAGCAGTAGCAGTAGCAGCAGCAGTAGCAGTAGCAGTAGCAGGAGCAGCAGCAGTAGCAGGAGCAGGAGCTGTAGCAGGAGCAGGAGCAGTAGCAGCAGCAACAGTAGTAGCAGCAGCTGCAGTAGCAGTAGTAGTATCAGTAGCAGTAGCAGCATCAGCAGAAGTAGCAGCAGCAACAACAGTAGTAGCAGCAGTAGCAGCAACATTAGCAGTAGCAGCACCAGTAGTAGCAGCAACAGTAGCAGTAGCAGCAGCAGTACCTGCAGTAGCAGCAGTAGTAGCAGTATCAGTAGCAGTAGTACTAGCAGTAGTCTGAGTAGTAGCAGCAGAAGTAGGAGCAGCAGCAGTAGTAGTAGTAGCAGCAGGAGTAGGAGCAGCAGCAGTAGAAACAGTAGCAGCAGCAGCAGTAGCAGTAGCAATAGCAGTAGCAGTAGCAAGAGCAGTAGTAGCAGCAGTAGCAGCAGGAACAGCAGTAGCAGTAGCAGCAGCAGTAGTAGCAACGACAGTAGAAGTAGCAGCAGCAGTACCAGCACTAGCAGTAGCAGTAGAAGCAGCTGCAGTAGCAGCAGCAGCAGTAGCAGTAGCTGCAGCAGTAGTAGCAGCAGTAGCAGCAGCAACAGTAGCAGTAACAGTAGTAGTACCAGCAGCAGCAGTAGCAACAGCAGCAGCAGCAACAGCAGTAGCAGTAGCAGCAGCAGTAGTAGCAGCAACAGTAGCAGTACCAGCAGCAGTACCAGCAGCAGCAGTAGGAGTAGCAGCAGTAGTAGCAGTAGTAATAGCATCAACAGTAGCAGTAGCAGCAGCAGTAGCAGTAGCAGCAACACCATTAGCAGCAGCAACAGCAGCAGCAACAACAGTAGCAGTAGCAGCAGTAGTAGTAGCAACAACATTAGCAGTAGCAGCAGTAGTACCAGCAGCAGCAGTAGCAGTAGCAGTAGCAGTAGCAACAGCAGCATTAGCGGCAGCAACAGCAGCAGCAACAGCAGTAGCAGCAGCAGTAGTAGCAGCAACAGTAGCAGTACCAGCAGCAGTACCAGCAGCAGCAGTAGTAGCAGCAGTAGCAATAGCAGTAGCAGTAGCAGCATTAGTAGTAGCAGCAGTAGCTGCAGCAACAGGAGTAGCAGTAGCAGCAGCAGTAGTAGCAGCAACAGTAGCAGTAGCAGCAGCAGTACCATCAGCAGCAGTAGTAGTAGCATTAACAGTAGCAGTAGCAGTAGTAGTAGTAGCAGTAGTCTGAGTAGTAGCAGTAGCAGCAGGAGTAGGAGCAGCAACAGTAGTAGCAGTAGCAACAACAATGGTAGCAGCATCAGTAGTGCCAGTAGCCGTAGCAGTAGCAGTAGTAAGAATAGAAGCACTAGTAGGAGTACTAGCAGTAGCAGCAGGAGTAGGAGCAGTAGCAGTAGTTGCAATAGCAGCAGCAGTAGTAGCAGTAAGAGTAGCAGTAGTAGTAGCAGTTGCAGTAGTAGGAGCAGTAGTAGCAGTAGCAGTAGCAGTAGCAGTAGTAGCAGTAGCAGCATGAGTAGGAGCAGTAGCAGCAGTAGAAGCAGCAGTAGCAGTAGCAATACAGCAGTTGTAGCAGCAGTAGCAGCAGTAGCAGTAGCAGTAGTAGCAGTAGTAGTAGCAGTAGTCTGAGTAGTAACAGTAGGAGCAGGAGTAGGAGCAGCAGCAGTAGTAGCAGTAGCAGCAGTAGTAGTAGCAGCAGTAGTAGCTGCAGCAGTAGCAGTGGCAATAGCAGTAGTAGCAGTAGGAGCAATAGTAGCAGTAGTAGGAGTAGTAGCAGTAGCAGCAGGAGTAGGAGCAGTAGCAGTAGCAGTTGTAGTAGTAGTAGTAGGAGCAGTAGTAGCAGTAGTAGGACTAGTAGCAGTAGCAGCAGGATTAGGAGCGGTAGCAGTAGCAGCAGTAGTAGCAGTAGCAGCAGCAGTAGCATTAGCAGTAGCAGCAGCAGTAGCAGGAGCAGTAGCAGGAGCAGCAGCAGTAGCAGGAGCAGGAGCTGTAGCAGGAGCAGTAGCAGCAGCAACAGTAGTAGCAGTAGCTGCAGTAGCAGTAGTAGTATCAGTAGCAGTAGCAGCATCAGCAGAAGTAGCAGCAGCAACAACAGTAGTAGCAGCAGTAGCAGCAACATTAGCAGTAGCAGCACCAGTAGTAGCAGCATCAGTAGCAGTAGCAGCAGCAGTACCTGCAGTAGCAGCAGTAGTAGCAGTATCAGTAGCAGTAGTACTAGCAGTAGTCTGAGTAGTAGCAGCAGAAGTAGGAGCAGCAGCAGTAGTAGCAGTAGCAGCAGGAGTAGGAGCAGCAGCAGTAGAAACAGTAGCAGCAGCAGCAGTAGCAGTAGCAATAGCAGTAGCAGTAGCAAGAGCAGTAGTAGCAGCAGTAGCAGCAGGAACAGCAGTAGCAGTAGCAGCAGCAGTAGTAGCAACGACAGTAGAAGTAGCAGCAGCAGTACCAGCACTAGCAGTAGCAGTAGCAGCAGCTGCAGTAGCAGCAGCAGCAGTAGCAGCAGCTGCAGTAGCAGCAGTAGCAGCAGCAACAGTAGCAGTAACAGTAGTAGTACCAGCAGCAGCAGTAGCAACAGCAGCAGCAGCAACAGCAGTAGCAGTAGCAGCAGCAGTAGTAGCAGCAACAGTAGCAGTACCAGCAGCAGTACCAGCAGCAGTAGGAGTAGCAGCAGTAGTAGCAGTAGTAATAGCATCAACAGTAGCAGTAGCAGCAGCGGTAGCAGTAGCAGCAACACCATTAGCAGCAGCAACAGCAGCAGCAACAACAGTAGCAGTAGCAGCAGTAGTAGTAGCAACAACATTAGCAGTAGCAGCAGTAGTACCAGCAGCAGCAGTAGCAGTAGCAGTAGCAGTAGCAACAGCAGCATTAGCGGCAGCAACAGCAGCAGCAACAGCAGTAGCAGCAGCAGTAGTAGCAGCAACAGTAGCAGTACCAGCAGCAGCAGTAGGAGTAGCAGCAGTAGTAGCAGTAGTAATAGCAGCAACAGTAGTAGCAGCAGCAGTAGCAGTAGCAGCAGCATTAGCAGCAGCAGCAGCAACAACAGTAGCAGTAGCAGCAGCAGTAGTAGCAACAACATTAGCAGTAGCAGCAGTAGTACCAGCAGCAGCAGTAGCAGTACCAGCAGCAACAGTAGCAGCAGAAGCAACAACAGTAGCAGTAGCAGCAGCAGTAGCAGCAGCAACAGCAGCAACATTAGCAGTAGAAGCACCAGTAGTAGCAGCAACAGTAGAAGTAGCAGCAGCAGTACCAGCAGCATCAGTAGCAGTAGTAGTAGCAGTAGCAGCAGTAGTCTGAGTAGTAGCAGTAGCAGCAGGAGTAGGAGCAGCAACAGTAGTAGCAGTAGCAGCAGCAGTAGTAGCAGTAGCAGTAGCAGTAGTAAGAGTAGTAGCAGTAGTAGGAGTAGTAGCAGTAGCAGCAGGAGTAGGAGCAGTAGCAGCAGTATTAGCAGCAGGAGTAGGAGACGTAGTAGTAGCAGCAGTAGCAGCAGAAGTAGCAGTAGCAGTAGTAAGAGTAGGAGTAGTAGTAGTAGTAGGAGCAGTAGTAGCAGTAGGAGCAGTAGTAGCAGTAGTCTGAGTAGTAGTAGCAGTAGCAGCAGGAGTAGTAGCAGTAGCAACAGTAGTAGCAGCAGCAGTAGCAGTAGCAGCAGCAGCAGGAGTAGCAGCAGCAACAACAACAGCATTAGCAGTGGCAGCGCCAGTAGTAGCAGCAACAGTAGCAGTACCAGCAGGAGTTTCAGCAGCACCAATAGTAGCAGTAGAAGTAGTAGTAGCAGTACTCTGAGTAGTAGCAGTAGCAACAGGAGTAGGAGCAGCAGCAGTAGTAGCAGCAGCAACAACAGCAGTAGCAGTAGCCGTAGCAATAGCAGTAGTAAGACTAGGAGCAGTAGTAACAATAGTAGCAATAGTAGCAGTAGTAGGAGTAGTAGCAGTAGCAGCAGGAGTAGGAGCAGTAGCAGTAGCAGCAGTACGAGCACAAGTAGCAGTAGCAGTAGTAGCAGTAGTATGAGAAGGAGTAGTAGTAGTTGTAGGAGCAGTAGTAGCAGTAGTCTGAGTAGTAGCAGTAGCAGCAGGAGTAGGAGCAGTAGCAGTAGCAGCAGTACGAGCACAAGTAGTAGCAGTAGTATGAGAAGGAGTAGTAGTAGTAAGAGCAGTAGTAGCAGTAGTCTGAGTAGTAGCAGTAGCAGCAGCAACAGTAGCAGCAGCAGCAGTAGCAGTAGCAGTAGCAGTAGCAGTAGCAGCAGTAGTAGTAGCAGTAATAGCTGCAGCAACAGTAGTAACAGTAGCAGCAGCAGTAGTAGCAGCAACAGTAGCAGTAGCAGCAGCAGTACCATCAACAGCAGCAGTAGTAGAAGCATTAGCAGTAGCAGTAGTAGTAGCAGTAGTCTGAGTAGTAGCAGTAGCAGCAGGAGTAGGAGCAGCAGCAGTAGTAGCAGTAGCAGCAGCAGTAGTAGTAGCAGCAGTAGTAGCTGCAGCAGTAGCAGTGGCAATAGCAGTAGTAGCAGTTGGAGCAATAGTAGCAGTAGTAGGAGTAGTAGCAGTAGTAGCAGGAGTATGAGCAGTAGCAGTAGCAGTTGCAGTAGTAGTAGTAGGAGCAGTAGTAGCAGTAGTAGGACTAGTAGCAGTAGCAGTAGGATTAGGAGCAGTAGCAGTAGCAGCAGTAGTAGCAGTAGCAGCAGCAGTAGCAGTAGCAGTAGCAGGAGCAGTAGCAGGAGCAAGAGCAGTAGCAGGAGCAGGAGCAGTAGCAGGAGCAGTAGCAGCAGCAACAGTAGTAGCAGCAGCTGCAGTAGCAGTAGTAGTATCAGTAGCAGTAGCTGCATCAGCAGCAGTAGCAGCAGCAACAGCAGTAGCAGCAGCAGTAGTAGCAGCAGTAGCAGCAACATTAGCAGTAGCAGCAACATTAGCAGTAGCAGCACCAGTAGTAGCAGCAACAGTAGCAGTAGCAGCAGTACCTGCAGCAGCAGCAGTAGCAGTATCAGTAGCAGTAGTACTAGCAGTAGTCTGAGTAGTAGCAGCAGAAGTAGGAGCAGCAGCAGTAGTAGCAGTAGCAGCAGGAGTAGGAGCAGCAGCAGTAGAAGCAGTAGCAGCAGCAGGAGTAGCAGCAGCAGTAGCAGTAGCAATAGCATTAGCAGTAGCAGCAGCAGTAGTAGCAGCAGTAGCAGCAGGAACAGCAGTAGCAGTAGCAGCAGCAGTAGTAGCAACAACAGTAGAAGTAGCAGCAGCAGTTCCAGCACTAGCAGTAGCAGTAGCAGCAGCTGCAGTAACAGCAGCAGTAGCAGTAGCTGCAGCAGTAGTAGCAGCAGTAGCAGCAGCAACAGTAGTAGTAGCAGTAGTAGTACCAGCAGCAGCAGTAGCAGTAGCAGTAGCAACAGCAGCATTAGCGGCAGCAACAGCAGCATCAACAGCAGTAGCAGTAGCAGCGGCAGTAGTAGCAGCAACAGTAGCAGTACCAGCAGCAGTACCAGCAGCAGGAGTAGGAGTAGCAGCAGTAGTAGCAGTAGTAATAGCAGCAACAGTAGCAGTAGCAGCAGCAGTACCATCAGCAGCAGTAGCAGTAGCAGCAGCAGCATTAGCTGCAGCAACAGCAACAGCAACAGCAGTAGCAGTAGCAGCAGCAGTAGTAGCAACAACATTAGCAGTAGCAGCAGTAGTACCAGCAGCAGCAGTAGCAGTAGCAGCAGCAGTACCAGCAGCAACAGTAGCAGCAGCAACAACAGTAGCAGTAGCAGCAGCAACAACAGCAGCAACAGCAGCAACATTAGCAGTGGAAGCACCAGTAGTAGCAGCAACAGTAGAAGTAGCAGCAGCAGTACCAGCAGCATCAGTAGCAGTAGTAGTAGCAGTAGCAGCAGTAGTCTGAGTAGTAGCAGTAGCAGCAGGAGTAGGAGCAGCAACAGTAGTAGCAGTAGCAGCAGCAGTAGTAGCAGTAGCAGTAGCAGTAGTAAGAGGAGTAGCAGTAGTAGGAGTAGTAGCAGTAGCAGCAGTATTAGCAGCAACAGCAGCAGCAACAGCAGTAGCAATAGCAGCAGCTGCAGTAGCAGCAGCAACAGCAGTAGCAGTAGCAGCAGCAGTAGTAGCAGTAGCAGTAGCAGTAGTAAGAGGAGTAGCAGTAGTAGGAGTAGGAGCAGTAGCAGCAGTATTAGCAGCAACAGCAGCAGCAACAGCAGTAGCAATAGCAGCAGCTGCAGTAGCAGCAGCAACAGCAGTAGCAGTAGCAGCAGCAGTAGTAGCAGCAGTAGCAGCAGCAGCAGCAACAGTAGCAGTAGCAGTAGCAATAGCAGCATTAGTAGTAGCAGCAGTAGCTGCAGCAGCAGTAGTTGCAGCAACAGTAGTAGCAGTAGCAGCAGCAGTAGTAGCAGCAACAGTAGCAGTAGCAGCAGCAGTACCATCAGCAGCAGTAGTAGTAGTAGCATTAGCAGTAGCAGTAGTAGTAGCAGTAGTCTGAGTAGTAGCTGTAGCAGCAGGAGTAGGAGCAGCAGCAATAGTAGCAGTAGCAGCAATAATAGTAGCAGCAGCAGTAGTGCCAGTAGCCGTAGCAGTAGCAGTAGTAAGAATAGGAGCAGTAGTAGCAGTAGTAGGAGTACTAGCAGTAGCAGCAGGAGTAGGAGCAGTAGCAGTAGTTGCAGTAGCAGCAGCAGTAGTAGCAGTAAGAGTAGCAGTAGTAGTAGTAGTTGCAGTAGTAGGAGCAGTAGTAGCAGTAGCAGCAGCAGTAGTAGCAGTAGCAGCAGTAGAAGCAGCAGTAGCAGTAGCAATAGCAGCAGCCGTAGCAGCAGCAGTAGCAGAAGCTGTAGTAGCAGTAGTAGTAGCAATATTCTGAGTAGTAACAGTAGGAACAGGAGTAGGAGCAGCAGCAGTAGTAGCAGTAGCAGCAGCAGTAGTAGCAGTAGTAGTAGCAGCAGCAGTAGCTGCAGCAGTAGCAGTAGCAGTAGTAGTGGGAGCAGTAGTAGCAGTAGTAGGACTAGTAGCAGTAGCAGCAGGAGTAGGAGCAGTAGCAGTAGCAGTTGCAGTAGTAGTAGGAGCAGTAGTAGCAGTAGTAGGAGTAGTAGCACTAGCAGTAGGATTAGGAGCAGCAGTAGTAGCAGTAGCAGCAGCAGTAGCAGTAGCAGCAGCAGTAGCAGGAGAAGTAGCGAACCAGGAGCAGGAGCAGTAGCAGGAGCAGTAGCAGCTTGTAGTAGTAGTAGCAGTAGCTACAGTAGCAGTAGCAGTAGCAGCATCAGCAGCAGTAGCAGCAGCAACAGCAGCAGCAGCAACAATAGTAGCAGCAGCAGTAGTAGCAACAGTAGTAGCACCAGTAGTAGCAGCAACAGTAGCAGTAGCAGCAGCATTACCTGCACCAGCAGTATAAGTAACAGTAGTAGTAGCAGTAGTCTGAGTAGTAGAAGGAGGAGTAGGAGCAGTAGCAGTAGTAGCAGTAGCAGCAGGAGTAGGAGCAGAAGCAGTAGAAGCAGTAGCAGCAGCAGCAGGAATAGCAGTAGCAATAGCAGTAGCAGTAGTAGCAGCAGTAGCAGCAGCAGTAGCAGCAGTAGCAGTAGAAGTAGCAGCAGCAGTAGTAGCAACAACAGTAGCAGTAGCAGCAGCAGTACCAGCACTAATAGTAACAGTAGCAGCAGTAGCAGTAGCAACAGCTGCAGTAGCAGCAGCAGCAGCAGCAGTAGCAGCAGCAGTAGTATCAGCAGCAACAGTAGCAGTAGCAGCAACAGTACCAGCAGCAGCAGTAGCAGTAGCAGCAGCAACAGCAGCATTAGCAGCAGCAACTGCAGCAGCAACAACAGTAGCAGTAGCAGCAGCAGTAGTAGCAGCAACAGTAGAAGCAGTAGCAGCAGTAGAAGCAGTAGCAGCAGCAGCAGTAGTAGCAGCAGTAGCAGTAGCAGCATTAGTAGTAGCAGCAGTAGCTGCAGCAACAGGAGTAGCAGTAGCAGCAGCAGTAGTAGCAGCAACAGTAGCAGTAGCAGCAGCAGTACCATCAGCAGCAGTAGTAGTAGCATTAACAGTAGCAGTAGCAGTAGTAGTAGTAGCAGTAGTCTGAGTAGTAGCAGTAGCAGCAGGAGTAGGAGCAGCAACAGTAGTAGCAGTAGCAACAACAATAGTAGCAGCATCAGTAGTGCCAGTAGCCGTAGCAGTAGCAGTAGTAAGAATAGAAGCACTAGTAGGAGTACTAGCAGTAGCAGCAGGAGTAGGAGCAGTAGCAGTAGTTGCAATAGCAGCAGCAGTAGTAGCAGTAAGAGTAGCAGTAGTAGTAGCAGTTGCAGTAGTAGGAGCAGTAGTAGCAGTAGCAGTAGCAGTAGTAGCAGTAGCAGCATGAGTAGGAGCAGTAGCAGCAGTAGAAGCAGCAGTAGCAGTAGCAATACAGCAGTTGTAGCAGTAGTAGCAGCAGTAGCAGTAGTAGTAGCAGTAGGAGCAGGAGTAGGAGCAGCAGCAGTAGTAGCAGTAGCAGCAGTAGTAGTAGCAGCAGTAGTAGCTGCAGCAGTAGCAGTGGCAATAGCAGTAGTAGCAGTAGGAGCAATAGTAGCAGTAGTAGGAGTAGTAGCAGTAGCAGCAGGAGTAGGAGCAGTAGCAGTAGCAGTTGCAGTAGTAGTAGTAGGAACAGTAGTAGTAGTAGTAGGACTAGTAGCAGTAGCAGCAGGATTAGGAGCAGTAGCAGTAGCAGCAGTAGTAGCAGTAGCAGCAGCAGTAGCAGCAGCAGTAGCAGTAGCAGTAGCAGGAGCAGCAGCAGTAGCAGGAGCAGGAGCTGTAGCAGGAGCAGTAGCAGCAGCAACAGTAGTAGCAGCAGCTGCAGTAGCAGTAGTAGTATCAGTAGCAGTAGCAGCATCAGCAGAAGTAGCAGCAGCAACAACAGTAGTAGCAGCAGTAGCAGCAACATTAGCAGTAGCAGCACCAGTAGTAGCAGCAACAGTAGCAGTAGCAGCAGCAGTACCTGCAGTAGCAGCAGTAGTAGCAGTATCAGTAGCAGTAGTACTAGCAGTAGTCTGAGTAGTAGCAGCAGAAGTAGGAGCAGCAGCAGTAGTAGCAGTAGCAGCAGGAGTAGGAGCAGCAGCAGTAGAAACAGTAGCAGCAGCAGCAGTAGCAGTAGCAATAGCAGTAGTAAGAGCAGTAATAGCAGCAGTAGCAGCAGGAACAACAGTAGCAGTAGCAGCAGCAGTAGTAGCAACGACAGTAGAAGTAGCAGCAGCAGTACCAGCACTAGCAGTAGCAGTAGAAGCAGCTGCAGTAGCAGCAGCAGCAGTAGCAGTAGCTGCAGCAGTAGTAGCAGCAGTAGCAGCAGCAACAGTAGCAGTAACAGTAGTAGTACCAGCAGCAGCAGTAGCAACAGCAGCAGCAGCAACAGCAGTAGCAGTAGCAGCAGCAGTAGTAGCAGCAACAGTAGCAGTACCAGCAGCAGTACCAACAGCAGCAGTAGGAGTAGCAGCAGTTGTAGCAGTAGTAATAGCATCAACAGTAGCAGTAGCAGCAGCAGTAGCAGTAGCAGCAACACCATTAGCAGCAGCAACAGCAGCAGCAACAACAGTAGCAGTAGCAGCAGTAGTAGTAGCAACAACATTAGCAGTAGCAGCAGTAGTACCAGCAGCAGCAGTAGCAGTAGCAGTAGCAACAGCAGCATTAGCGGCAGCAACAGCAGCAGCAACAGCAGTAGCAGCAGCAGTAGTAGCAGACAGTAGCAGTACCAGCAGCAGTACCAGCAGCAGCAGTAGTAGCAGCAGTAGCAATAGCAGTAGCAGTAGCAGCATTAGTAGTAGCAGCAGTAGCTGCAGCAACAGGAGAAGCAGTAGCAGCATCAGTAGTAGCAGCAACAGTAGCAGTAGCAGCAGCAGTACCATTAGCAGCAGTAGTAGTAGCATTAACAGTAGCAGTAGCAGTAGTAGTAGTAGCAGTAGTCTGAGTAGTAGCAGTAGCAGCAGGAGTAGGAGCAGCAACAGTAGTAGCAGTAGCAACAACAATAGTAGCAGCATCAGTAGTGCCAGTAGCCGTAGCAGTAGCAGTAGTAAGAATAGAACTAGTAGCAGTAGCAGTAGCAGCAGTAGTAGCAGTAGCAGCAGCAGTAGCAGTAGCAGTAGCAGCAGCAGTAGCAGGAGCAGTAGCAGGAGCAGCAGCAGTAGCAGGAGCAGGAGCTGTAGCAGGAGCAGTAGCAGCAGCAACAGTAGTAGCAGCAGCTGCAGTAGCAGTAGTAGTATCAGTAGCAGTAGCAGCATCAGCAGAAGTAGCAGCAGCAACAACAGTAGTAGCAGCAGTAGCAGCAACATTAGCAGTAGCAGCACCAGTAGTAGCAGCAACAGTAGCAGTAGCAGCAGCAGTACCTGCAGTAGCAGCAGTAGTAGCAGTATCAGTAGCATTAGTACTAGCAGTAGTCTGAGTAGTAGCAGCAGAAGTAGGAGCAGCAGCAGTAGTAGCAGTAGCAGCAGGAGTAGGAGCAGCAGCAGTAGAAACAGTAGCAGCAGCAGCAGTAGCAGTAGCAATAGCAGTAGCAGTAGCAAGAGCAGTAGTAGCAGCAGTAGCAGCAGGAACAGCAGTAGCAGTAGCAGCAGCAGTAGTAGCAACGACAGTAGAAGTAGCAGCAGCAGTACCAGCACTAGCAGTAGCAGTAGCAGCAGCTGCAGTAGCAGCAGCAGCAGTAGCAGTAGCTGCAGCAGTAGTAGCAGCAGTAGTAGCAGCAGCAACAGTAGCAGTAACAGTAGTAGTACCAGCAGCAGCAGTAGCAACAGCAGCAGCAGCAACAGCAGTAGCAGTAGCAGCAGCAGTAGTAGCAGCAACAGTAGCAGTACCAGCAGCAGTACCAGCAGCAGCAGTAGGAGTAGCAGCAGTAGTAGCAGTAGTAATAGCATCAACAGTAGCAGTAGCAGCAGCGGTAGCAGTAGCAGCAACACCATTAGCAGCAGCAACAGCAGCAGCAACAACAGTAGCAGTAGCAGCAGTAGTAGTAGCAACAACATTAGCAGTAGCAGCAGTAGTACCAGCAGCAGCAGTAGCAGTAGCAGTAGCAGTAGCAACAGCAGCATTAGCGGCAGCAACAGCAGCAGCAACAGCAGTAGCAGCAGCAGTAGTAGCAGCAACAGTAGCAGTACCAGCAGCAGTACCAGCAGCAGCAGTAGGAGTAGCAGCAGTAGTAGCAGTAGTAATAGCAGCAACAGTAGTAGCAGCAGCAGTAGCAGTAGCAGCAGCATTAGCAGCAGCAACAGCAGCAGCAACAACAGTAGCAGTAGCAGCAGCAGTAGTAGCAACAACATTAGCAGTAGCAGCAGTAGTACCAGCAGCAGCAGTAGCAGTACCAGCAGCAACAGTAGCAGCAGCAGCAGCAACAACAGTAGCAGTAGCAGCAGCAGCAACAGCAGCAACATTAGCAGTAGAAGCACCAGTAGTAGCAGCAACAGTAGAAGTAGCAGCAGCAGTACCAGCAGCATCAGTAGCAGTAGTAGTAGCAGTAGCAGCAGTAGTCTGAGTAGTAGCAGTAGCAGCAGGAGTAGGAGCAGCAACAGTAGTAGCAGTAGCAGCAGCAGTAGTAGCAGTAGCAGTAGTAGGAGTAGTAGCAGTAGTAGGAGTAGTAGCAGTAGCAGCAGGAGTAGGAGCAGTAGCAGCAGTATTAGCAGCAGGAGTAGGAGACGTAGTAGTAGCAGCAGTAGCAGCAGAAGTAGCAGTAGCAGTAGTAAGAGTAGGAGTAGTAGTAGTAGGAGCAGTAGTAGCAGTAGGAGCAGTAGTAGCAGTAGTCTGAGTAGTAGTAGCAGTAGCAGCAGGAGTAGTAGCAGTAGCAGCAGTAGTAGCAGCAGCAGTAGCAGTAGCAGCAGCAGCAGTAGCAGCAGTAGCAGCAGCAACAACAACAGCATTAGCAGTTGCAGCACCAGTAGTAGCAGCAATAGTAGCAGTACCAGCAGGAGTTTTAGCAGCACCAACAGTAGCAGTAGAAGTAGTAGTAGCAGTACTCTGAGTAGCAGCAGTAGCAACAGGAGTAGGAGCAGCAGCAGTAGTAGCAGCAGCAACAACAACAGTAGCAGTAGCCGTAGCAGTAGCAGTAGCAGTAGTAAGACTAGGAGCAGTAGTAACAATAGTAGCAATAGTAGCAGTAGTAGGAGTAGTAGGAGTAGCAGCAGGAGTAGGAGCAGTAGCAGTAGCAGCAGTACGAGCACAAGTGGCAGTAGCAGTAGTAGCAGTAGTATGAGAAGGAGTAGTAGTAGTTGTAGGAGCAGTAGTAGCAGTAGTCTGAGTAGTAGCAGTAGCAGCAGGAGTAGGAGCAGTAGCAGTAGCAGCAGTACGAGCACAAGTAGTAGTAGCAGTAGTAGCAGTAGTATGAGAAGGAGTAGTAGTAGTAAGAGCAGTAGTAGCAGTAGTCTGAGTAGTAGCAGTAGCAGCAGCAACAGTAGCAGCAGCAACAGTAGCAGTAGCAGTAGCAGTAGCAGTAGCAGCAGTAGTAGTAGCAGTAATAGCTGCAGCAACAGTAGTAACAGTAGCAGCAGCAGTAGTAGCAGCAACAGTAGCAGTAGCAGCAGCAGTACCATCAACAGCAGCAGTAGTAGAAGCATTAGCAGTAGCAGTAGTAGTAGCAGTAGTCTGAGTAGTAGCAGTAGCAGCAGGAGTAGGAGCAGCAGCAGTAGTAGCAGTAGCAGCAGCAGTAGTAGTAGCAGCAGTAGTAGCTGCAGCAGTAGCAGTGGCAATAGCAGTAGTAGCAGTAGGAGCAATAGTAGCAGTAGTAGGAGTAGTAGCAGTAGCAGCAGGAGTATGAGCAGTAGCAGTAGCAGTTGCAGTAGTAGTAGTAGGAGCAGTAGTAGCAGTAGTAGGACTAGTAGCAGTAGCAGCAGGATTAGGAGCAGTAGCAGTAGCAGCAGTAGTAGCAGTAGCAGCAGCAGTAGCAGTAGCAGTAGCAGGAGCAGTAGCAGGAGCAGGAGCAGTAGCAGGAGCAGGAGCAGTAGCAGCAGCAGTAGCAGCAGCAACAGTAGTAGCAGCAGCTGCAGTAGCAGTAGTAGTATCAGTAGCAGTAGCTGCATCAGCAGCAGTAGCAGCAGCAACAGCAGTAGCAGCAGCAGTAGTAGCAGCAGTAGCAGCAACATTAGCAGTAGCAGCAACATTAGCAGTAGCAGCACCAGTAGTAGCAGCAACAGTAGCAGTAGCAGCAGCAGTACCTGCAGCAGCAGCAGTAGCAGTATCAGTAGCAGTAGTACTAGCAGTAGTCTGAGTAGTAGCAGCAGAAGTAGGAGCAGCAGCAGTAGTAGCAGTAGCAGCAGGAGTAGGAGCAGCAGCAGTAGAAGCAGTAGCAGCAGCAGGAGTAGCAGCAGCAGTAGCAGTAGCAATAGCATTAGCAGTAGCAGCAGCAGTAGTAGCAGCAGTAGCAGCAGGAACAGCAGTAGCAGTAGCAACAGCAGTAGTAGCAACAACAGTAGAAGTAGCAGCAGCAGTTCCAGCACTAGCAGTAGCAGTAGCAGCAGCTGCAGTAACAGCAGCAGTAGCAGTAGCTGCAGCAGTAGTAGCAGCAGTAGCAGCAGCAACAGTAGTAGTAGCAGTAGTAGTAACAGCAGCAGCAGTAGCAGTAGCAGTAGCAACAGCAGCATTAGCGGCAGCAACAGCAGCATCAACAGCAGTAGCAGTAGCAGCGGCAGTAGTAGCAGCAACAGTAGCAGTACCAGCAGCAGGAGTAGGAGTAGCAGCAGTAGTAGCAGTAGTAATAGCAGCAACAGTAGCAGTAGCAGCAGCAGTACCAGCAGCAGCAGTAGCAGTAGCAGCAGCAGCATTAGCAGCAGCAACAGCAACAGCAACAGCAGTAGCAGTAGCAGCAGCAGTAGTAGCAACAACATTAGCAGTAGCAGCAGTAGTACCAGCAGCAGCAGTAGCAGTAGCAGCAGCAGCAGTACCAGCAGCAACAGTAGCAGCAGCAACAACAGTAGCAGTAGCAGCAGCAGCAACAGCAGCAACAGCAGCAACAACAGCAACATTAGCAGTGGAAGCACCAGTAGTAGCAGCAACAGTAGAAGTAGCAGCAGCAGTACCAGCAGCATCAGTAGCAGTAGTAGTAGCAGTAGCAGCAGTAGTGTGAGTAGTAGCAGTAGCAGCAGGAGTAGGAGCAGCAACAGTAGTAGCAGTAGCAGCAGCAGTAGTAGCAGTAGCAGTAGCAGTAGTAAGAGTAGTAGCAGTAGTAGGAGTAGTAGCAGTAGCAGCAGGAGTAGGAGCAGTAGCAGCAGTAGTAGCAGCAGGAGTAGGAGACGTAGCAGTAGCAGCAGTAGCAGCAGAAGTAGCAGTAGCAGTAGTAGGAGTAGGAGTAGTAGTAGTAGTAGTAGTAGGAGCAGTAGTAGCAGTAGGAGCAGTAGTCTGAGTAGTAGTAGCAGTAGCAGCAGTAGTAGCAGCAGCAGTAGCAGTAGCAGCAGCGGCAGGAGTAGCAGCAGTAGCAGCAGCAACAGCAGTAGCATTAGCAGTGGCAGCACCAGTAGTAGCAGCAACAGTAGCAGTACCAGCAGGAGTTTCAGCAGCACCAACGGTGGCAGTAGAAGTAGTAGTAGCAGTACTCTGAGTAGTAGCAGTAGCAGCAGGAGTAGGAGCAGCAGCAGTAGTAGCAGCAGCAACAGCAGTAGCAGTAGCCGTAGCAGTAGCAGTAGCAGTAGTAAGACTAGGAGCAGTAGTAGCAGTAGTAGCAGTAGTAGCAATAGTAGCAGTAGTAGGAGTAGTAGCAGTAGCAGCAGGAGTAGGAGCAGTAGCAGTAGCAGCAGTACGAGCACAAGTAGCAGTAGTAGCAGTAGTATGAGAAGGAGTAGTAGTAGTAGTAGGAGCAGTTGTAGCAGTAGTAGCAGTAGTCTGAGTAGTAGCAGTAGCAGCAGGAGTAGGAGCAGTAGCAGTAGCAGCAGTACGAGCACAAGTAGCAGTAGCAGTAGTAGCAGTAGTATGAGAAGGAGTAGTAGTAGTAGTAAGAGCAGTAGTAGCAGTAGTCTGAGTAGTAGCAGTAGCAACAAGAGTAGGAGCAGCAGCAGTAGAAGCAGTAGCAGCAGCAGCAGTAGCAGCAGCAGCAGTAGCAGGAGCAGCAGTAGCAGTAGCAGTAGCAGTAGCAGCAGTAGTAGTAGCAGCAATAGCTGCAGCAACAGTAGTAACAGTAGCAGCAGCAGTAGTAGCAGCAACAGTAGCAGTAGCAGCAGTACCATCAGCAGCAGCAGTAGTACAAGCATTAGCAGTAGCAGTAGCAGTAGTAGTAGCAGTAGTCTGAGTACTAGCAGTAGCAGCAGGAGTAGGAGCAGCAACAGTTGTAGCAGTAGCAGCAGTAGTAGTAGTAGCAGCAGTAGTAGCTGCAGCAGTAGCAGTGGCAATAGCAGTAGTAGCAGTAGGAGCAATAGTAGCAGTAGTAGGAGTAGTAGCAGTAGCAGCAGGAGTAGGAGCAGTAGCAGTAGCAGTTGCAGTAGTAGTAGAAGGAGCAGTAGTAGCAGTAGTAGGACTAGTAGCAGTAGCAGCAGGATTAGGAGTAGCAGTAGCAGCAGTAGTAGCAGTAGCAGCAGCAGTAGCAGTAGCAGTAGCAGCAGCAGTAGCAGGAGCAGGAGAAGTAGCAGGAGCAGGTCCAGTAGCAGGAGCAGTAGCAGCAGCATCAGTAGTAGCAGCAGCTGCAGTAGCAGTAGTAGTATCAGTAGCAGTAGCAGCATCAGCAGCAATAGCAGCAGCAACAGCAGTAGCAGCAGCAGTAGTAGCAGCAGTAGCAGCAACATTAGCAGTAGCAGCACCAGTAGTAGCAGCAACAGTAGCAGTAGCAGCAGTACCTGCAGCAGCAGCAGCAGCAGTAGCAGTATCAGTAGCAGTAGTACTAGCAGTAGTCTGAGTAGTAGCAGCAGAAGTAGGAGCAGCAGCAGTAGTAGCAGGAGTAGGAGCAGCAGCAGTAGAAGCAGTAGCAGCAGCAGGAGTAGCAGCAGCAGTAGCAGTAGCAATAACAGTAGCAGTAGCAGCAGCAGTAGTAGCAGCAGTAGTAGCAGGAACAGCAGTAGCAGTAGCAGCAGCAGTAGTAGCAACAACAGTAGAAGTAGTAGCAACAGTAGGAGTAGCTGCAACAGTAGTAGCAGCAGTAGCAGCAGCAACAGCAGCAGCAGCAGTAGCAGTAGCTGCAGCAGTAGTAGCAGCAGTAGCAGCAGCAACAGTAGCAGTAGCAGTAGTAGTACCAGCAGCAGCAGTAGCAGTAGTAGTAGCAACAGCAGCATTAGCGGCAGCAACAGCAGCAGCAACATCAGTAGCAGTAGCAGCAGCAGTAGTAGCAGCAACAGTAGCAGTACCAGCAGCAGTACCAGCAGCAGCAGTAGGAGTAGCAGTAGTAGTAGCAGTAGTAATAGCAGCAACAGTAGCAGTAGCAGCAGCAGTACCAGCAGCAGCAGTAGCAGTAGCAGCATTAGCAGCAGCAACAGCAGCAGCAACAGCAGTAGCAGTAGCAGCAGCAGTAGTAGCAACAACATTAGCAGTAGCAGCAGTAGTACCAGCAGCAGCAGTAGCAGTAGCAGCAGCAGTAGTACCAGCAGCAACAGTAGCAGCAGCAACACCAGTAGCAGTAGCAGCAGCAGCAACAGCAGCAACAGCAGCAACAGCAGCAACATTAGCAGTAGAAGGACCAGTAGTAGCAGCAACAGTAGAAGTAGCAGCAGCAGTACCAGCAGCATCAGTAGCAGTAGTAGTAGCAGTAGCAGCAGTAGTCTGAGTAGTAGCAGTAGCAGTAGCAGCAGGAGTAGGAGCAGCAACAGTAGTAGCAGTAGCAGCAGCAGTAGTAGCAGTAGCAGTAGCAGTAGTAAGAGTAGTAGAAGTAGTAGGAGTAGTAGCACTAGCAGCAGGAGTAGGAGCAGTAGCAGCAGTAGTAGCAGCAGAAGTAGGAGACGTAGCAGTAGCAGCAGTAGCAGCAGAAGTAGCAGTAGCAGTAGTAGGAGTAGGAGTAGTAGTAGTAGTAGGAGCAGTAGTAGCAGTAGTAGCAGTAGTCTGAGTAGTAGTAGCAGCAGGAGTAGTAGCAGTAGCAGCAGTAGTAGCAGCAGCAGTAGCAGTAGCAGCAGCGGCAGGAGTAGCAGCAGTAGCAGCAGCAACAGCAGCAGCATTAACAGTGGCAGCACCAGTAGTAGCAGCAACAGTAGCAGTACCAGCAGGAGTTTCAGCAGCACCAACGGTAGCAGTAGAAGTAGTAGTAGCAGTACTCTAAGTAGTAGCAGTAGCAGCAGGAGTAGGAGCAGCAGCAGTAGTAGCAGCAGCAGCAACATCAGTAGCAGTAGCCGTAGCAGTAGTAGTAGCAGTAGTAAGACTAGGAGCAGTAGTAGCAGTAGTACGAGCACAAGTAGCAGTAGCAGTAGTAGCAGTAGTAGCAGTAGTAGCAGTAGCAGTAGCAGCAGGAGTAGGAGCAGTAGTAGTAGCAGCAGTACGAGCACAAGTAGCAGTAGCAGTAGTAGCAGTAGTATGAGAAGGAGTAGTAGTAGTAGTAGGAGCAGTAGTAGCAGTAGTAGTAGTAGTCTGAGTAGTAGCAGTAGCAGCAGGAGTAGGAGCAGTAGCAGTAGCAGCAGTACGAGCACAAGTAGCAGTAGCAGTAGTAGCAGTAGTATGAGAAGGAGTAGTAGTAGTAGTAAGAGCAGTAGTAGCAGTAGTCTGAGTAGTAGCAGTAGCAACAGGAGTAGGAGCAGCAGCAGTTGAAGCAGTAACAGCAGCAGCAGTAGCAGCAGCAGAAGTAGCAGTAGCAGTAGCAGCAGTAGTAGTAGCAGCAATAGCTACAGCAACAGTAGTAGCAGTAGCAGCAGCAGTAGTAGCAGCAACAGTAGCAGTAGCAGCAGCAGTACCATCAGCAGCAGCAGTAGTAGAAGCATTATCAGTAGCAGTAGCAGTAGTAGTAGCAGTAGTCTGAGTAGTAGCATTAGCAGCAGGAGTAGGAGCAGCATCAGTAGTAGCAGTAGCAGCAACAGTAGTAGCAGCAGTAGTAGTGCCAGTAGGAGTACTAGTAGTAGCATTAGTAGCAGTAGTAGGAGTACTAGTAGTAGCAATAGGAGTAGGAGTAGTAGCAGTAGTTGCAGTAGCAGTAGCAGTAGTAGCAGTAAGAGTAGCAGTAGTAGTAGTAGCAGTAGTCTGAGTAGTAATAGTAGGAGCAGGAGTAGGAGCGGCAGCAGAAGTAGCAGTAGCAGAAGTAGTAGCAGCAGTAGTAGTAGCAGCAGCAGTAGCAGCAGCAGCAGTAGCAGTAGCAGTAGTAGCAGTAGGAGCAGCAGTAGCAGTAGCAGCAGCAACAGCAGCAGTAGCAGCAGTAGCAGTAGCTGCATCAGTAGTAGCAGCAGTAGCAGCAGCAACAGTAGCAGTAGCAGTAGTAGTACCAGCAGTAGTAGCAGTAGCAGTAGCAACAGCAACATTAGGAGCAGTAGTAGCAGTAGTAGGACTAGTAGGAGCAGTAGTATCAGTAGTAGGACTAGTAGCAGTAGCAGCAGGATTAGGAGCAGTAGCAGTAGCAGCAGCAGTAGCAGTAGCAGTAGCAGGAGCAGTAGCAGGAGCAGGAGCAGTAGCAGGAGCAGGAGCAGTATCAGGAGCAGTAGCAGCAGCAACAGTAGTAGCAGCAGCAGCAGTAGCAGTAGTAGTATCAGTAGCAGTAGCAGCATCAGCAGCAATAGCAGCAGCAACAGCAGTAGCAGCAGCAGTAGTAGCAGCAGTAGCAGCAACATTAGCAGTAGCAGCACCAGTAGTAGCAGCAACAGTAGCAGTAGCAGCAGCAGTACCTGCAGCAGCAGCAGTAGCAGTAGCAGTATCAGTAGCAGTAGTACTAGCAGTAGTCTGAGTAGTAGCAGCAGAAGTAGGAGCAGCATCAGTAGTAGCAGTAGCAGCAGGAGTAGGAGCAGCAGCAGTAGAAGCAGTAGCAGCAGCAGGAGTAGCAGCAGCAGTAGCAGTAGCAATAGCAGTAGCAGTAGTAGCAGCAGTAGCAGCAGGAACAGCAGTAGCAGTAGCAGCAGCAGTAGTAGCAACAACAGTAGAAGTAGCAGCAGCAGTTCCAGCACTAGCAGTAGCAGTAGCAGCAGCTGCAGTAGCAGCAGCAACAGCAGCAGCAGCAGTAGCAGTAGCTGCAGCAGTAGTAGCAGCAGTAGCAGCAGCAACAGTAGCAGTAGCAGTAGTAGTACCAGCAGCAGCAGTAGCAGTAGCAACAGCAGCATTAGCGACAGCAACAGCAGCAGCAACAGCAGTAGCAGTAGCAGCAGCAGTAGTAGCAGCAACAGTAGCAGTACCAGCAGCAGTACCAGCAGCAGCAGTAGGAGTAGCAGTAGTAGTAGCAGTAGTAATAGCAGCAACAGTAGCAGTAGCAGCAGCAGCATTAGCAGCAGCAACAGCAGCAGCAACAGCAGTAGCAGTAGCAGCAGCAGTAGTAGCAACAACATTAGCAGTAGCAGCAGTAGTACCAGCAGCAGCAGTAGCAGCAGCAGCAGTACCAGCAGCAACAGTAGCAGCAGCAACAACAGTAGTAGTAGCAGCAGCAGCAACAGCAGCAACAACAGCAACAGCAGCAACATTAGCAGTGGAAGCACCAGTAGTAGCAGCAACAGTAGAAGTATCAGCAGCAGTACCAGCAGCATCAGTAGCAGTAGTAGTAGCAGTAGCAGCAGTAGTCTGAGTAGTAGCAGTAGCAGCAGGAGTAGGAGCAGCAACAGTAGTAGCAGTAGCAGCAGCAGGGAGCAGCAGTAGCAGCAGCATTAGGAGTAGCAGTAGCAGCAGTAGGAGTAGCAGTAGCAAAATTAGTAGCAGTAGCAGAAGAGGTAGCAGCAGCAGTAGCAGAAGCAGTAGCAGCAGCAGCACTAGCAGTAGCAGTAGCAGTAGCAGTAGCAGCAGTAGTAGCAGTAGCAGTAGCAGTAGCAATAGATGTAGCAGTAGTAGTAGCAGTAGCAGTAGTGGGAGTAGTAGCAGTAGCAGTAGTGGGAGTAGTAGCAGTAGCAGCAGCATTAGCTGTAGCAGTAGCAGTTACAGTAGCCGTAGAAGTAGCAATAGTGGGAGTAGTAGCAGTAGGAGTAGGAGGAGTAGCAGTAGTAGTAGCAGCAGTGGCAGTAACAGTAGCAGTAGCAGTAGCAGCAGCAGTAGTAGTAGGAGCAGTAGCAGCAGCATTAGCAGTAGCAGCAACAGTAGCAGCAGCATCAGCAGTGGGAGTAGCAAGTCTGAGTAGTAGCGTTAGCAGCAGGACTAGGAGCAGCAGCAGTAGTAATAGCAGTAGCAGTAGCTGCTGCAGTAGTAGTAGTAGCAGTAGCAGTAGTAGCAGCAGTAGCAGTAGTAGCAGGAGCAGGAGTAGGAGCAGCAGTAGGAGTCGGAGCAGCAGTAGCAGCAGCAGTAGCAGTAGCAGTAGCAGTAGCAGTAGTAGTAGCAGTAGCAGTAGCAGCAACAGCGGCAGTAGCAGTAGCACCAGCAGCAGCAGCAGTAGCAATAGCAGTAGGAGTAGCAACAGTAGCTACAGGAGTAGGAGCAGTAGTAGCAGCAGTAGTAGCAACAGTAGCTACAGGAGTAGGAGCAACAGCAGTAGTAGCAGTAGGAGCAGCAGCAGCAGCGGCAGTAGCAGTACCACCAGCAGTAGCTGTAGCAGCAGCAGCAGCAGTAGCAGTAGTAGCAGCAGCAGCAGTAGCAGTAGCAGGAGCAGCAGTAGTAGCAGTAGTCTGAGTAGTAACAGTAGCAGTATTAGCAGGAGCAGCAGCAGTAGTAGTAGCAGCAGCAGTAGTAGTAGCAGCAGTAGCAATAGCAGTAGCAATAGCAGTAGCAGTAGCAGTAGCAGAAGCAGGAGTAGGAGCAGGAGTAGCAGTAGTAGCAGCAGCAGTAGCAGTAGTAGCATCAGCAGGAGTAGGAGCAGCAGTAGCAGCAGCATTAGGAGTAGCAGTAGCAGCAGTAGGAGTAGCAGTAGCAAAATTAGTAGCAGTAGCAGAAGCAGTAGCAGCAGCAGTAGCAGAAGCAGTAGCAGCAGCAGTAGCAGTAGCAGTAGCAGTAGCAGTAGCAGTAGCAGCAGTAGTAGCAGTAGCAGTAGCAGTAGCAATAGATGTAGCAGTAGTAGTAGCAGTAGCAGTAGTGGGAGTAGTAGCAGTAGCAGTAGGAGGAGTAGCAGTAGCAGCAGTAGCAGTAACGGTAGCAGTAACAGTACCAGTAGCAGCAGCAGTAGCAGTATCAATTGTAGCAGCAGCAGCAGCAACGGTAGCAGCAGCAGCAGTAGCAGTAGCAGTAGTAGTAGCAGTAGCAGTAGTCTGAGTAGTAGTGTTAGCAGCAGGAGTTGGAGCAGCAGCAGCAGTAGCAGTAGCAGCAGCAGTAGCAGTAGCAGTAGCAACAGTAGTAGCAGTAGCAGTAGTAGTAGCAGTAGCAGTAGTAGGAGTAGGAGCAGTAGTAGCAGTAGCAGTAGCAGTAGGAGGAGTAGCAGTAGCAGCAGCAGTAACAGCAGCAGCAGCAGTAGCAGTAGCAGTAGTAGTAGCAGTAGTCTGAGTAGTAGCGTTAGCAGCAGGAGTAGGAGCAGCAGCAGTAGTAGCAGTAGCAGCAGCAGTAACAGTAGCAGTAGCAACAGTAGTAGTAGCAGTAGTAGTAGCAGTAGCAGTAGTAGGAATAGGAGCAGCAGTAGCAGTAGTAGCAGCAGCAGTAGTACGAGCAGCAGGAGTAGGAGCAGCAGTAGGAGTAGGAGCAGCAGTAGCAGCAGCAGTAGCAGTAGCAGCAGCAATAGCAGCAGCAGCAGTAGTAGCAGCAATAGCAGTAGCAGTAGTGGTAGCATGAGCAGTAGTAGTAGCAGTAGCAGCAACAGCAGTAGCAGTACTAGTAGCAGTAGTCTGAGTAGTAACAGTAGCAGCAGTAGGAGTAGCAGTAGCAACAGTAGTAGCAGTAGCAGCAGTAGGAGTAGCAGTAGCAACAGTAGTAGCAGTAGCAGCAGCAGTAGCAGTAGCAGCAATTACAACAGAAGCAGTAGCAGTAGCAGTAGCCGTAGAAGTAGCAGCAGTAGCAACAGGAGTAGGAGCAGCAGCAGTAGTAGCAGTAGTAGCAGCAGTAGTAGCAGTAGTAGCAGCAGTAGTGGTAGCAGTAGTAGCAATTGTAGTAGGACCAGCAGCAGCAGTAGGAGTAGCAGTAGTAGTAGTAGTTTGAGTAGTAGCAGTAGCAACAAAAGTCGCAGCAACAGCACTAGTAGCAGTAGCAGCAGCAGTAGCAGCAGTAGCAGTAGCAGTAGTAGGAGTAGGAGCAGCAGCAGCAGTAGCAGTAGCAGTAGTAGCAGCAGCAGGAGCAGTAGCAGTAGCAATAGTAGTAGCAGTAGCAGCAGCAGTAGGAGTAGCAGCAGCAGTAGCATTTACAGTAGCCGTAGAAGTAGCGAGAGCAGGAGCAGTAGCAGGAGCAGTAGCAGTAGTAGTAGCAGTAGCAGTAGTAGCAGCAGCAGTAGTAGCAGTAGCAGTAGCAGCAACAGCGGCAGTAGCAGTAGCAGTAGCACCAGCAGCTGCAGCAGTAGCAGTAGCAGTAGGAGCAGTAGTAGCAGTAGTAACAGTAGTAGCAGCAGTAGTAGTAGCAGTAGTAGCAACAGTAGCTGCAGTAGTAGGAGCAGCAGTAGTAGCAGTAGGAGCAGCTGCAGCAGCGGCAGTAGCAGTACCATTAGAAGTAGTAGCAGCATCAATAGCAGTAGCAGTAGTGGCAGTAGTACCAGTAGTCTGAGTAGTAACAGTAGCAGTAGTAGCAGGAGCAGCATCAGTAGTAGCAATAGCAACAGCAGCAGTAGCAGTAGCAGCAGCAGTAGTAGTAGCAGTAGCAGTAGTAGGAGTAGGAGCAGCAGTAGCAGTAGTAGCAGCAGTAGCAGTAGTAGTAGCAGAAGTAGGAGAAGCAGTAGGAGTAGGAGCAGCAGTAGGAGTAGCAGTAGCAACATTAGTAGCATTAGCAACATTAGTAGCTGTAGCAGCAGCAGCAAAAGCAATAGCAGCAGCAGTAGCAGTAGCAGTAGCAGTAGCAGCAGCACTAGCTGTAGCAGTAGCAGTAGCAGTTACAGTAGCAGTAGCAGTTACAGTAGCCGTAGAAGTAGCAATAGTGGGAGTAGTAGCAGTAGGAGTAGGAGGAGTAGCAGTAGTAGTAGCAGCAGTGTC
>OY970833.1:46224204-46246704 GCA_963853835.1 Calendula officinalis
ATTAGCAGTAGCAGCAACAGTAGCAGCAGCATCAGCAGTGGGAGTAGCAAGTCTGAGTAGTAGCGTTAGCAGCAGGACTAGGAGCAGCAGCAGTAGTAGTAGCAGTAGCAGTAGCAGCTGCAATAGTAGTAGTAGCAGTAGCAGTAGTAGCAGCAGTAGCAGTAGTAGCAGGAGCAGGAGTAGGAGCAGCAGTAGGAGTCGGAGCAGCAGTAGCAGCAGCAGTAGCAGTAATAGTAGCAGTAGCAGTAGCAGTAGTAGTAGCAGTAGCAGTAGCAGCAACAGCGGCAGTAGCAGTAGCACCAGCAGCAGCAGCAGTAACAATAGCAGTAGGAGTAGCAACAGTAGCTATAGGAGTAGGAGCAGTAGTAGCAGCAGTAGTAGCAACAGTAGCTACAGGAGTAGGAGCAACAGCAGTAGTAGCAGTAGGAGCAGCAGCAGCAGCGGCAGTAGCAGTACCACCAGCAGTAGCTGTAGCAGCAGCAGCAGCAGCAGTAGCAGGAGCAGCAGCAGCAGCAGCAGTAGCAGTAGCAGGAGCAGCAGTAGTAGCAGTAGTCTGAGTAGTGACAGTAGCAGTAGTAGCAGGAGCAGCAGCAGTAGTAGTAGCAGCAGCAGTAGTAGTAGCAGCAGTAGCAATAGCAGTAGCAGCAGTAGCAGTAGCAGTAGCAGAAGCAGGAGTAGGAGCAGGAGTAGCAGTAGTAGCAGCAGCAGTAGCAGTAGTAGCATCAGCAGGAGTAGGAGCAGCAGTAGCAGCAGCATTAGGAGTAGCAGTAGCAGCAGTAGGAGTAGTAGTAGCAAAATTAGTAGCAGTAGCAGAAGCAGTAGCAGCAGCAGTAGCAGAAGCAGTAGCAGCAGCAGCAGTAGCAGTAGCAGTAGCAGTAGCAGTAGCAGCAGTAGTAGCAGTAGCAGTAGCAGTAGCAATAGATGTAGCAGTAGTAGTAGCAGTAGCAGTAGTGGGAGTAGTAGCAGTAGCAGTAGGAGGAGTAGCAGTAGCAGCAGTAGCAGTAACGGTAGCAGTAACAGTACCAGTAGCAGTAGCAGTAGCAGTAGCAATTGTAGCAGCAGCAGCAGCAGCGGTAGCAGCAGCAGCAGCAGTAGCAGTAGCAGTAGTAGTAGCAGTAGCAGTAGTCTGAGTAGTAGTGTTAGCAGCAGGAGTTAGAGCAGCAGCAGCAGTAGCAGTAGCAGCAGCAGTAGCAGTAGCAGTAGCAACAGTAGTAGCAGTAGCAGTAGTAGTAGCAGTAGCAGTAGTAGGAGTAGGAGCAGCAGTAGCAGTAGTAGCAGCAGCAGTAGTAGCAGCAGCTGGAGTAGGAGCAGCAGTAGTAGCAGTAGTAGCAGCAGCAGTAGCAGTAGCAGTAGGAAAAGTAGTAGCAGTAGCAGCAGAGCAGCAGCAGCAATAGCAGCAGCAGCTGCTGCAGTAGCAGCAGCAATAGCAGTAGCAGTAGTGGTAGCATGAGCAGTAGTAGTAGCAGTAGCAGCAGCAATAGTAGCAGTAGTAGTAGCAGTAGTCTGAGTAGTAGCAGTAGCAGCAGGAGTAGGAGCAGCAGTTGGAGTAGGAGCAGCAGTAGCAGCAGCAGTAGGAGTAGCAGTAGCAACAGTAGTAGCAGTAGCAGCAGCAGCAGCAGTAGCAGCAGCAACAAAAGAAGCAGTAGCAGTAGCAGCAGCAGCAGTAGCAGTAGCAGCAGCAGTAGTCGTAGAAGTAGCAGCAGTACCAGCAGGAGTAGGAGCAGCAGCAGTAGTAGCAGTAGTAGCAGCAGTAGTAGCAGTAGTAGCAACTGTAGTAGGAGCAGCAGCAGCAGCAGTAGCAGTAGCAGTAGTAGTTGTCTGAGTAGTAGTAGTAGCAGCAAGAGTCGCAGCAGCAGCACTAGTAGCAGTAGCAGCAGCAGTAGTAGCAGCAACAGTATCAGTAGCAGCAAAAGCAGTAGCAGCAGTAGCAGTAGCAGTAATAGGAGTAGGAGCAGCAGCAGTAGCAGTAGTAGCAGCAGCAGGAGCAGTAGCAGTAGCAACATGAGTAGCAGTAGCAGCAGCAGTAATATCAGCAGCAATAGCAGTAGCAGCAGCAGTAGCATTTACAGTAGCCGTAGAAGTAGCGAGAGCAGGAGCAGTAGCAGTAGCAGGAGCAGTAGCGGTAGTAGTAGCAGTAGCAGTAGCAGTAGCAGCAACAACGGCAGTACCAGTAGCACCAGCAGCTGCAGCAGCAGATGTAGCAGTAGGAGTAGCAGTAGGAGCAGTAGTAGCAGTAGTAGCAGTAGTAGCAGTAGTAGCAGTAGTAGCAGCACTAGTAGTAGCATTAGTAGCAACAGTAGCTGCAGTAGTAGGAGCAGCAACAGTAGTAGCAGTAGGAGCAGCTACAGCAGCGGCAGTAGAAGTACCATCAGCAGTAGCAGCATCAGTAGCAGTAGCAGTAGCAGCAGTAGTACCAGTAGTCTGAGTAGTAACAGTAGCAGTAGTAGCAGGAGCAGCAACAGTAGTAGCAGTAGTAGGTGTAGGAGCAGCAGTAGCAGTAGTAGCAGCAACAGTAGCAGTAGTAGCAGCAGCAGGAGTAGGAGCAGCAGTAGGAGTAGGAGCAGCAGTAGCAGCAGCAGTAGGAGTAGCAACAGCAACATTAGGAGCAGTAGCAGCAGCAGCAACAAAAGCAGTAGCAGTAGTAGCAGAAGCAGTTACAGTAGCAGTAGCAGTTACAGTAGTAGCAGTAGCAGTAGCAGCAGCGGTAGCAGTAGCAGTAGCAGGAGAAGTAGGAGCAGTAGCAGCAGCGGTAGCAGTAGCAGCAGTATCAGTAGTAGCAGTAGGAGCCGTAGGAGCAGTAGTAGCAGTAGTAGCAGTAGTAGCAGCAGGAGTAGGAGCAGTAGCAGTAGTAGTAGTAGCAGTAGCAGCAGCAGCAGTAGTAGTAGCAGTAGTAGTAGAAGTAGTCTGAGTAGTAGCAGTAGCAGCAGGAGTAGGAGCAGCAGTAGCAGCAGCAGTAGGAGTAGCAGTAGCAACAGTAGTAGCAGTAGCAGCAGCTGTAGCAGCAGCAGTAGCAGCAGCAGCAGAACCAGTAGCAGTAGTAGCAGCAGCAGTAGCAATAGCAGTAACAGCAGCAGTAGCAATAGCAGTTACAGTAGCCATAGAAGAAGCAGTAGCAGTAGCAGCAGGAGTAGGAGCAGCAGCAGTAGTAGCAGTAGTAGCAGCAGTAGTGGTAGCAGTAGTAGCAGCTGTAGTAGGAGCAGCAGCAGTAGTAACAGTAGTAGTAGTAGTCTGAGTAGTAGCACTAGCAGCAAGAGTAGCAGCAGCAGTAGTAGTAGGAGCAGCAGTAGCAGTAGCAACAGTAGTAGAAGTAGCAGCAGCAGTAGCAGTAGCAGCAACAGCGGCAGTAACAGTAGCACCAGCAGCAGTAGCAGTAGCAGTAGCAGTAGGAGTAGCAGTAGGAGCAGTAGTAGCAGTAGTAGCAGCAGTAGTAGCAACAGTAGCAACAGTAGATGCAGGAGTAGGAGCAGCAGCAGTAGTTGCAGTATGAGCAGCAGCAGCGGCAGTAGCAGTACCACCAGCAGTAGCAGTAGCAGCAGCAGTAGCAGCAGCAGCAGTAGCAGTAGCAGTAACAGTAGAAGTAGTAGGAGCAGCAGCAGTAGTAGCAGTAGTAGCAACAGCAGTAGTAGCAGCAACAGTAGCAGTAGCAGTAGCAGTAGCAGCAGCATCAGTAGCAGTAGCAGAAGCAGGAGTAGGAGCAGCAGTAGCAGTAGTAGCAGCAGCAGTAGCAGTAGTAGCATTAGCGGGAGTAGGAGCAGCAGTAGCAGTAGGAGCAGCAGTAGCAGCAGGAATAGGAGTAGCAGTAGCAGTAGGAGTAGCAGCAGCAGCAGTAGCATTAGCTGTATCAGTAGCAGTAGCAGCAGTAGTAGCAGTAGCAGTTACAGTAGCAGTAGCAGTTACAATAGCAGTAGCAGTTACAGTAGCAGTAGAAGTAGCAGTTGTAGTAGCAGTAGCAGTAGTGGGAGTAGTAGCAGAAGCAGTAGGAGGAGTAGCAGTAGCAGCAGCAGTAGCAGCAGCAGCAGTAGCAGTAGCAGTAGCAGTAGTAGTAGCAGTAGTCTGAGTAGTAGCGTTAGCAGCAGGAGTAGGAGCAGCAGCAATAGTAGCAGTAGCAGCAGCAGTAACAGTAGCAGTAGCAACAACAGTAGTAGTAGCAGTAGTAGCAGTAGCAGTAGTAGGAATAGGAGCAGCAGTAGCAGTAGTAGCAGCAGCAGTAGTAGGAGCAGCAGGAGTAGGAGCAGCAGTAGGAGTAGGAGCAGCAGTAGCAGCAGCAGCAGTAGTAGCAGCAATAGCAGTAGCAGTAGTGGTAGCATGAGCAGTAGTAGTAGCAGTAGCAGCAACAGCAGTAGCAGTAGTAGTAACAGTAGTCTGAGTAGTAACAGTAGCAGCAGTAGGAGTAGCAGTAGCAACAGTAGTAGCAGTAGCAGCAGTAGGAGTAGCAGTAGCAACAGTAGTAGCAGTAGCAGCAGCAGTAGCAGTAGCAGCAATAACAACAGAAGCAGTAGCAGTAGCAGCAGCAGCAGTAGCCGTAGAAGTAGCAGCAGTAGCAACAGGAGTAGGAGCAGCAGCAGTAGTAGCAGTAGTAGCAGCAGCAGTAGTAGCAGTAGTAGCAGCAGTAGTGGTAGCAGTAGTAGCAATTGTAGTAGGACCAGCAGCAGCAGTAGTAGTAGCAGTAGTAGTAGTAGTTTGAGTAGTAGCAGTAGCAGCGAAAGTCGCAGCAGCGACACTAGTAGCAGTAGCAGCAGCAGTAGCAGCAGTAGCAGTAGCAGTAGTAGGAGTATTAGCAGCAGCAGTAGTAGTAGTAGTAGCAACAGCAGGAGTAGTAGCAGTAGCAACAGTAGTAGCACTAGCAGCAGCAGTAGTAGCAGCAGCAGTAGGAGTAGCAGCAGCAGTAGCATTTACAGTAGCGGTAGAAGTAGCGAGAGCAGGAGCAGTAGCAGGAGTAGTAGCAGTAGTAGTAGCAGTAGCAGTAGTAGCAGCAGCAGCAGTAGCAGTAGCAGTAGCAGCAACAGCGGCAGTAGCAGTAGCACCAGCAGCTTCTGCAGTAGCAGTAGCAGTAGGAGCAGTAGTAACAGTAGTAGCAGCAGTAGTAGTAACAGTAGTAGCAACAGTAGCTGCAGTAGTAGGAGCAGCAGCAGTAGGAGCAGCTGCATCAGCGGCAGTAGCAGTACCACTAGAAGTAGTAGCACCAGCAATAGCAGTAGCAGTAGCAGTAGTGGCAGTAGTACCAGTAGTCTGAGTAGTAACAGTAACAGTAGTAGCGGGAGCAGCATCAGTAGTAGCAGTAGCAGTAGCAGTAGCAGTAGCAGTAGCAGCAGCAGTAGCAGTAGTAGCAGTAGCAGTAGTAGGAGTAGGAGCAGCAGTAGCAGTAGTAGCAGCAGTAGCAGTAGTAGTAGTAGCAGAAGTAGGAGCAGAAGTAGGAGTAGCAGTAGCAACATTAGTAGCTGTAGCAGCAGCAGCAGCAAAAGCAATAGCAGCAGCAGTAGTAGTAGGAGCAGTAGTAGCAGTTGTAGCAGTAGTAGCAGTAGTAGCAACTAATAGATGCAGCAGTAGTAGTAGCAGTACCACCAGCAGTAGCATCAGCAGTAGTAGTAGTAGTCTGAGTAGGAACAGTTGCAGTAGTAGCAGCAGTAGTAGCAACAGCAGCAGTAGCAGCAGCAGTAGCAGTAGCAGCAGCAGCAGTAGCATCAGCAGCAGTAGCAGAAGCAGGAGTAGGAGCAGCAGTAGCAGTAGTAGCAGCAGCAGTAGCAGTAGTAGCATCAGCAAGAGTGGGAGCAGCAGTAGGAGTAGGAGCAGCAGTAGCAGCAGCAGTGAGAGTAGCAGCAGCAACAACAGCAGTAGCAGTAGCAGCAGCAACAGTAGTGGTAGCAGTAGTAGCAACTGTAGTAGGAGCAGCAGCAGCAGCAGTAGCAGTAGAAGTAGTAGTAGTCTGAGTAGTAGCAGTAGCAGCATGAGTCCCAGCAGCAACAGCAGTAGCAACAGCAGTAGTAGCAGCAGCAGTATCAGTAGCAGTAGCAGTAGTAGGAGTAGGAGCAGCAGCAGCAGTAGCAGCAGCAGTAGCAGTAGTAGCAGCAGCAGGAGCAGTAGCAGTAGCAACATGAGTAGCAGTAGCAGCAGCAGCAGTAGCAGCAGCAGTAGCATTTACAGTAGCCGTAGAAGTAGCGAGAGCAGGAGCAATAGCAGGAGCAGTAGCAGTACTAGTAGCAGTAGCAGCAGCAGCAGTAGCAGTAGCAGTAGCAGCAATAACAGCAGTAGCACCAGCAGCTGCAGCAGTAGCAGTAGGAGTAGCAGTAGGAGCAGTAGTAGTAGGAGCAGTAGTAGCAGTAGTAGCAGTAGTAGCAGTAGTAGCAGCAGTAGTAGTAGCAACAGTAGCTGCAGTAGTAGGAGCAGCAGCAGTAGTAGCAGTAGGAGCAGCTGCAGCAGCGGCAGTAGCAGTACCATCAGCAGTAGCAGCAGCAGAAGCAGTAGCAGTAGCAGTAGCAGTAGCAGCAGTAGTACCAGAAGTCTGATTAGTAACAGTAGCAGTAGTAGCAGGAGCAGCAGCAGTAGTAGCAGTAGCAGCAGTAGCAGTAGCAGCAGCAGTAGCAGTAGTAGTAGCAGTAGTAGTAGCAGTAGTAGGTGTAGGAGCAGCAGTAGTAGTAGTAGCGGCAACAGTAGCAGTAGTAGCAGCAGCAGGAGTAGGAGCAGCCATAGGAGTAGGAGCAGCAGTAGCAGCAGCAGTAGGAGTAGCAGCAGCCCTAGCTGTAGCAGTTACAGTAGCAGTAGCAGTTACAGTAGCCGTAGAAGTAGTAGTAGTGGGAGTAGTAGTAGCAGTAGCAGCAGTAGCAGTAACAGTAGCAGTAACAGTACCAGTAGCAGTAGCAGCAGCAGTAGTAGTGGTAGTAGCAGTAGTAGCAGCAGTAGTAGTAGCAAGTCTGAGTAGTAGCGTTAGCAGCAGGAGTAGGAGCAGGAGCAGTAGCCGTAGCAGCAGTAGTAGTAGCAGTAGCAGTAGTAGGAGTAGGAGTAGCAGTAGCAGTAGTAGCAGCAGCAGTAGCAGTAGCAGCAGCATTAGCAGTAGTAGTAGTAGCAGTAGCAGCAGCAGTAGCAGTAGCAGCAACAGTAGCAGCAGCAGTAGCAGCAGCAGCAGTAGTAGTAGCACTAGCATTAGTGGTAGCATGAGCAGTAGCAGCAGCAGTAGCAGCAGCAGTAGTAGTAGTAGCAGTAGCAGTAGCAGTAGTAGTAGCAGTAGCAGTAGCAGCAGCAGCAGTAGCAGTAACAGTGGCAGTAGCAGTAGCACCAGCAGCAGTAGCAGTAGCAATAGGAGTAGCAGTAGGAGCAGTAGTAGCAGTAGTAGCTACAGTAGTAGTAGCAGTAGTAGCAACAGTAGATGCAGGAGTAGGAGCAGCAGTAGTAGTAGTAGCAGTATGAGCAGCAGCAGCAGCGGCAGTAGCAGTACCACTAGCAGTAGCAGCAGCAGTAGCAGTAGTAGCAGTAGTAGCAGTAGTCTGAGTAGTAACAGTAGCAGTAGTAGCAGGAGCAGCAGCAGTAGTAGCAGCAGTATCAGTAGCAGTAGCAGTAGCAGTAGCAGCAGGAGTAGCAGTAGTAGCAGGAGCAGCATCAGTAGTAGCAGCAGTATCAGTAGGGGTGGCAATTCAGGTCGGGTTCGGGTTGACGGGTTCGGGTTCGCGGGTTGGCAGGTCAGAAACGTTCAACCGAAACCGACCTGTTTATATAAACGGGTCAGATATCTCAACCCTAACCTGTTTAACTTCAACCCAAACCTAACCCATATAACCCATTTAATAAAACAGGTTATCAGGTCAAACAAGTTAAACGGGTCAAACATGTCAAAATGATGTTATTATTACACAAATTCATAACAAAATACTAAACACCAAATTCCTAAGTAACATTTTTAATTTTTATGTAACTACTAATTATGTTTTAAGTAGTAAACTATAAATTAAGTATAAATATATATTTTTAAAATATATTTTAATAATTAAACGGGTTGACGGGTCGACCCATTTAAATTATCATTGACCCAAACCTAACCTGTTTAATAAACGGGTCAGCTGACTCAACCCGAGACTGACCCAATTATTTTTTACCTCAACCCAAACCTGTTTATTTTCGTGTCGGTTTCAGGTCGGGTTTCGTGTCGGGTCAGAAATTGCCACCCCTAAGTATCAGTAGTAGTAGAAGTAGCAGTAGCAGCAGCAGTAGCAGTAACAGCAGCAGTAGCAGCAGCAGCAGTAGCAGAAGCAGGAGTAGGAGCAGCAGTAGCAGTAGTAGCAGCAGCAGTAGCAGTAGTAGCATCAGCAAAAGTAGGAGCAGCAGTAGGAGTAGGAGCAGCAGTAGCAGCAGCAGTAAGAGTAGCAGTAGCAGCAGCTGTAGGAGTAGTAGTAGCAACATTAGTAGCAGTAGCAGAAGCAGTAGCAGCAGCAGCAGCAGCAGAAGCACCAGAAGCAGTAGCAGCAGCAGCAGTAGCAGTAGCTGTAGCAGTAGCAGTAGCAGTAGCAGTAGCAGCAGTAGTAGCAGTTACAGTAGCAGTAGCAGTTACAGTAGCAGTAGCAGTTACAGTAGCAGTAGAAGTAGCAGTTGTAGTAGCAGTAGCAGTAGTGGGAGTAGTAGCAGTAGCAGTAGGAGGAGTAGCAGTAGCAGCAGTAGCAGTAACAGTAGCAGTAACAGTACCAGTAGCAGTAGCAGCAGCAATAGTAGCGGTAGCAGCATTAGCAGTAGCAGCAGAAGTAGCAGTAGCAGTAGTAGTAGCAGTAGTCTGAGTATTAGCATTAGCAGCAGGAGTAGGAGCAGCAGCAGTAGTAGCAGTAGCAGTAGTAGTAGTAGTTTGAGTAGTAGCAGTAGCAGCAAAAGTCGCAGCAGCAGCACTAGTAGCAGTAGCAGCAGCAGTAGCAGCAGTAGCAGTAGCAGTAGTAGGAGTATTAGCAGCAGCAGAAGTAGCAGTAGTTGTAGTAGCAACAGCAGGAGCAGTAGCAGTAGCAACAGTAGTAGCAGTAGCAGCAGCAGTAGTAGCAGCAGCAGTAGGAGTAGCAGCAGCAGTAGCATTTACAGTAGCCGTAGAAGTAGCGAGAGCAGGAGCAGGAGCAGGAGTAGTAGCAGTAGTAGTAGCAGTAGCAGTAGCAGTAGTAACAGCAGCAGCAGTAGCAGTAGCAGCAACAGCAACAGCGGCAGTAGTAGTAGCACCAGCAGCTGCAGCAGTAGCAGTAGCAGTAGGAGCAGTAGTAGCAGTAGTAACAGTAGTAGCAGCAGTAGTAGTAGCAGTAGTAGCAACAGTAGCTGCAGTAGTAGGAGCAGCAGCAGTAGGAGCAGCTGCAGCAGCGGCAGTAGCAGTACCATTAGAAGTAGTAGCAGCAGCAATAGCAGTAGCAGTAGCAGTAGTACCAGTAGTCTGAGTAGTAACAGTAACAGTAGTAGCGGGAGCAGCATCAGTAGTAGCAGTAGCAGCTGCAGTAGCAGTAGCAGTAGCAGGAGCAGTAGCAGTAGTAGTAGCAGTAGCAGTAGTAGGAGTAGGAGCAGCAGTAGCAGTAGTAGCAGCAGTAGCAGTAGTAGTAGTAGCAGAAGTAGGAGCAGCAGTAGGAGTAGGAGCAGCAGTAGGAGTAGCAGTAGCAACATTAGTAGCTGTTGCAGCAGCAGCAGCAAAAGCAATAGCAGCAGCAGTAGCAGTAGGAGCAGTAGTAGCAGTTGTAGAAGTAGTAGCAGCAGTAGTAGTAGCAGTAGTAGCAACTAATAGATGCAGTAGTAGTAGTAGCAGTACCACCAGCAGTAGCATCAGCAGCAGCAGTAGCAGTAGTAGTAGCAGTAGTCTGAGTAGGAACAGTAGCAGTAGTAGCAGGAGCAGCAGCAGTAGTAGCAGTAGCAGCAGCAGTAGTAGCAACAGCAGCAGTAGCAGCAGCAGTAGCAGTAGCAGCATCAGCAGTAGCAGCAGCAGCAGTAGGAGTAGCAGAAGCAGGAGTAGGAGCAGTAGTAGCAGTAGTAGCAGCAGCAGTAGCAGTAGTAGCATCAGCAAGAGTAGGAGCAGCAGTAGGAGTAGGAGCAGCAGTAGCAGCAGCAGTAAGAGTAGCAGCTGCAACAACACCAGTAGCAGTAGCAGCAGCAGCAGTAGTGGTAGCAGTAGTAGCAACTGTAGTAGGAGCAGCAGCAGTAGCAGTAGAAGTAGTAGTAGTCTGAGTAGTAGCAGTAGCAGCATGAGTCGCAGCAGCAGCACTAGTAGCAGTAGCAACAGCAGTAGTAGCAGCAGCAGTATCAGTAGCAGTAGCAGTAGTAGGAGTAGGAGTAGGAGCAGCAGCAGCAGTAGCAGCAGCAGTAGCTGTAGTAGCAGCAGCAGGAGCAGTAGCAGTAGCAACATGAGTAGCAGTAGCAGCAGCAGCAGTAGCAGCAGCAGCAGTAGCAGCAGCAGTAGCATTTACAGTAGCCGTAGAAGTAGCGAGAGCAGGAGCAATAGCAGGAGCAGTAGCAGTACTAGTAGCAGTAGCAGTAGCAGCAGCAGCAGTAGCAGTAGCAGCAATAACGGCAGTAGCACCAGCAGCTGCAGCAGTAGCAGTAGGAGTAGCAGTAGGAGCAGTAGTAGTAGTAGGAGCAGTAGTAGCAGTAGTAGCAGTAGTAGCAGCAGTAGTAGTAGTATTAGTAGCAACAGTAGCTGCAGTAGTAGGAGCAGCAGCAGTAGTAGCAGTAGGAGCAGCTGCAGCAGCGGCAGTAGCAGTACCATCAGCAGTAGCAGCAGCAGTAGCAGTAGCAGTAGCAGCAGTAGTACCCGAAGTCTGAGTAGCAACAGTAGCAGTAGTAGCATGAGCAGCAGCAGTAGTAGTAGTAGCAGCAGTAGCAGTAGCAGCAGCAGTAGCAGTAGTAGTAGCAGTAGTAGGTGTAGGAGCAGCAGTAGCAGTAGTAGCGGCAACAGTAGTAGTAGTAGCAGCAGCAGGAGTAGGAGCAGCAGTAGGAGTAGGAGCAGCAGTAGCAGCAGCAGTAGGAGTAGCAGCAGCCCTAGCTGTAGCAGTAGAAGTAGCAGTAGCAGTTACAGTAGCCGTAGAAGTAGTAGTAGTGGGAGTAGTAGTAGCAGTAGCAGCAGTAGCAGTAACAGTAGCAGTAACAGTACCAGTAGCAGTAGCAGTAGCAGCAGCAGTAGTAGTAGTAGCAGTAGCAGCAGCAGTAGTAGTAGCAAGTCTGAGTAGTAGCGTTAGCAGCAGGAGTAGGAGCAGGAGCAGTAGCCTTAGCAGCAGCAGTAGTAGTAGCAGTAGCAGTAGTAGGAGTAGGAGCAGCAGTAGCGGTAGTAGCAGCAGCAGTAGCAGTAGCAGCAGCATTAGCAGTAGTAGTAGTAGTAGTAGTAGCAGTAGCAGCAGCAGTAGCAGTAGCAGCAACAGTAGCAGCAGCAGTAGCAGCAGCAGCAGTAGTAGTAGCACTAGCATTAGTGGTAGCATGAGCAGTAGCAGCAGCAGTAGCAGCAGCAGTAGTAGTAGTAGTAGCTGTAGCAGTAGCAGTAGTAGTAGTAGTAGTAGCAGTAGCAGTAGCAGCAGCAGCAGCAGTAGCAGTAACAGCGGCAGTAGCAGTAGCACCAGCAGCAGTAGCAGTAGCAGTAGGAGTAGCAGTAGGAGCAGTAGTAGAAGTAGTAGCTGCAGTAGTAGCAGTAGTAGCAACTGTAGATGCAGGAGTAGGAGCAGCAGTAGTAGTAGCAGTATGAGTAGCAGCAGCAGCGGCAGTAGCAGTACCACCAGCAGTAGCAGCAGCAGCAGTAGCAGTAGCAGCAGTAGTAGCAGTAGTCTGAGTAGTAATAGTAGCAGTAGTAGCAGGAGCAGCAGAATTAGTAGCAGCAGTATCAGTAGCAGTAACAGTAGCAGCAGGAGTAGCAGTAGTAGCAGGAGCAGCAGCAGTAGTAGCAGCAGTAGCAGTTACAGTAGCAGTAGAAGTAGCAGTTGTAGTAGCAGTAGCAGTAGTGGGAGTAGTAGCAGTAGCAGTAGGAGGAGTAGCAGTAGCAGCAGTAGCAGTAACAGTAGCAGTAACAGTAGCAGTAGCACCAGCAGTAGCAGTAGCAGCAGCAATAGTAGCAGTAGTAGCATTAGCAGTAGCAGTAGCAGCAGCAGCAGTAGCAGTAGCAGTAGCAGTAGTAGTAGCAGTAGTCTGAGTATTAGCGTTAGCAGCAGAAGTAGGAGCAGCAGCAGTAGTAGCAGTAGCAGCAGCAGTAGCAGTAGCAGTAGCAACAGTAGTAGCAATAGCAGTAGCAGTAGCAGTAGTAGGAGTAGGAGCAGCAGTAGCAGTAGTAGCAGCAGCAGTAGTAGGAGCAGCAGGAGTAGGAGCAGTAGTAGGAGTAGGAGCAGCAGTAGCAGCAGCAGTAGCAATAGCAGTAGTAGCAGTAATAGCAGCAGCATCAGTAGTAGCAGCAATAGCAGTAGCAGTAGTGGTAGCATGAGCAGTAGTAGCAGCAACAGCAGTAGCAGTAGTAGTAGCAGTAGTCTGAGTAGTAACAGTAGCAGTAGAAGTAGGAGGAGCAGTAGGAGTAGGAGCAGCAGTATCAGCAGCAGTAGGAGTAGCCGTAGTAGAAGTAGCAGCAGCAGTAGCAGCACCAACAATAGAAGCAGTAGCAGTAGCAGCAGCAGCAGTACCCGTAGAAGTAGCAGCAGTAGCAGCATGAGTAGGAGCAGCAGCAGTAGTAGCAGTAGTAGCAGCAGTAGTAGTAGCAGTAGCAGCAGCAGTAGTGGTAGCAGTAGTAGCAATTGTAGTAGGAGCAGCAACAGCGGTAGCAGTAGCAGTAGTAGTAGTCTGAGTAGTAGCAGTAGCAGCAAAAGTCGCAGCAGCAGCACTAGTAGCAGTAGCAGTAGCAGCAGTAGCAGTAGCAGTAGTAGGAGCAGCAGCAGCAGCAGTAGCAGCAGTAGTAGCAGTAGTAGCAGCAGCAGGAGCAGTAGCAGTAGCAACAGCAGCAATAGTAGCAGCAGCAGTAGTAGCAGCAGTAGGAGTAGCAGCAGCAGTAACATTTACAGTAGCCGTAGAAGTAGCGAGAGCAGGAGCAGTAGCAGGAGCAGTAGCAGTAGCAGTAGGAGTAGCAGTAGGAGCAGTATTAGCAGTAGTAACAGTAGTAGCAGTAGTAGTAGTAGCAGTAGTAGCAGTAGTCTGAGTAGTAACAGTAGCAGTAGTAGCAGGAGCAACAGCAGTAGTAGTAGTAGCAGCAGCAGTAGTAGCAGCAGCAGTAGCAGTACCACCAGCAGTAGCAGTACCACCAGCAGTAGCTGTAGCAGTAGCAGTAGCAGCAGTAGTAGCAGTAGCAGTTACAGTAGCAGTAGCAGTTACAGTAGCCGTAGAAGTAGCAGTAGTAGTAGCAGTAGCAGTAGTGGGAGTAGTAGCAGTAGCACTAGTGGGAGTAGTAGCAGTAGCAGTAGGAGGAGTAGTAGTAGCAGTAGCAGCAGTAGGAGTAACAGTAGCAGTAACAGTACCAATAGTTGTAGCAGCAGCAATAGTAGCAGTAGCACAGCAGCAGCAGTAGCAGCAGCAGTAGCAGTAGCAGTAGCAGTAGTAGTAGTAGTAGCAGTAGCAGTAGCAGCAGCTGCAGCAGTAGCAGTAACAGCGGCAGTAGCAGTAGCACCAGCAGCAGTAGCAGTAGCAGTAGGAGTAGCAGTAGGAGCAGTAGTAGCAGTAGTAGCTACAGTAGTAGTAGCAGTAGTAGCAACAGTAGATGCAGGAGTAGGAGCAGCAGTAGTAGTAGTAGCAGTATGAGCAGCAGCAGCAGCGGCAGTAGCAGTACCACTAGCAGTAGCAGCAGCAGTAGCAGTAGCAGCAGTAGTAGCAGTAGTCTGAGTAGTAACAGTAGCAGTAGTAGCAGGAGCAGCAGCAGTAGTAGCAGCAGTATCAGTAGCAGTAGCAGCAGGAGTAGCAGTAGTAGCAGGAGCAGCAGCAGTAGTAGCAGCAGTATCAGTAGGGGTGGCAATTCAGGTCGGGTTCGGGTTGACGGGTTCGGGTTCGCGGGTTGGCAGGTCAGAAACGTTCAACCCGAAACCGACCTGTTTATATAAACGGGTCAGATATCTCAACCCTAACCTGTTTAACTTCAACCCAAACCTAACCCATATAACCCATTTAATAAAACAGGTTATCAGGTCAAACAAGTTAAACGGGTCAAACATGTCAAAATGATGTTATTATTACACAAATTCATAACAAAATACTAAACACCAAATTCCTAAGTAACATTTTTAATTTTTATGTAACTACTAATTATGTTTTAAGTAGTAAACTATAAATTAAGTATAAATATATATTTTTAAAATATATTTTAATAATTAAACGGGTTGACGGGTCGACCCATTTAAATTATCATTGACCCAAACCTAACCTGTTTAATAAACGGGTCAGCTGACTCAACCCGAGACTGACCCAATTATTTTTACCTCAACCCAAACCTGTTTATTTTCGTGTCGGTTTCAGGTCGGGTTTCGAGTCGGGTCAGAAATTGCCACCCCTAAGTATCAGTAGTAGTAGCAGTAGCAGTAGCAGCAGCAGTAGCAGTAACAGCAGCAGTAGCAGCAGCAGCAGCAGTAGCAGAAGCAGGAGTAGGAGCAGCAGTAGCAGTAGTAGCATCAGCAAAAGTAGGAGCAGCAGTAGGAGTAGGAGAAGCAGTAGCAGCAGCAGTAAGAGTAGCAGTAGCAGCAGCAGTAAGAGTAGTAGTAGCAACATTAGTAGCAGTAGCAGAAGCAGTAGCAGCAGCAGCAGCAGCAGAAGCACCAGAAGCAGTAGCAGCAGCAGCAGTAGCAGTAGCTGTAGCAGTAGCAGTAGCAGTAGCAGTAGCAGTAGCAGCAGTAGTAGCAGTTACAATAGCAGTAGCAGTAGCAGTTACAGTAGCAGTAGAAGTAGCAGTTGTAGTAGCAGTAGCAGTAGTGGGAGTAGTAGCAGTAGCAGTAGGAGGAGTAGCAGTAGCAGCAGTAGCAGTAACAGTAGCAGTAACAGTACCAGTAGAAGTAGCAGCAGCAATAGTAGCGGTAGCAGCATTAGCAGTAGCAGCAGAAGTAGCAGTAGCAGTAGCAGTAGTCTGAGTATTAGGATTAGCAGCAGGAGTAGGAGCAGCAGCAGTAGTAGCAGTAGCAGTAGTAGTAGTAGTTTGAGTAGTAGCAGTAGCAGCAAAAGTCGCAGCAGCAAAAGTCGCAGCAGCACTAGTAGCAGTAGCAGCAGCAGTAGCTGTAGTAGCAGCAGCAGGAGCAGTAGCAGTAGCAACATGAGTAGCAGTAGCAGCAGCAGCAGTAGCAGCAGCAGCAGTAGCAGCAGCAGTAGCATTTACAGTAGCCGTAGAAGTAGCGAGAGCAGGAGCAATAGCAGGAGCAGTAGCAGTACTAGTAGCAGTAGCAGTAGCAGCAGCAGCAGTAGCAGTAGCAGCAATAACGGCAGTAGCACCAGCAGCTGCAGCAGTACCAGTAGGAGTAGCAGTAGGAGCAGTAGTAGTAGTAGGAGCAGTAGTAGCAGTAGTAGCAGCAGTAGTAGTAGTATTAGTAGCAACAGTAGCTGCAGTAGTAGGAGCAGCAGCAGTAGTAGCAGTAGGAGCAGCTGCAGCAGCGGCAGTAGCAGTACCATCAGCAGTAGCAGCAGCAGTAGCAGTAGCAGTAGCAGCAGTAGTACCAGAAGTCTGAGTAGCAACAGTAGCAGTAGTAGCATGAGCAGCAGCAGTAGTAGTAGTAGCAGCAGCAGTAGCAGTAGTAGTAGCAGTAGTAGGTGTAGGAGCAGCAGTAGCAGTAGTAGCGGCAACAGTAGTAGTAGTAGCAGCAGCAGGAGTAGGAGCAGCAGTAGGAGTAGGAGCAGCAGTAGCAGCAGCAGTAGGAGTAGCAGCAGCCCTAGCTGTAGCAGTAGAAGTAGCAGTAGCAGTTACAGTAGCCGTAGAAGTAGTAGTAGTGGGAGTAGTAGTAGCAGTAGCAGCAGTAGCAGTAACAGTAGCAGTAACAGTACCAGTAGCAGTAGCAGTAGCAGCAGCAGTAGTAGTAGTAGCAGTAGCAGCAGCAGTAGTAGTAGCAAGTCTGAGTAGTAGCGTTAGCAGTAGGAGCAGGAGCAGTAGCCTTAGCAGCAGCAGTAGTAGTAGCAGTAGCAGTAGTAGGAGTAGGAGCAGCAGTAGCAGTAGTAGCAGCAGCAGTAGCAGTAGCAGCAGCATTAGCAGTAGTAGTAGTAGTAGCAGTAGCAGCAGCAGTAGCAGTAGCAGCAACAGTAGCAGCAGCAGTAGCAGCAGCAGCAGTAGTAGTAGCACTAGCATTAGTGGTAGCATGAGCAGTAGCAGCAGCAGTAGTAGTAGTAGTAGCTGTAGCAGTAGCAGTAGTAGTAGTAGCAGTAGCAGTAGCAGCAGCAGCAGCAGTAGCAGTAACAGCGGCAGTAGCAGTAGCACCAGCAGCAGTAGCAGTAGCAGTAGGAGTAGCAGTAGGAGCAGTAGTAGAAGTAGTAGCTGCAGTAGTAGCAGTAGTAGCAACAGTAGATGCAGGAGTAGGAGCAGCAGTAGTAGTAGCAGTATGAGCAGCAGCAGCAGCGGCAGTAGCAGTACCACCAGCAGTAGCAGCAGCAGTAGCAGTAGCAGCAGTAGTAGCAGTAGTCTGAGTAGTAATAGTAGCAGTAGTAGCAGGAGCAGCAGCAGTAGTAGCAGCAGTATCAGTAGCAGTAGCAGTAGCAGTAGCAGCAGGAGTAGCAGGAGTAGCAGGAGCAGCAGCAGTAGTAGCAGCAGTAGCAGTTACAGTAGCAGTAGAAGTAGCAGTTGTAGTAGCAGTAGCAGTAGTGGGAGTAGTAGCAGTAGCAGTAGGAGGAGTAGCAGTAGCAGCAGTAGCAGTAACAGTAGCAGTAACAGTACCAGTAGCAGTAGCACCAGCAGTAGCAGTAGCAGCAGCAATAGTAGCAGTAGCAGCATTAGCAGTAGCAGTAGCAGTAGTAGTAGCAGTAGTCTGAGTATTAGCGTTAGCAGCAGAAGTAGGAGCAGCAGCAGTAGTAGCAGTAGCAGCAGCAGTAGCAGTAGCAGTAGCAACAGTAGTAGCAATAGCAGTAGCAGTAGCAGTAGTAGGAGTAGGAGCAGCAGTAGCAGTAGTAGCAGCAGCAGTAGTAGGAGCAGCAGGAGTAGGAGCAGTAGTAGGAGTAGGAGCAGCAGTAGCAGCAGCAGTAGCAGTAGCAGTAGCAGCAGTAATAGTAGCAGCATCAGTAGTAGCAGCAATAGCAGTAGCAGTAGTGGTAGCATGAGCAGTAGTAGCAGCAACAGCAGTAGCAGTAGTAGAAGCAGTAGTCTGAGTAGTAACAGTAGCAGTAGAAGTAGGAGGAGCAGTAGGAGTAGGAGCAGCAGTATCAGCAGCAGTTGGAGTAGCCGTAGTAGAAGTAGCAGCAGCAGTAGCAGCACCAACAATAGAAGCAGTAGCAGTAGCAGCAGCAGCAGTACCCGTAGAAGTAGCAGCAGTAGCAGCAGGAGTAGGAGCAGCAGCAGTAGTAGCAGTAGTAGCAGCAGTAGTAGTAGCAGTAGCAGCAGCAGTAGTGGTAGCAGTAGTAGCAATTGTAGTAGGAGCAGCAACAGCGGTAGCAGTAGCAGTAGTAGTAGTCTGAGTAGTAGCAGTAGCAGCAAAAGTCGCAGCAGCAGCACTAGTAGCAGTAGCAGTAGCAGCAGTAGCAGTAGCAGTAGTAGGAGCAGCAGCAGCAGCAGTAGCAGCAGTAGTAGCAGTAGTAGCAGCAGCAGGAGCAGTAGCAGTAGCAACAGCAGCAATAGTAGCAGCAGCAGTAGTAGCAGCAGTAGGAGTAGCAGCAGCAGTAACATTTACAGTAGCCGTAGAAGTAGCGAGAGCAGGAGCAGTAGAAGGAGCAGTAGCAGTAGTAGTAGCAGTAGCAGTAGCAGCAGCAGCAGTAGCAGTAGCAGCAATAGCGGCAGTAGCAGTAGCACCAGCAGCTGCAGCAGTAGCAGTAGCAGTAGGAGTAGCAGTAGGAGCAGTATTAGCAGTAGTAACAGTAGTAGCAGTAGTAGTAGTAGCAGTAGTAGCAGTAGTCTGAGTAGTAACAGTAGCAGTAGTAGCAGGAGCAACAGCAGTAGTAGTAGTAGCAGCAGCAGTAGTAGCAGCAGCAGTAGCAGTACCACCAGCAGTAGCAGTACCACCAGCAGTAGCTGTAGCAGTAGCAGTAGCAGCAGTAGTAGCAGTAGCAGTTACAGTAGCAGTAGCAGTTACAGTAGCCGTAGAAGTAGCAGTAGTAGTAGCAGTAGCAGTAGTGGGAGTAGTAGCAGTAGCACTAGTGGGAGTAGTAGCAGTAGCAGTAGGAGGAGTAGTAGTAGCAGTAGCAGCAGTAGGAGTAACAGTAGCAGTAACAGTACCAATAGTTGTAGCAGCAGCAATAGTAGCAGTAGCACAGCAGCAGCAGTAGCAGCAGCAGTAGCAGTAGTAGTAGTAGCAGTAGCAGTAGCAGTAGTAGTAGTAGTAGCAGTAGCAGTAGCAGCAGCTGCAGCAGTAGCAGTAACAGCGGCAGTAGCAGTAGCACCAGCAGCAGTAGCAGTAGCAGTAGGAGTAGCAGTAGGAGCAGTAGTAGCAGTAGTAGCTACAGTAGTAGTAGCAGTAGTAGCAACAGTAGATGCAGGAGTAGGAGCAGCAGTAGTAGTAGTAGCAGTATGAGCAGCAGCAGCAGCGGCAGTAGCAGTACCACTAGCAGTAGCAGCAGCAGTAGCAGTAGCAGCAGTAGTAGCAGTAGTCTGAGTAGTAACAGTAGCAGTAGTAGCAGGAGCAGCAGCAGTAGTAGCAGCAGTATCAGTAGCAGTAGCAGTAGCAGCAGGAGTAGCAGTAGTAGCAGGAGCAGCAGCAGTAGTAGCAGCAGTATCAGTAGGGGTGGCAATTCAGGTCGGGTTCGGGTTGACGGGTTCGGGTTCGCGGGTTGGCAGGTCAGAAACGTTCAACCCGAAACCGACCTGTTTATATAAACGGGTCAGATATCTCAACCCTAACCTGTTTAACTTCAACCCAAACCTAACCCATATAACCCATTTAATAAAACAGGTTATCAGGTCAAACAAGTTAAACGGGTCAAACATGTCAAAATGATGTTATTATTACACAAATTCATAACAAAATACTAAACACCAAATTCCTAAGTAACATTTTTAATATTTATGTAACTACTAATTATGTTTTAAGTAGTAAACTATAAATTAAGTATAAATATATATTTTTAAAATATATTTTAATAATTAAACGGGTTGACGGGTCGACCCATTTAAATTATCATTGACCCAAACCTAACCTGTTTAATAAACGGGTCAGCTGACTCAACCCGAGACTGACCCAATTATTTTTTACCTCAACCCAAACCTGTTTATTTTTGTGTCGGTTTCAGGTCGGGTTTCGTGTCGGGTCAGAAATTGCCACCCCTAAGTATCAGTAGTAGTAGCAGTAGCAGCAGCAGTAGCAGTAACAGCAGCAGTAGCAGCAGCAGCAGCAGTAGCAGAAGCAGGAGTAGGAGCAGCAGTAGCAGTAGTAGCAGCAGCAGTAGCAGTAGTAGCATCAGCAAAAGTAGGAGCAGCAGTAGGAGTAGGAGCAGCAGTAGCAGCAGCAGTAAGAGTAGCAGCAGCAGTAGGAGTAGTAGTAGCAACATTAGTAGCAGTAGCAGAAGCAGTAGCAGCAGCAGCAGCAGCAGAAGCACCAGAAGCAGTAGCAGCAGCAGCAGTAGCAGTAGCTGTAGCAGTAGCAGTAGCAGTAGCAGTAGCAGCAGTAGTAGCAGTTACAATAGCAGTAGCAGTAGCAGTTACAGTAGCAGTAGAAGTAGCAGTTGTAGTAGCAGTAGCAGTAGTGGGAGTAGTAGCAGTAGCAGTAGGAGGAGTAGTAGTAGCAGCAGTAGCAGTAACAGTAGCAGTAACAGTACCAGTAGAAGTAGCAGCAGGCAGCAGCAATAGTAGCGGTAGCAGCATTAGCAGTAGCAGCAGAAGTAGCAGTAGCAGTAGCAGTAGTAGTAGCACTAGTCTGAGTATTAGGATTAGCAGCAGGAGTAGGAGCAGCAGCAGTAGTAGCAGTAGCAGTAGTAGTAGTAGTTTGAGTAGTAGCAGTAGCAGCAAAAGTCGCAGCAGCAGCACTAGTAGCAGTAGCAGCAGCAGTAGCAGCAGTAGCAGTAGTAGGAGTATTAGCAGCAGCAGCAGTAGCTGTAGTTGTAGTAGCAACAGCAGGAGCAGTAGCAGTAGCAACAGTAGTAGCAGTAGCAGCAGCAGTAGTAGCAGCAGCAGTAGGAGTAGCAGCAGCAGTAGCATTTACAGTAGCCGTAGAAGTAGCGAGAGCAGGAGCAACAGCAGGAGTAGTAGCAGTAGTAGTAGCAGTAGCAGTAGCAGTAGTAGCAGCAGCAGCAGTAGCAGTAGCAGCAACAGCAACAGCGGCAGTAGCAGTAGCACCAGCAGCTGCAGCAGTAGCAGTAGCAGTAGGAGCAGTAGTAGCAGTAGTAACAGTAGTAGCAGCAGTAGTAGTAGCAGTAGTAGCAACAGTAGCTGCAGTAGTAGGAGCAGCAGCAGTAGGAGCAGCTGCAGCAGCGGCAGTAGCAGTACCATTAGAAGTAGTAGCAGCAGCAATAGCAGTAGCAGTAGCAGTAGTGGCAGTAGTACCAGTAGTCTGAGTAGTAACAGTAACAGTTGTAGCGGGAGCAATATCAGTAGTAGCAGTAGCAGCAGCAGTAGCAGTAGCAGCAGCAGTAGCAGTAGTAGTAGCAGTAGCAGTAGTAGGAGTAGGAGCAGCAGTAGCAGTAGTAGCAGCAGTAGCAGTAGTAGTAGCAGAAGTAGGAGCAGCAGTAGGAGTAGGAGCAGCTGTAGGAGTAGCAGTAGCAACATTAGTAGCTGTTGCAGCAGCAGCAGCAAAAGCAATAGCAGCAGCAGTAGCAGTAGGAGCAGTAGTAGCAGTTGTAGCAGTAGTAGCAGCAGTAGTAGTAGCAGTAGTAGCAACTAATAGATGCAGCAGTAGTAGTAGCAGTACCACCAGCAGTAGCATCATCAGCAGCAGTAGCAGTAGTAGTAGTAGTCTGAGTAGGAACAGTAGCAGTAGTAGCAGGAGCAGCAGCAGTAGTAGCAGTAGCAGCAGCAGTAGTAGCAACAGCAGCAGTAGCAGCAGCAGTAGCAGTAGCAGCATCAGCAGTAGCAGCAGCAGCAGTAGGAGTAGCAGAAGCAGGAGTAGGAGCAGCAGTAGCAGTAGTAACAGCAGCAGTAGCAGTAGTAGCATCAGCAAGAGTAGGAGCAGCAGTAGGAGTAGGAGCAGCAGTAGCAGTAGCAGTAAGAGTAGCAGCTGCAACAACACCAGTAGCAGTAGCAGCAGCAGCAGTAGTGGTAGCAGTAGTAGCAACTGTAGTAGGAGCAGCAGCAGCAGCAGTAGCAGTAGAAGTAGTAGTAGTCTGAGTAGTAACAGTAGCAGCATGAGTCGCAGCAGCAGCACTAGCTACTTCTACGGCTACTACTGCTGCTGCTACTGCTACTGCTTCTGTTGTTGCTGCTGCTACTGCTACTGCTGCTGCTACTGCTACTACTGTTGCTACTGCTACTCCTACTGCTGCGGATACTGCTGCTCCTACTCCTACTGCTCCTCCTACTCCTGCTGCTACTGTTACTACTCAGACTACTGCTACTACTACTGCTACTGCTGTTGCTGCTACTGCTACTACTATTGCTCATGCTACCACTACTGCTACTGCTATTGCTGCTACTACTGATGCTGCTGCCATTACTGCTGCTACTGCTACTGCTGCTGCTACTGCTGCTCCTACTCCTACTGCTCCTCCTACTCCTGCTGCTACTGTTACTACTCAGACTACTGCTACTACTACTGCTACTGCTGTTGCTGCTACTGCTACTACTACTGCTCATGCTACCACTACTGCTGCTCATGCTATTACTGCTGCTACTCTTACTGCTACTGCTGCTACTACTGCTGCTCCTACTCCTACTGCTGCTCCTACTGCTGCTGCTCCTACTACTGCTGCTGCTACTGCTGCTACTGCTGCTCCTACTCCTACTACTGCTACTGCTACTACTACTACTGTTACTACTACTACTGTTGCTACTGCTACTGCTACTGCTGCTGCTACTGCTACTACTGCTGCTGCTCCTACTCCTGCTGCTAACGCTAATACTCAGACTACTGCTACTACTACTGCTACTGCTACTGCTGCTGCTACTGCTAATGCTGCTACTGCTACTATTGCTGCTGCTACTGTAACTGCTACTACTGCTGCTACTGCTACTGCTACAGCTACTGCTGCTACTACTTCTGGTGCTTCTGGTGCTGCTGCTGCTACTGCTTCTGCTACTGCTACTAATGTTGCTACTACTACTCCTACTGCTGCTCCTACTCTTGCTGATGCTATTACTGCTACTGCTGCTCCTACTCCTGCTTCTGCTACTGCTACTGCTGCTGCTGCTACTGCTACTGCTGCTGCTACTGCTGCTGTTGCTACTACTGCTGCTGCTACTGCTGCTGCTCCTGCTACTACTGCTACTGTTCCTACTCAGACTACTGCTACTACTGCTACTACTACTGCTATTGCTGCTCCTGCTGCTACTGCTGGTGGTACTGCTACTGCTACTACTAC
>OY970833.1:46251704-46259204 GCA_963853835.1 Calendula officinalis
TCCTACTCCTGCTTCTGCTACTGGTACTGCTACTGCTCCTGCTGCTACTGCTACTTCTACTGATACTGCTGCTACTACTGCTGCTGCTACTGCTACTACAGATGCTGCTCCTGCTACTACTGCTACTGTTACTACTCAGACTACTGCTACTACTACTGCTACTGCTATTGCTGCTGCTGCTACTGCTGGTGGTACTGCTACTGCCGCTGCTGCTCATACTGCTACTACTACTGCTGCTCCTACTCCTGCATTTACTTTTGATACTACTGCTACTACTACTGCTGCTACTACTGCTCCTACTACTACTCCTGCTGCTGCTACTGCTGCTGCTACTGCTCATGCTACCACTAATGCTACTGCTACTACTACTGCTGCTGCTACTGTTGCTGCTAGTGCTACTGCTACTACTACTGCTAATACTGCTGCTACTGCTGCTCCTACTGCTACTGCTGATCCTACTCCTGCTCCTGCTACCACTGCTACTGCTGCTACTACTACTGCTACTGCTGCTCCTACTCCAACTGCTGCTCCTACTTCTGCTGCTACTACTGCTACTGCTGCTACTACTGCTACTGCTGCTCCTACTCCTACTACTGCTACTACTACTACTGCTACTGCTGCTACTGCTGCTGCTGCTGCTACTGCTACTACTGCTGCTGCTCCTGCTACTACTGCTACTGTTACTACTCAGACTACTGGTACTACTGCTACTACTGCTATTGCTATTGCTACTGCCGCTACTGCTGATGGTACTGCTACTGCCGCTGCTGCAGCTGCTCCTACTCCTACTCCTGCTGCTGCTCCTACTACTGCAGCTACTGTTGCTACTACTGCTACTACTACTGCTGCTACTACTGTTACTACTGCTACTACTGCTCCTACTACTACTCCTACTGCTACTGCTACTGCTGCAGCTGCTGGTGCTACTGCTACTGCCGCTGTTGATGCTACTGCTACTGCTGCTGCTGCTACTGCTACTGCTACTACTACTGCTACTGCTCCTGCTCTCGCTACTTCTACGGCTACTGTAAATGCTACTGCTGCTGCTACTCCTACTGCTGCTACTACTATTGCTGCTGCTACTGCTACTACTGTTGCTACTGCTACTGCTCCTGCTGCTGCTACTACTGCTGCTGCTGCTACTACTGCTGCTGCTACTGCTGCTACTACTGCTGCTGCTACTGCTACTAGTGCTGCTGCACGACTTTTGCTGCTACTGCTACCACTACTGCTGCTACTACTGCTACTACTGCTGCTGCTACTAATGCTACTACTGCTGCTGCTCCTACTCCTGCTGCTACTGCTGCTACTGCTGCTGCTCCTGCTACTACTGCTACTGTTACTACTCAGACTACTGGTACTACTGCTACTACTGTTACTGCTATTGCTACTGCCGCTACTGCTGATGGTACTGCTACTGCCGCTGCTGCAGCTGCTCCTACTGCTACTACTGCTGCTGCTCCTACTACTGCAGCTACTGTTGCTACTACTGCTACTACTACTGCTGCTACTACTATTACTACTGCTACTACTGCTCCTACTACTACTCCTACTGCTGCAGCTGCTGGTGCTACTGCTACTGCCGCTGTTGATGCTACTGGTACTGCTGCTGCTGCTACTGCTACTACTACTGCTACTGCTCCTGCTCTCGCTACTTCTACGGCTACTGTAAATGCTACTGCTGCTGCTACTGCTGCTGGTGCTCCTACTACTGCTACTGCTACTGCTGCTGCTACTGCTAATAGTGCTGCTGCTGCGACTTTTGCTGCTACTGCTACTACTCAGACTACTACTACTACTACTGCTACTGCTACTGCTGCTGCTGCTCCTACTACAATTGCTACTACTGCTACCACTACTGCTGCTACTACTGCTACTACTGCTGCTGCTACTACTGCTACCACTGCTGCTGCTCCTACTCCTGCTGCTACTGCTGCTACTTCTACGGCTACTGCTGCTGCTGCTACTGCTACTGCTTCTGTTGTTGCTGCTGCTACTGCTACTGCTACTACTGTTGCTACTGCTACTCCTACTGCTGCTGATACTGCTGCTCCTACTCCTACTGCTCCTCCTACTCCTGCTGCTACTGCTACTACTGTTGCTACTGCTACTGCTGCTGCTACTGCTAATACTATTGCTGCTCCTACTCCTACTACTGCTACTGCTACTGCTAACGCTACTACTCAGACTACTGCTACTACAACTGCTACTGCTACTGCTGCTGCTACTACTGCTACTGCTACTGCTGCTGCTGCTACTGCTACTGCTACTAGTACTGCTACTGCTCCTGCTATTGCTCCTGCTCTTGCTACTTCTACGGCTACTGTAAATGCTACTGCTGCTGCTACTGCTGCTGCTGCTACTGCTACTCATGTTGCTACTGCTACTGCTCCTGCTGCTGCTGCTGCTACTACTGTTACTGCTGCTCCTACTGGTACTGCTACTGCTCCTGCTGCTACTGCTACTGATACTGCTGCTACTACTTCTGCTACTGCTACTACAGATGCTGCTCCTGCTACTACTGCTACTGTTACTACTCAGACTACTGCTACTACTGCTGCTACTGCTATTGCTGCTGCTGCTACTGCTGGTGGTACTGCTACTGCCGCTGCTGCTCATACTGCTACTACTACTGCTGCTCCTACTCCTGCATTTACTGTTGATACTACTGCTACTACTGCTGCTACTACTGCTCCTACTACTACTCCTGCTGCTGCTACTGCTGCTGCTACTGCTCATGCTACCACTAATGCTACTGCTACTACTACTGCTGCTGCTACTGTTGCTGCTAGTGCTACTGCTACTACTACTGCTAATACTGCTGCTACTGCTGCTCCTACTCCTACTGCTGATCCTACTCCTGCTCCTGCTACTACTGCTACTGCTGCTGCTACTACTGCTACTGCTGCTCCTACTCCAACTGCTGCTCCTACTTCTGCTGCTACTACTGCTACTGCTGCTACTACTGCTACTGCTGCTCCTACTCCTACTACTGCTACTACTACTACTACTGCTACTGCTGCTACTGCTGCTGCTGCTGCTACTGCTACTACTGCTGCTGCTCCTGCTACTACTGCTACTGTTACTACTCAGACTACTGGTACTACTGCTACTACTGCTATTGCTATTGCTACTGCCGCTACTGCTGATGGTACTGCTACTGCCGCTGCTGCAGCTGCTCCTACTCCTCCTACTGCTGCTGCTCCTACTACTGCAGCTACTGTTGCTACTACTGCTACTACTACTGCTGCTACTACTGTTACTACTGCTACTACTGCTCCTACTACTACTCCTACTGCTACTGCTACTGCTGCAGCTGCTGGTGCTACTGCTACTGCCGCTGTTGATGCTACTACTACTGCTGCTGCTGCTACTGCTACTGCTACTACTACTGCTACTGCTCCTGCTACTGCTCCTGCTCTCGCTACTTCTACGGCTACTGTAAATGCTACTGCTGCTGCTACTCCTACTGCTGCTACTACTATTGCTGCTGCTACTGCTACTACTGTTGCTACTGCTACTGCTCCTGCTGCTGCTACTACTGCTACTACTGGTGCTACTGCTGCTGCTGCTCCTACTACTGCTACTGCTACTGCTGCTGCTACTACTGCTGCTGCTACTGCTACTAGTGCTGCTGCACGACTTTTGCTGCTACTGCTACCACTACTGCTGCTACGACTGCTACTACTGCTGCTGCTACTACTGCTACTACTGCTGCTGCTCCTACTGCTGCTGCTACTGCTGCTACTGCTGCTGCTCCTGCTACTACTGCTACTGTTACTACTCAGACTACTGGTACTACTGCTACTACTGTTACTGCTATTGCTACTGCCGCTACTGCTGATGGTACTGCTACTGTCGCTGCTGCAGCTGCTCCTACTGCTACTACTGCTGCTGCTCCTACTACTGCAGCTACTGTTGCTACTACTGCTACTACTACTGCTGCTACTACTATTACTACTGCTACTACTGCTCCTACTACTACTCCTACTGCTACTGCTGCAGCTGCTGGTGCTACTGCTACTGCCGCTGTTGATGCTCCTACTGCTGCTCCTACTCCTACTACTGCTCCTACTCCTACTACTGCTACTGCTACTACTGCTGCTCCTACTCCTACTACTGCTACTGCTACTACTACTACTACTGTTACTACTACTACTGTTGCTACTGCTACTGCTACTGCTGCTGCTACTGCTACTACTGATGCTGCTCCTACTCCTGCTGCTAACGCTAATACTCAGACTACTGCTACTACTACTGCTACTGCTGCTGCTGCTACTGCTAATGCTGCTACTGCTACTATTGCTGCTGCTACTGTAACTGCTACTACTGTTGCTACTGCTACTGCTACTGCTAAAGCTACTGCTGCTACTGCTTCTGGTGCTTCTGGTGCTGCTGCTACTGCTACTACTGCTACTACTACTGCTACTGCTGCTGCTACTTCTACTACTGTTGCTACTGCTACTGCTGCTCCTACTCCTACTGCTGCTCCTACTCCTGCTACTGCTACTACTGCTACTGCTGCTCCTACTCCTACTACTGCTACTGCTACTGCTATTGCTACTACTGTTGCTACTGCTACTGCTGCTGCTACTGCTAATACTATTGCTGCTCCTACTCCTACTACTGCTACTGCTACTGCTACTGCTAACGCTACTACTCAGACTACTGCTACTACAACTACTACTGCTACTGCTGCTGCTACTACTGCTACTGCTACTGCTGCTGCTGCTACTGCTACTGCTACTGCTACTAGTACTGCTACTGCTCCTGCTATTGCTCCTGCTTTTGCTACTTCTACGGATACTGTAAATGCTACTGCTGCTGCTACTACTGCTACTCATGTTGCTACTGCTACTGCTCCTGCTGCTGCTGCTGCTACTACTGCTACTGCTGCTCCTACTCCTGCTTCTGCTACTGGTACTGCTACTGCTCCTGCTGCTACTGCTACTGCTACTGCTACCACTACTGCTGCTACTACTGCTACTACTGCTGCTGCTACTACTGCTACTACTGCTGCTGCTCCTACTGCTGCTGCTACTGCTGCTACTGCTGCTGCTCCTGCTACTACTGCTACTGTTACTACTCAGACTACTGGTACTACTGCTACTACTGTTACTGCTATTGCTACTGCCGCTACTGCTGATGGTACTGCTACTGTCGCTGCTGCAGCTGCTCCTACTGCTACTAATGTTGCTGCTCCTACTACTGTTGCTACTACTGCTACTACTACTGCTGCTACTACTATTACTACTGCTACTACTGCTCCTACTACTACTCCTACTGCTACTGCTGCAGCTGCTGGTGCTACTGCTACTGCCGCTGTTGATGCTACTGGTACTGCTGCTGCTGCTACTGCTACTGCTACTGCTACTGCTCCTGCTCTCGCTACTTCTACGGCTACTGTAAATGCTACTGCTGCTGCTACTGCTGCTGCTGCTCCTACTACTGCTACTGCTGCTGCTGCTACTGCTGCTGCTACTGCTACTAGTGATGCTACTGCGACTTTTGCTGCTACTGCTACTACTCAGACTACTACTACTACTACTACTGCTACTGCTACTGCTGCTGCTGCTCCTACTACAATTGCTACTACTGCTACCACTACTGCTGCTACTACTGCTACTACTGCTGCTGCTACTACTGCTACTACTGCTGCTGCTCCTACTCCTGCTGCTACTGCTGCTACTTCTACGGCTACTGCTGCTGCTGCTACTGCTACTGCTTCTGTTGTTGCTGCTACTACTGGTACTGCTGCTGCTACTGCTACTACTGTTGCTACTGCTACTCCTACTGCTGCTGATACTGCTGCTCCTACTCCTACTGCTCCTCCTACTCCTGCTGCTACTGTTACTACTCAGACTACTGCTACTACTACTGCTACTGCTGTTGCTGCTACTGCTACTACTACTGCTCATGCTACCACTACTGCTACTGCTATTGCTGCTACTACTGATGCTGCTGCCATTACTGCTGCTACTGCTACTGCTGCTGCTACTGCTGCTCCTACTCCTACTGCTCCTCCTACTCCTGCTGCTACTGTTACTACTCAGACTACTGCTACTACTACTGCTACTGCTGTTGCTGCTACTGCTACTACTACTGCTCATGCTACCACTACTGCTGCTCATGCTACTACTGCTGCTCCTACTCCTACTGCTGCTCCTACTGCTGCTGCTCCTACTACTGCTGCTGCTACTGCTGCTACTGCTGCTCCTACTCCTACTACTGCTACTGCTACTACTACTACTACTGTTACTACTACTACTGTTGCTACTGCTACTGCTACTGCTGCTGCTACTGCTACTACTGCTGCTGCTCCTACTCCTGCTGCTAACGCTAATACTCAGACTACTGCTACTACTACTGCTACTGCTGCTGCTGCTACTGCTAATGCTGCTACTGCTACTATTGCTGCTGCTACTGTAACTGCTACTACTGTTGCTACTGCTACTGCTACTGCTAAAGCTACTGCTGCTACTGCTTCTGGTGCTTCTGGTGCTGCTGCTGCTACTGCTACTACTGCTACTGCTACTACTACTGCTACTGCTGCTGCTACTTCTACTACTGTTGCTACTGCTACTGCTGCTCCTACTCCTACTGCTGCTCCTACTCCTGCTACTGCTACTACTGCTACTGCTGCTCCTACTCCTACTACTGCTACTGCTATTGCTACTACTGTTGCTAGTGCTACTGCTGCTGCTACTGCTAATACTATTGCTGCTCCTATTCCTACTACTGCTACTGCTACTGCTACTGCTAACGCTACTACTCAGACTACTGCTACTGCTGCTGCTACTACTGCTATTGCTACTGCTGCTGCTGCTACTGCTACTGCTACTGCTACTAGTACTGCTACTGCTCCTGCTATTGCTCCTGCTTTTGCTACTTCTACGGATACTGTAAATGCTACTGCTGCTGCTACTACTGCTACTCATGTTGCTACTGCTACTGCTCCTGCTGCTGCTGCTGCTACTACTGCTACTGCTGCTCCTACTCCTGCTTCTGCTACTGGTACTGCTACTGCTCCTGCTGCTACTGCTACTGCTACTGCTACTGATACTGCTGCTACTGCTGCTGCTGCTACTACTGCTGCTACTGCTACTACAGATGCTGCTCCTGCTACTGTTACTACTCAGACTACTGCTACTACTGCTGCTACTGCTATTGCTGCTGCTGCTACTGCTGGTGGTACTACTACTGCCGCTGCTGCTGCTGCTCATACTGCTACTACTACTGCTGCTCCTACTCCTGCATTTACTGTTGATACTACTGCTACTACTACTGCTGCTACTACTGCTCCTACTACTACTCCTGCTGCTGCTACTGCTGCTACTGCTCATGCTACCACTAATGCTACTGCTACTACTACTGCTGCTGCTACTGTTGCTGCTAGTGCTACTGCTACTACTACTGCTAATATTGCTGCTACTGCTGCTCCTACTCCTACTGCTGATCCTACTCCTGCTCCTGCTACTACTGCTACTGCTGCTGCTACTA
>OY970833.1:46261704-46349204 GCA_963853835.1 Calendula officinalis
ACTGCTACTGCTGCTCCTACTGCTACTACTGCTACTGCTACTGCTGCTGCTGCTAGTGCTGCTGCTACTACTACTGCTGCTACTACTTCTGCTACTGCTACTTCTGCTGCCGCTCCTACTCCTGCTCCTACTATTACTACTCAGACTACTGCTACTACTACTACTACTCTTACTGCTATTACTGCTACTGCTACTGCAACTACTGCTACTACTCCTACTCCTATTGCTAATACTAGTACTCCTACTACTGCTACTAATGCTACTAGTAGTACTCCTACTGGCACTACTACTGCTGCTACTACTGTTGCTGCTACTGCTACTACTGATGCTGCTCCTACTCCTGCTGCTACTGCTACTACTCAGACTACTGCTACTGCTACTGCTACTGCTAATGCTTCTACTACTGCTGCTGCTGATGGTACTGCTGCTGCTACTGCTACTGTTGCTGCTACTACTGTTGCTGCTACTGCTACTACTGTTGCTGCAGCTATTGCTGCTACTACTACTGCTGCTACTGCTACTGCTACTGCTACTGCTGCTGCTGCTACTGCTTCAACTGCTGCTGCTCCTACTCCTGTTGCTACTGCTACTACTCAGACTACTGCTACTACTGCTCTTACTACTACTACTACTCCTTCTTATACTACTGCTACTACTGCTACTGCTACTTGTGCTCGTACTGCTGCTACTGCTACTGCTCCTACTCCTGCTGCTACTGCTACTACTCAGACTACTGCTACTACTGCTCCTACTACTACTACTCCTCCTTCTCATACTACTGCTACTACTGCTACTGCTACTTGTGCTCGTACTGCTGCTACTGCTAATGCTCCTACTCCTGCTGCTACTGCTACTACTCCTACTACTGCTACTATTGCTACTACTGCTACTACTGCTCCTAGTCTTACTACTGCTACTACTACTGCTACGGCTACTGCTACTGCTGTTGCTGCTGCTGCTACTACTGCTGCTGCTCCTACTCCTGCTGCTACTGCTACTACTCAGAGTACTGCTACCGTTGGTGCTGCTGAAACTCCTGCTGGTACTGCTACTGTTGCTGCTACTACTGGTGCTGCCACTGCTAATGCTGCTGCTGTTGCTGCTGCTACTGCTGCTACTCCTGCCGCTGCTGCTACTGCTACTGCTGCTGCTACTACTGCTGCTACTGCTACTACTCCTGCTGCTACTGCTACTACTACTCAGACTACTGCTACTACTGCTCCTACTGCTACTACTGCTCCTACTACTACTACTCCTACTCCTACTACTGCTACTGCTACTTCTGCTGCTACTGCTGCTACTGCTACGTCTCCTACTTCTGCTGCTACTACTGCTGCTACTGCTACTGCTCCTACTCCTGCTGCTAGTGCTACTACTCCTATTACTGCTACTACTCTTTCTACTGCTAGTGCTACTGCTACTACTGCTGCTGCTACTGCTACTACTGTTGATGCTCCTACTCCTGCTGCTACTGCTACTACTCAGACTACTGCTGCTACTGCTACTACTACTGCTACTGATGCTGCTGGTACTGCTGCTGCTACTTCTACTGTTGCTGCTACTACTGGTGCTTCTACAGCTAATGTTGCTGCTGTTGCTGCTGTTGCTGCTGTTGCTGCTGCTGCTACTGCTACTGTTGTTGCTGCTGCTACTATTGCTGCTGGTACTGCTGCTGCTGCTACTGCTACTGCTGCTGCTGGTACTACTGCTGCTACTGCTAATGTTGTTGCTACTACTGCTGCTGCTACTGCTACTGCTGTTGCTGCTGCTGTTGCTGCTGCTAATGCTGCTGCTGCTACTGCTACTGCTGCTGCTGGTACTGTTGCTGCTACTGCTACTGTTGCTGCTATTACTACTGCTACTACTACTGCTATTCCTACGGCTGCTGCTGGTACTGCTTCTGGTACTGCTACTGTTGCTGCTACTACTGCTGCTGCTACTGCTACTGCTGTTGCTGCTGCTGTTTCTGCCGCTAATGCTGCTGTTGCTACTACTACTGCTACTGCTGCTGCTGGTACTACTACTGCTACTGCTACTGTTGCGGCTGCTACTGCTGCTACTACTGCTGCAGCTACTGCTACTGCTGTTGCTGCTGTTGCTGCTGCTACTGCTGCTACTACTGCTGCAGCTACTGCTACTGCTGCTGCTCCTTCTACTGTTGTTGCTACTACTGCTGCTGCTACTGCTACTGCTGTTCCTGCTGCTACTGCTGCTACTACTGCTGCTGCTACTGCTATTGCTACTGCTACTGCTGCCGCTACTCCTGCTGCTGCTACTGCTTCTACTGCTGCTGCTCCTACTCCTGCTACTACTGCTGCTGCTCCTACTTCTGCTGCTACTACTCAGACTACTGCTAGTACTACTGCTACTGATACTGCTACTGCTGCTGCTGCTGCAGGTACTGCTGCTACTGCTACTGTTGCTGCTACTACTGGTGCTGCTACTGCTAATGTTGCTGCTACTGCTGCTACTACTGCTGCTGCTACTGCTGTTGCTGCCGCTATTGCTGCTGATGCTGCTACTGCTACTGATACTACTACTGCTACTGCAGCTGCTGCTACTACTGTTGCTGCTGCTACTGCTCCTGCTACTGGACCTGCTCCTGCTACTGCTCCTGCTCCTGCTCCTGCTACTGCTGCTGCTACTGCTACTGCCACTGCTGCTGCTACTGCTACTACTGCTGCTACTGCTACTCCTCCTAATCCTGCTGCTACTGCTACTAGTCCTACTACTGCTACTACTGCTCCTTCTACTACTACTGCAACTGCTACTGCTAGTGCTCCTACTCCTGCTGCTACTGCTACAACTCCTACTACTGCTACTATTGCTCCTACTGCTACTACTGCTATTGCCACTGCTACTGCTGCATCTACTACTGCTGCTACTACTACTACTACTGCTGCTACTGCTACAACTGCTGCTGCTCCTACTCCTGCTGCTACTGCTACTACTCAGACTACTGCTACTACTACTGCTACTGCTACTGCTAATGCTTCTACTACTGCTGCTGCTGATGGTACTGCTGCTGCTACTGCTACTGTTGCTGCTACTACTGCTGCTGCTACTGTTACTACTGTTGCTGCAGCTATTGCTGCTACTACTACTGCTGCAACTGCTACTGCTACTGCTACTGCTGCTGCTGCTACTGCTGCTGCTGCTACTGCTTCTACTGCTGCTGCTCATACTCTTGTTACTACTGCTACTACTCAGACTATTGCTACTACTGCTCTTACTACTACTACTACTCCTTCTCATACTACTGCTACTACTGCTACTGCTACTTGTGCTCGTACTGCTGCTACTGCTACTGCTCCTACTCCTGCTGCTACTGCTACTACTCAGACTACTGCTACTACTGCTACTACTGCTCCTACTACTACTACTACTCCTTCTCATACTACTGCTACTACTGCTACTGCTACTTGTGCTCGTACTGCTGCTACTGCTACTGCTCCTACTCCTGCTGCTACTACTCCTACTACTGCTACTATTGCTACTACTGCTACTACTGCTACTACTGCTCCTAGTCTTACTACTGCTACTGCTACTGCTACGGCTACTGCTACTGCTGTTGCTGCTGCTACTACTACTGCTGCTGCTCCTACTCCTGCTGCTACTGCTACTACTCAGAGTACTGCTACTACTACTTCTACTGCCACCGTTGGTGCTGCTGAAACTCCTGCTGGTACTGCTACTGTTGCTGCTACTACTGGTGCTGCCACTGCTAATGCTGCTGCTGTTGCTGCTGCTACTGCTGCTACTCCTGCAGCTGCTGCTACTGCTACTGCTGCTGCTACTACTGCTGCTACTGCTACTACTCCTGCTGCTACTGCTACTGCTACTGCTGCTGCTACTGCTCCTACTACTACTACTACTCCTACTACTGCTACTGCTACTTCTGCTGCTACTGCTGCTACTGCTACGTCTCCTACTCCTGCTGCTACTACTGCTGCTACTGCTCCTACTCCTGCTGCTACTGCTACTACTCCTACTACTGCCACTACTCTTACTACTGCTACTGCTACTGCTACTACTGCTGCTGCTACTGCTACTACTGTTGCTGCTCCTACTCCTGCTGCTACTGCTACTACTCAGACTACTGCTGCTACTGCTACTACTACTGCTACTGATGCTGCTGGTACTGCTGCTGCTACTTCTACTGTTGGTGCTACTACTGGTGCTTCCACTGCTAATGTTGCTGCTGTTGCTGTTGTTGCTGCTGTTGCTGCTGCTGCTACTGCTACTGTTGTTGCTGCTGCTACTGTTGCTGCTGGTACTGCTGCTGCTGCTACTGCTACTGCTGCTGGTACTACTGCTGCTACTGCTAATGTTGTTGCTACTACTGCTGCTGCTACTGCTGTTGCTGCTGCTGTTGCTGCTGCTAATGCTGCTGCTGCAACTGCTACTGTTGCTGCTATTACTAATGCTACTACTACTGCTACTCCTACTGCTGCTGCTGGTACTGCTGCTGGTACTGCTACTGTTGCTGCTACTACTGCTGCTGCTACTGCTACTGCTGTTGCTGCTGCTGTTGCTGTCGCTAATGCTGCTGTTGCTACTGCTACTGCTGCTGCTGGTACTACTACTGCTACTGCTACTGTTGCTGCTGCTACTGCTGCTACTACTGCTGCAGCTACTGCTACTGCTGCTGCTGCTGTTGCTGCTGCTACTGCAGCTGCTGCTACTGCTACTGCTAGTGCTGGAACTGCTGCTGCTACTTCTACTGTTGTTGCTACTACTGCTGCTGCTACTGCTACTGCTGTTCCTGCAGCTACTGCTGCTACTACTGCTGCTGCTACTGCTACTGCTATTGCTACTGCTACTGCTGCTGCTACTCCTGCTGCTGCTACTGCTTCTACTGCTGCTGCTCCTACTCCTGCTGCTACTGCTACTACTGATGCTGCTCCTACTTCTGCTGCTACTACTCAGACTACTGCTAGTACTACTACTACTGATACTGCTACTGCTACTGCTGCTGCTGCAGGTACTGCTGCTGCTACTGCTACTGTTGCTGTTACTACTGGTGCTGCTACTGCTAATGTTGCTGCTACTGCTGCTACTACTGCTGCTGCTACTGCTGTTGCTGCTGCTATTGCTGCTGATGCTGCTACTGCTACTGATACTACTACTGCTACTGCTGCTGCTGCTACTACTGTTGCTGCTGCTACTGCTCCTGATACTGCTCCTGCTCCTGCTACTGCTCCTGCTCCTGCTACTGCTCCTGCTACTGCTACTGCTACTGCTGCTGCTACTGCTACTGCTCCTAATCCTGCTGCTACTGCTACTAGTCCTACTACTGCTACTACTGCTCCTACTAGTCCTACTACTGCTACTACTGCTCCTAATGTTGCTGTTGCTACTGCTACTGCTACTACTGCTGGTACTACTACTGCTACTGCTACTGTTGCTGCTGCTACTGCTGCTACTACTGATGCAGCTACTGCTACTGCTGCTACTGCTGCTGTTGCTGCTGCTACTGCTACTGCTGCTCCTACTGCTACTACTGCTACTGCTACTGCTGCTGCTGCTACTGCTGCTGCTACTACTACTGCTGCTACTACTTCTGCTACTGCTACTTCTGCTGCCGCTCCTACTCCTGCTCCTACTATTACTACTCAGACTACTGCTACTACTACTGCTACTCTTACTGCTACTACTGCTACTGCTACTGCAACTACTGCTACTACTCCTACTCCTATTGCTACTACTAGTACTCCTACTACTGCTACTAATGCTACTACTAGTACTCCTACTGGCACTACTACTGCTGCTACTACTGTTGCTGCTACTGCTACTACTGATGCTGCTCCTACTCCTGCTGCTAATGCTACTACTCTGACTACTGCTACTACTACTGCTACTGCTACTGCTAATGCTTCTACTACTGCTGCTGCTGATGGTACTGCTGCTCCTACTGCTACTGTTGCTGCTACTACTGCTGCTGCTACTGCTACTACTGTTGCTGTAGCTATTGCTGCTACTACTACTGCTGCTACTGCTACTGCTACTGCTACTTCTGCTGCTGCTACTGCTGCTGCTGTTACTGCTTCAACTGCTGCTGCTCCTACTCCTGTTGCTACTGCTACTACTCAGACTACTGCTACTACTGCTCTTACTACTACTACTACTCCTTCTCATACTACTGCTACTACTGCTACTGCTACTTGTGCTCGTACTGCTGCTACTGCTACTGCTCCTACTCCTGCTGCTACTGCTACTACTCAGACTACTGCTACTACTGCTACTACTGCTCCTACTACTACTACTACTACTCCTTCTCATACTACTGCTACTACTGCTACTGCTACTTGTGCTCGTACTGCTGCTACTACTACTGCTCCTACTCCTGCTGCTACTGCTACTGCTACTACTGCTACTACTGCTACTACTGCTACTGCTACTTGTGCTCGTACTACTGCTACTACTGCTCCTAGTCTTACTACTGCTACTACTACTGCTACGGCTACTGCTACTGATGTTGCTGCTGCTGCTACTACTGCTGCTGCTCCTACTCCTGCTGCTACTGCTACTACTTAGAGTACTGCTACTACTACTTCTACTGCTACCGTTGGTGCTGCTGAAACTCCTGCTGGTACTGCTACTGTTGCTGCTACTACTGGTGCTGCCACTGCTAATGCTGCTGCTGTTGCTGCTGCTACTGCTGCTACTCCTGCCGCTGCTGCTACTGCTACTGCTGCTGCTACTACTGCTGCTACTGCTACTACTCCTGCTGCTACTGCTACTACTACTCAGACTACTGCTACTACTGCTACTACTGCTCCTACTACTACTACTACTCCTACTCCTACTACTGCTACTGCTACTTCTGCTGCTACTGCTGCTACTGCTACGTCTCCTACTTCTGCTGCTACTACTGCTGCTACTGCTCCTACTCCTGCTGCTAGTGCTACTACTCCTACTACTGCTACTACTCTTACTACTGAATTGCTACTGCTACTGCTGCTGCTACTGGTACTGTTACTGCTACCGTTACTGCTACTGCTGCTACTGGTACTCCTCCTACTGCTACTGCTACTACTCCCACTACTGCTACTGCTACTACTACTGCTACATCTATTGCTACTGCTACTGCTACTGCTACTACTGCTGCTACTGCTACTGCTACTGCTACTGCTACTGCTGCTGCTTCTGCTACTGCTGCTGCTACTGCTTCTGCTACTGCTACTAATTTTGCTACTGCTACTCCTACTGCTGCTACTGCTACTCCTAATGCTGCTGCTACTGCTGCTCCTACTCCTGCTGATGCTACTACTGCTACTGCTGCTGCTACTACTGCTACTCCTGCTCCTACTCCTGCTTCTGCTACTACTACTGCTATTGCTACTGCTATTGCTACTGCTGCTACTACTACTGCTGCTGCTACTACTACTGCTGCTGCTCCTGCTACTACTGCTACTGTTACTACTCAGACTACTGCTACTACTGCTGCTCCTGCTACTGCTACTGCTGCTGCTGCTGCTACTGCTACTGCTGCTGCTGCTGCTACAGCTACTGCTGGTGGTACTGCTACTGCCGCTGCTGCTGCTGCTCCTACTGCTACTACTGCTGTTGCTCCTACTCCTGTAGCTACTGTTGCTACTACTGCTGCTACTACTGCTCCTACTCCTGTAGCTACTGTTGCTACTCCTACTGCTATTGCTACTGCTGCTGCTGCTGGTGCTACTGCTACTGCCGCTGTTGCTGCTACTGCTACTGCTACTACTACTGCTACTGCTACTGCTACTGCTACTGCTGCTGCTACTGCTGCTCCGACTCCTACTGCTGCTCCTACTCCTGCTCCTGCTACTACTGCTACTGCTGCTACTACTGCTACTGCTACTACTACTACTGCAGCTGCTACTGCTACTGCTACTACTACTGCTGCTGCTCCTAGTCCTGCTGCTAACGCTACTACTCAGACTTGCTACTCCCACTGCTGATGCTGCTGCTACTGTTGCTGCTACTGCTAATGCTGCTGCTACTGCTCCTACTACTACTGCTGCTGCTACTGCTACTGCCACTGTTACTGCCACTGCTGCTACTACTACTGCTACTCCTCCTACTCCTACTGCTACTACTCCCACTATTGCTACTTCTACGGCTACTGTAACTGCTACTGCTACAGCTAATGCTGCTGCTACTGCTACTGCTACTACTCCCACTACTGCTACTGCTACTACTACTGCTACATCTATTGCTACTGCTACTGCTACTGCTACTACTGCTGCTACTGCTACTGCTGCTGCTGCTACTGCTTCTGCTACTGCTGCTGTTACTGCTTCTGCTACTGCTACTAATTTTGCTACTGCTACTCCTACTGCTGCTACTGCTACTCCTAATGCTGCTGCTACTGCTGCTCCTACTCCTGCTGATGCTACTACTGTTACTGCTGCTGCTACTACTGCTACTCCTGCTCCTACTCCTGCTTCTGCTACTGCTACTGCTACTGCTATTGCTACTGCTGCTACTACTACTGCTGCTGCTACTACTACTGCTGCTGCTCCTGCTACTACTGCTACTGTCACTACTCAGACTACTGCTACTACTGCTGCTCCTGCTACTGCTACTGCTGCTGCTGCTGCTACTGCTACTGCTGCTGCTGCTGCTGCTAAAGCTACTGCTGGTGGTACTGCTACTGCCGCTGCTGCTGCTGCTCCTACTGCTACTACTGCTGTTGCTCCTACTCCTGTAGCTACTGTTGCTACTACTGCTGCTACTACTGCTCCTACTCCTATAGCTACTGTTGCTACTCCTACTGCTATTGTTACTGCTGCTGCTGCTGGTGCTACTGCTACTGCCGCTGTTGCTGCTACTGCTACTGCTACTACTACTGCTACTGCTACTGCTACTACTACTGCTACTGCTGCTGCTACTGCTGCTCCGACTCCTACTGCTGCTCCTACTCCTGCTCCTGCTACTACTGCTACTGCTGCTACTACTGCTACTGCTACTACTACTATTGCAGCTGCTACTGCTACTGCTACTACTACTGCTGCTGCTCCTAGTCCTGCTGCTAACGCTACTACTCAGACTTGCTACTCCCACTGCTGATGCTGCTGCTACTGTTGCTGCTACTGCTAATGGTGCTGCTACTGCTCCTACTACTACTGCTGCTGCTACTGCTACTGCTACTGTTACTGCCACTGCTGCTACTACTACTGCTACTCCTCCTACTCCTACTGCTACTACTCCCACTATTGCTACTTCTACGGCTACTGTAACTGCTACTGCTACTGTAACTGCTACTGCTACTACTACAGCTAGTGCTGCTGCTACTGCTACTGCTGCTGCTATTGCTTTTGATGCTGCTGCTGCTACAGCTACTAATGTTGCTAATGCTACTAATGTTGCTACTGCTACTCCTACTGCTGCTCCTACTCCTACTGCTTCTCCTACTTCTGCTACTACTACTGCTACTGCTGCTACTACTGCTACTGCTGCTCCTACTCCTACTACTGCTACTGCTACTACTACTGCTGCTGCTACTGCTACTGCTACTGCTGCTGTTGCTATTGCTACTACTGATGATGCTTCTGCTACTACTGCTACTGTTACTACTCAGACTACTGGTACTACTGCCACTACTGCTACTGCTATTGATGCTGCTACTACTTCTAATGGTACTGCTACTGCCGCTGCTGCAGCTGCTCCTACTGCTACTACTGCTGCTCCTACTACTGCAGCTACTGTTGCTACTACTGCTACTACTACTGCTGCTACTACTGTTACTATTGCTACTACTGCTCCTACTGCTACTGCTACTGCTGCAGCTGCTGGTGCTACTGCTACTGCCGCTGTTGCTGCTACTGCTACTGCTGCTGATGCTACTACTGCTACTGCTACTACTACTGCTACTGCTCCTGCTACTGCTCCTGCTCTCGCTACTTCTACGGCTACTGTAAATGCTACTGCTGCTGCTACTCCTACTGCTGCTGCTACTGCTACTACTGTTGCTACTGCTACGGCTCCTGCTGCTGCTACTACTGCTACTGCTACTGCTGCTGCTGCTCCTACTCCTACTACTTCTACTGCTACTGCTGCTACTGCTCCTCCTACTGCTACTAGTGCTGCTGCTGCGACCTTTGATGCTACTGCTACTACTCAAACTACTACTACTACTACTACTACTGCTACTGCTGCTGCTGGTCCTACTACAATTGCTACTGCTGCTACTGCTACTGCTTCTGCTACTGCTGCTACTGCTTCTGCTACTGCTACTAATTTTGCTACTGCTACTCCTACTGCTGCTACTGCTACTCCTAATGCTGCTGCTACTGCTGCTCCTACTCCTGCTGATGCTACTACTGCTACTGCTGCTGCTACTACTGCTCCTACTCCTGCTTCTGCTACTGCTACTGCTACTGCTGCTACTGCTATTGCTACTGCTACTACTACTACTGCTGCTGCTACTACTACTGTTGCTCCCGCTACTACTGCTACTGTTACTACTCAGACTACTGCTACTACTGCTGCTCCTGCTACTGCTACTGCTGCTGCTGCTGCTACTGCTACTGCTGCTGCTGCTACAGCTACTGCTGGTGGTACTGCTACTGCCGCTGCTGCTGCTGCTCCTACTGCTACTACTGCTGTTGCTCCTACTCCTGTAGCTACTGTTGCTACTACTACTGCTACTACTGCTCCTACTCCTATAGCTACTGTTGCTACTCCTACTGCTATTGTTACTGCTGCTGCTGCTGGTGCTACTGCTACTGCCGCTGTTGCTGCTACTGCTACTGCTACTACTACTGCTACTACTACTGCTACTGCTGCTGCTACTGCTGCTCCGACTCCTACTGCTGCTCCTACTCCTGCTCCTGCTACTACTGCTACTGCTGCTACTACTGCTACTGCTACTGCTACTACTACTACTGCTGCTGCTACTGCTACTGCTACTACTACTGCTGCTGATCCTAGTCCTGCTGCTAACGCTACTACTCAGACTTGCTACTCCCACTGCTGATGCTGCTGCTGCTGTTGCTGCTACTGCTAATGGTGCTGCTACTGCTCCTACTACTACTGCTGCTGCTACTGCTACTGCTACTGTTACTGCCACTGCTGCTACTACTACTGCCACTCCTCCTACTCCTACTGCTACTACTCCCACTATTGCTACTTCTACGGCTACTGTAACTGCTACTGCTACTGTAACTGCTACTGCTACTACTACAGCTAGTGCTGCTGCTACTGCTACTGCTGCTGCTATTGCTTTTGATGCTGCTGCTGCTACAGCTACTAATGTTGCTAATGCTACTAATGTTGCTACTGCTACTCCTACTGCTGCTCCTACTCCTACTGCTTCTCCTACTTCTGCTACTACTACTGCTACTGCTGCTACTACTGCTACTGCTGCTCCTACTCCTACTACTGCTACTACTACTGCTGCTGCTACTGCTACTGCTACTGCTGCTGTTGCTATTGCTACTACTGATGATGCTTCTGCTACTACTGCTACTGTTACTACTCAGACTACTGGTACTACTGCCACTACTGCTACTGCTATTGATGCTGCTACTACTTCTAATGGTACTGCTACTGCCGCTGCTGCAGCTGCTCCTACTGCTACTACTGCTGCTCCTACTACTGCAGCTACTGTTGCTACTACTGCTACTACTACTGCTGCTACTACTGTTACTATTGCTACTACTGCTCCTACTGCTACTGCTACTGCTGCAGCTGCTGGTGCTACTGCTACTGCCGCTGTTGCTGCTACTGCTACTGCTGCTGCTGCTACTACTGCTACTGCTACTGCTACTACTACTGCTACTGCTCCTGCTACTGCTCCTGCTCTCGCTACTTCTACGGCTACTGTAAATGCTACTGCTGCTGCTACTCCTACTGCTGCTGCTACTGCTACTACTGTTGCTACTGCTACTGCTCCTGCTGCTGCTACTACTGCTACTGCTACTGCTGCTGCTACTCCTACTCCTACTACTGCTACTGCTACTGCTGCTACTGCTCCTGCTACTGCTACTAGTGCTGCTGCTGCGACTTTTGATGCTACTGCTACTACTCAAACTACTACTACTACTACTGCTACTGCTGCTGGTGGTCCTACTACAATTGCTACTACTGCTACCACTACTGCTGCTACTACTGCTACTACTGCTGCTGCTACTACTGCTGCTACTACTGCTACTACTGCTGCTGCTCCTACTCCTGTTGCTACTGCTGCTACTTCTACGGCTACTGCTGCTGCTACTGCTACTGCTTCTGTTGTTGTTGCTGCTACTGCTACTGCTGCTGCTACTGCTACTACTGTTGCTACTGCTACTCCTACTGCTGCTACTGCTACTACTGTTGCTACTGCTACTCCTACTGCTGCTACTGTTACTACTCAGACTACTGCTACTAGTACTGCTACTGCTGTTGCTGCTACTGCTACTACTACTGCTCATGCTACCACTACTGCTACTGCTATTGCTGCTACTACTGCTGCTGCTGCTATTGCTGCTGCTACTGCTACTGCTGCTGCTACTGCTGCTCCTACTCCTACTGCTGCTCCTACTCCTGCTGCTCGTACTACTGTTGCTGCTACTACTGCTACTGCTGCTCCTATTCCTACTACTGCTACTGCTACTACTACTGCTACTACTACTGTTGCTACTGCTACTGTTACTGCTGCTGCTACTGCTACTACTGATGCTGCTCCTACTCCTGCTGCTAACGCTACTACTCAGACTACTGCTACTACTACTGCTACTGCTAGTGCTACTGCTACTGCTACTGCTGCTGCTGCTGTTACTGCTGCTGCTACTGCTACTCCTCCTACTGCTACTGCTACTGCTACTACTGCTCCTACTCCTACTACTGCTACTGCTACTACTACTGCTACAGCTACTACTGTTGCTACTGCTACTGCTACTGCTGCTGCTACTGCTACTGCTGCTGCTGCTCCAACTCCTGCTGCTAACACTACTACTCGGACTACTGCTACTACTACTGCTACTGCTACTGCTGCTGCTGCTGCTACCGCTGCTGCTGCTGCTGCTGCTACAATTGCTACTGCTACTGCTGCTGCTACTGGTACTGTTACTGCTACCGTTACTGCTACTGCTGCTACTGCTACTCCTCCTACTGCTACTGCTACTACTCCCACTACTGCTACTGCTACTACTACTGCTACATCTATTGCTACTGCTACTGCTACTGCTACTACTGCTGCTACTGCTGCTGCTACTGCTACTGCTACTGCTGCTGCTGCTACTGCTTCTGCTACTGCTGCTGCTACTGCTTCTGCTACTGCTACTAATTTTGCTACTGCTACTCCTACTGCTGCTACTGCTACTCCTAATGCTGCTGCTACTGCTGCTCCTACTCCTGCTGATGCTACTACTGCTACTGCTGCTGCTACTACTGCTACTCCTGCTCCTACTCCTGCTTCTGCTACTGCTACTGCTACTGCTGCTACTGCTATTGCTACTGCTGCTACTACTACTGTTGCTGCTACTACTACTGCTGCTGCTCCTGCTACTACTGCTACTGTTACTACTCAGACTACTGCTACTACTGTTGCTCCTGCTACTGCTACTGCTGCTGCTGCTGCTACTGCTACTGCTGCTGCTACAGCTACTGCTGGTGGTACTGCTACTGCCGCTGCTGCTGTTGCTCCTACTGCTACTACTGCTGTTGCTCCTACTCCTGTAGCTACTGTTGCTACTACTGCTGCTACTACTGCTCCTACTCCTGTAGCTACTGTTGCTACTCCTACTGCTATTGCTGCTGCTGCTGCTGGTGCTACTGCTACTGCCGCTATTGCTGCTACTGCTACTGCTACTACTACTGCTACTGCTACTGCTACTGCTACTACTACTGCTACTGCTGCTGCTACTGCTGTTCCGACTCCTACTGCTGCTCCTACTCCTGCTCCTGCTACTACTGCTACTGCTGCTACTACTGCTACTGCTACTACTACTGCAGCTGCTACTGCTACTACTACTGCTGCTGCTCCTAGTCCTGCTGCTAAGGCTACTACTCAGACTTGCTACTCCCACTGCTGATGCTGCTGCTACTGTTGCTGCTACTGCTAATGCTGCTGCTACTGCTCCTACTACTACTGCTGCTGCTACTGCTATTGTTACTGCCACTGCTGCTACTACTACTGCTACTCCTCCTACTCCTACTGCTACTACTCCCACTATTGCTACTTCTACGGCTACTGTAACTGCTACTGCTACTGTAACTGCTACTGCTACTGCTACAGCTAGTGCTGCTGCTACTGCTACTGCTACTGCTACTGCTGCTGCTATTGCTTTTGCTGCTGCTGCTGCTACAGCTACTAATGTTGCTAATGCTACTAATGTTGCTACTGCTACTCCTACTGCTGCTCCTACTCCTACTGCTTCTCCTACTTCTGCTACTACTACTGCTACTGCTGCTACTACTGCTACTGCTGCTCCTACTCCTACTACTGCTACTGCTACTACTACTGCTGCTGCTACTGCTACTGCTGCTGTTGCTATTGCTACTACTGATGCTGCTCCTGCTACTACTGCTACTGTTACTACTCAGACTACTGGTACTACTGCCACTACTGCTACTGCTATTGATGCTGCTACTACTTCTAATGGTACTGCTACTGCCGCTGCTGCAGCTGCTCCTACTGCTACTACTGCTGCTCCTACTACTGCAGCTACTGTTGCTACTACTGCTACTACTACTGCTGCTACTACTGTTACTACTGCTACTACTGCTCCTACTGCTACTGCTACTGCTGCAGCTGCTGGTGCTACTGCTACTGCTACTGCCGCTGTTGCTGCTACTGCTACTGCTACTGCTGCTGCTGCTACTACTGCTACTGCTACTACTACTGCTACTGCTCCTGCTACTGCTCCTGCTCTCGCTACTTCTACGGCTACTGTAAATGCTACTGCTGCTGCTACTCCTACTGCTGCTGCTACTGCTACTACTGTTGCTACTGCTACTGCTCCTGCTGCTGCTACTACTGCTACTGCTACTGCTGCTGCTGCTCCTACTCCTACTACTGCTACTGCTACTGCTGCTACTGCTGCTGCTACTGCTACTAGTGCTGTTGCTGCGACTTTTGCTGCTACTGCTACTACTCAAACTACTACTACTACTGCTACTCCTACTGCTGCTGCTGGTCCTACTACAATTGCTACTACTGCTACCACTACTGCTGCTACTACTGCTACTACTGCTGCTACTACTGCTACTACTGCTGCTGCTCCTACTCCTGTTGCTACTGCTGCTACTTCTACGGCTACTGCTACTGCTACTGCTTCTGTTGTAATTGCTGGTACTGCTACTGCTGCTGCTACTGCTACTACTGTTGCTACTGCTACTCCTACTGCTGCTACTGCTACTACTGTTGCTACTGCTACTCCTACTGCTGCTACTGTTACTACTCAGACTACTGCTACTAGTACTGCTACTGCTGTTGCTGCTACTGCTACTACTACTGCTCATGCTACCACTACTGCTACTGCTATTGCTGCTACTACTGCTGCTGCTGCTATTGCTGCTGCTACTGCTACTGCTGCTGCTACTGCTGCTCCTACTCCTACTGCTGCTCCTACTCCTGCTGCTCGTACTACTGCTGCTGCTTCTACTGCTACTGCTGCTCCTATTCCTACTACTGCTACTGCTACTACTACTACTACTACTACTGTTGCTACTGCTACTGTTACTGCTGCTGCTACTGCTACTACTGCTGCTGCTCCTACTCCTGCTGCTAACGCTACTACTCAGACTACTGCTACTACTACTGCTACTGCTACTGCTGCTGCTGCTGTTACTGCTGCTGCTACTGCTACTCCTCCTACTGCTACTGCTACTGCTACTACTGCTCCTACTCCTACTACTGCTACTGCTACTACTACTGCTACTGCTACTACTGTTGCTACTGCTACTGCTACTGCTGCTGCTACTGCTACTGCTGCTGCTGCTCCAACTCCTGCTGCTAACACTACTACTCAGACTACTGCTACTGCTACTACTACTGCTACTGCTACTGCTGCTGCTGCTACCGCTGCTGCTGCTGCTGCTACAATTGCTACTGCTACTGCTGCTGCTACTGGTACTGTTACTGCTACCGTTACTGCTACTGCTGCTACTGCTACTCCTCCTACTGCTACTGCTACTACTCCCACTACTGCTACTGCTACTACTACTGCTACATCTATTGCTACTGCTACTGCTACTGCTACTACTGCTGCTACTGCTACTGCTACTGCTACTGCTACTGCTGCTGCTACTGCTTCTGCTACTGCTGCTGCTACTGCTTCTGTTACTGCTACTAATTTTGCTACTGCTACTCCTACTGCTGCTACTGCTACTCCTAATGCTGCTGCTACTGCTGCTCCTACTCCTGCTGATGCTACTACTGCTACTGCTGCTGCTACTACTCCTGCTCCTACTCCTGCTTCTGCTACTGCTACTGCTACTGCTGCTACTGCTATTGCTACTGCTGCTACTACTACTGCTGCTGCTACTACTACTGCTGCTGCTCCTGCTACTACTGCTACTGTTACTACTCAGACTACTGCTACTACTGCTGCTCCTGCTACTGCTACTGCTGCTGCTGCTGCTACTGCTACTGCTGCTGCTGCTGCTGCTACAGCTACTGCTGGTGGTACTGCTACTGCCGCTGCTGCTGCTGCTCCTACTGCTACTACTGCTGTTGCTCCTACTCCTGTAGCTACTGTTGCTACTACTGCTGCTACTACTGCTCCTACTCCTGTAGCTACTGTTGCTACTCCTACTGCTATTGCTACTGCTGCTGCTGCTGGTGCTACTGCTACTGCCGCTGTTGCTGCTACTGCTACTGCTACTGCTACTGCTACTGCTGCTGCTACTGCTGCTCCGACTCCTACTGCTGCTCCTACTCCTGCTCCTGCTACTACTGCTACTGCTGCTACTGCTACTACTACTACTGCAGCATCTACTGCTACTGCTACTACTACTGCTGCTGCTCCTAGTCCTGCTGCTAACGCTACTACTCAGACTTGCTACTCCCACTGCTGATGCTGTTGCTACTGTTGCTGCTACTGCTAATGCTGCTGCTCCTGCTCCTACTACTACTGCTGCTACTGCTACTAGTACTGCTACTGCTGTTGCTGCTACTGCTACTACTACTGCTCATGCTACCACTACTGCTACTGCTATTGCTGCTACTACTGCTGCTGCTGCTATTGCTGCTGCTACTGCTACTGCTGCTGCTACTGCTGCTCCTACTCCTACTGCTGCTCCTACTCCTGCTGCTCGTACTACTGCTGCTGCTACTACTGCTACTGCTGCTCCTATTCCTACTACTGCTACTGCTACTACTACTGCTACTACTACTGTTGCTACTGCTACTGTTACTGCTGCTGCTACTGCTACTACTGCTGCTGCTCCTACTCCTGCTGCTAACGCTACTACTCAGACTACTGCTACTACTACTGCTACTGCTACTGCTACTGCTACTGCTACTGCTACTGCTGCTGCTGCTGTTACTGCTGCTGCTACTGCTACTCCTCCTACTGCTACTGCTACTGCTACTACTGCTCCTACTCCTACTACTGCTACTGCTACTACTACTGCTACAGCTACTACTGTTGCTACTGCTACTGCTACTGCTGCTGCTACTGCTACTGCTGCTGCTGCTCCAACTCCTGCTGCTAACACTACTACTCGGACTACTGCTACTACTACTGCTACTGCTACTGCTGCTGCTGCTGCTACCGCTGCTGCTGCTGCTGCTACAATTGCTACTGCTACTGCTGCTGCTACTGGTACTGTTACTGCTACCGTTACTGCTACTGCTGCTACTGCTACTCCTCCTACTGCTACTGCTACTACTCCCACTACTGCTACTGCTACTACTACTGCTACATCTATTGCTACTGCTACTGCTACTGCTACTACTGCTGCTACTGCTGCTGCTACTGCTACTGCTACTGCCGCTGTTGCTGCTACTGCTACTGCTACTGCTGCTGCTGCTACTACTGCTACTGCTACTACTACTGCTACTGCTCCTGCTACTGCTCCTGCTCTCGCTACTTCTACGGCTACTGTAAATGCTACTGCTGCTGCTACTCCTACTGCTGCTGCTACTGCTACTGCTACTGCTACTGCTACTGCTACTGCTACTGCTACTGCTGCTGCTGCTGTTACTGCTGCTGCTACTGCTACTCCTCCTACTGCTACTGCTACTGCTACTACTGCTCCTACTCCTACTACTGCTACTGCTACTACTACTGCTACAGCTACTACTGTTGCTACTGCTACTGCTACTGCTGCTGCTACTGCTACTGCTGCTGCTGCTCCAACTCCTGCTGCTAACACTACTACTCGGACTACTGCTACTACTACTGCTACTGCTACTGCTGCTGCTGCTGCTACCGCTGCTGCTGCTGCTGCTGCTACAATTGCTACTGCTACTGCTGCTGCTACTGGTACTGTTACTGCTACCGTTACTGCTACTGCTGCTACTGCTACTCCTCCTACTGCTACTGCTACTACTCCCACTACTGCTACTGCTACTACTACTGCTACATCTATTGCTACTGCTACTGCTACTGCTACTACTGCTGCTACTGCTGCTGCTACTGCTACTGCTACTGCTGCTGCTGCTACTGCTTCTGCTACTGCTGCTGCTACTGCTTCTGCTACTGCTACTAATTTTGCTACTGCTACTCCTACTGCTGCTACTGCTACTCCTAATGCTGCTGCTACTGCTGCTCCTACTCCTGCTGATGCTACTACTGCTACTGCTGCTGCTACTACTGCTACTCCTGCTCCTACTCCTGCTTCTGCTACTGCTACTGCTACTGCTGCTACTGCTATTGCTACTGCTGCTACTACTACTGTTGCTGCTACTACTACTGCTGCTGCTCCTGCTACTACTGCTACTGTTACTACTCAGACTACTGCTACTACTGTTGCTTCTGCTACTGCTACTGCTGCTGCTGCTGCTACTGCTACTGCTGCTGCTACAGCTACTGCTGGTGGTACTGCTACTGCCGCTGCTGCTGTTGCTCCTACTGCTACTACTGCTGTTGCTCCTACTCCTGTAGCTACTGTTGCTACTACTGCTGCTACTACTGCTCCTACTCCTGTAGCTACTGTTGCTACTCCTACTGCTATTGCTGCTGCTGCTGCTGGTGCTACTGCTACTGCCGCTATTGCTGCTACTGCTACTGCTACTACTACTGCTACTGCTACTGCTACTGCTACTACTACTGCTACTGCTGCTGCTACTGCTGTTCCGACTCCTACTGCTGCTCCTACTCCTGCTCCTGCTACTACTGCTACTGCTGCTACTACTGCTACTGCTACTACTACTGCAGCTGCTACTGCTACTACTACTGCTGCTGCTCCTAGTCCTGCTGCTAAGGCTACTACTCAGACTTGCTACTCCCACTGCTGATGCTGCTGCTACTGTTGCTGCTACTGCTAATGCTGCTGCTACTGCTCCTACTACTACTGCTGCTGCTACTGCTATTGTTACTGCCACTGCTGCTACTACTACTGCTACTCCTCCTACTCCTACTGCTACTACTCCCACTATTGCTACTTCTACGGCTACTGTAACTGCTACTGCTACTGTAACTGCTACTGCTACTGCTACAGCTAGTGCTGCTGCTACTGCTACTGCTACTGCTACTGCTGCTGCTATTGCTTTTGCTGCTGCTGCTGCTACAGCTACTAATGTTGCTAATGCTACTAATGTTGCTACTGCTACTCCTACTGCTGCTCCTACTCCTACTGCTTCTCCTACTTCTGCTACTACTACTGCTACTGCTGCTACTACTGCTACTGCTGCTCCTACTCCTACTACTGCTACTGCTACTACTACTGCTGCTGCTACTGCTACTGCTGCTGTTGCTATTGCTACTACTGATGCTGCTCCTGCTACTACTGCTACTGTTACTACTCAGACTACTGGTACTACTGCCACTACTGCTACTGCTATTGATGCTGCTACTACTTCTAATGGTACTGCTACTGCCGCTGCTGCAGCTGCTCCTACTGCTACTACTGCTGCTCCTACTACTGCAGCTACTGTTGCTACTACTGCTACTACTACTGCTGCTACTACTGTTACTACTGCTACTACTGCTCCTACTGCTACTGCTACTGCTGCAGCTGCTGGTGCTACTGCTACTGCTACTGCCGCTGTTGCTGCTACTGCTACTGCTACTGCTGCTGCTGCTACTACTGCTACTGCTACTACTACTGCTACTGCTCCTGCTACTGCTCCTGCTCTCGCTACTTCTACGGCTACTGTAAATGCTACTGCTGCTGCTACTCCTACTGCTGCTGCTACTGCTACTACTGTTGCTACTGCTACTGCTCCTGCTGCTGCTACTACTGCTACTGCTACTGCTGCTGCTGCTCCTACTCCTACTACTGCTACTGCTACTGCTGCTACTGCTGCTGCTACTGCTACTAGTGCTGTTGCTGCGACTTTTGCTGCTACTGCTACTACTCAAACTACTACTACTACTGCTACTCCTACTGCTGCTGCTGGTCCTACTACAATTGCTACTACTGCTACCACTACTGCTGCTACTACTGCTACTACTGCTGCTACTACTGCTACTACTGCTGCTGCTCCTACTCCTGTTGCTACTGCTGCTACTTCTACGGCTACTGCTACTGCTACTGCTTCTGTTGTAATTGCTGGTACTGCTACTGCTGCTGCTACTGCTACTACTGTTGCTACTGCTACTCCTACTGCTGCTACTGCTACTACTGTTGCTACTGCTACTCCTACTGCTGCTACTGTTACTACTCAGACTACTGCTACTAGTACTGCTACTGCTGTTGCTGCTACTGCTACTACTACTGCTCATGCTACCACTACTGCTACTGCTATTGCTGCTACTACTGCTGCTGCTGCTATTGCTGCTGCTACTGCTACTACTGCTGCTACTGCTGCTCCTACTCCTACTGCTGCTCCTACTCCTGCTGCTCGTACTACTGCTGCTGCTTCTACTGCTACTGCTGCTCCTATTCCTACTACTGCTACTGCTACTACTACTACTACTACTACTGTTGCTACTGCTACTGTTACTGCTGCTGCTACTGCTACTACTGCTGCTGCTCCTACTCCTGCTGCTAACGCTACTACTCAGACTACTGCTACTACTACTGCTACTGCTACTGCTGCTGCTGCTGTTACTGCTGCTGCTACTGCTACTCCTCCTACTGCTACTGCTACTGCTACTACTGCTCCTACTCCTACTACTGCTACTGCTACTACTACTGCTACTGCTACTACTGTTGCTACTGCTACTGCTACTGCTGCTGCTACTGCTACTGCTGCTGCTGCTCCAACTCCTGCTGCTAACACTACTACTCAGACTACTGCTACTGCTACTACTACTGCTACTGCTACTGCTGCTGCTGCTACCGCTGCTGCTGCTGCTGCTACAATTGCTACTGCTACTGCTGCTGCTACTGGTACTGTTACTGCTACCGTTACTGCTACTGCTGCTACTGCTACTCCTCCTACTGCTACTGCTACTACTCCCACTACTGCTACTGCTACTACTACTGCTACATCTATTGCTACTGCTACTGCTACTGCTACTACTGCTGCTACTGCTACCGCTACTGCTACTGCTACTGCTGCTACTACTGCTTCTGCTACTGCTGCTGCTACTGCTTCTGTTACTGCTACTAATTTTGCTACTGCTACTCCTACTGCTGCTACTGCTACTCCTAATGCTGCTGCTACTGCTGCTCCTACTCCTGCTGATGCTACTACTGCTACTGCTGCTGCTACTACTCCTGCTCCTACTCCTGCTTCTGCTACTGCTACTGCTACTGCTGCTACTGCTATTGCTACTGCTGCTACTACTACTGCTGCTGCTACTACTACTGCTGCTGCTCCTGCTACTACTGCTACTGTTACTACTCAGACTACTGCTACTACTGCTGCTCCTGCTACTGCTACTGCTGCTGCTGCTGCTACTGCTACTGCTGCTGCTGCTGCTGCTACAGCTACTGCTGGTGGTACTGCTACTGCCGCTGCTGCTGCTGCTCCTACTGCTACTACTGCTGTTGCTCCTACTCCTGTAGCTACTGTTGCTACTACTGCTGCTACTACTGCTCCTACTCCTGTAGCTACTGTTGCTACTCCTACTGCTATTGCTACTGCTGCTGCTGCTGGTGCTACTGCTACTGCCGCTGTTGCTGCTACTGCTACTGCTACTGCTACTGCTACTGCTGCTGCTACTGCTGCTCCGACTCCTACTGCTGCTCCTACTCCTGCTCCTGCTACTACTGCTACTGCTGCTACTGCTACTACTACTACTGCAGCATCTAATGCTACTGCTACTACTACTGCTGCTGCTCCTAGTCCTGCTGCTAACGCTACTACTCAGACTTGCTACTCCCACTGCTGATGCTGTTGCTACTGTTGCTGCTACTGCTAATGCTGCTGCTCCTGCTCCTACTACTACTGCTGCTACTGCTACTAGTACTGCTACTGCTGTTGCTGCTACTGCTACTACTACTGCTCATGCTACCACTACTGCTACTGCTATTGCTGCTACTACTGCTGCTGCTGCTATTGCTGCTGCTACTGCTACTGCTGCTGCTACTGCTGCTCCTACTCCTACTGCTGCTCCTACTCCTGCTGCTCGTACTACTGCTGCTGCTACTACTGCTACTGCTGCTCCTATTCCTACTACTGCTACTGCTACTACTTCTGCTACTACTACTGTTGCTACTGCTACTGTTACTGCTGCTGCTACTGCTACTACTGCTGCTGCTCCTACTCCTGCTGCTAACGCTACTACTCAGACTACTGCTACTACTACTGCTACTGCTACTGCTACTGCTACTGCTACTGCTACTGCTGCTGCTGCTGTTACTGCTGCTGCTACTGCTACTCCTCCTACTGCTACTGCTACTGCTACTACTGCTCCTACTACTGCTACTGCTACTACTACTGCTACAGCTACTACTGTTGCTACTGCTACTGCTACTGCTGCTGTTACTGCTACTGCTGCTGCTGCTCCAACTCCTGCTGCTAACACTACTACTCGGACTACTGCTACTACTACTGCTACTGCTACTGCTGCTGCTGCTGCTACCGCTGCTGCTGCTGCTGCTGCTACAATTGCTACTGCTACTGCTGCTGCTACTGGTACTGTTACTGCTACCGTTACTGCTACTGCTGCTACTGCTACTCCTCCTACTGCTACTGCTACTACTCCCACTACTGCTACTGCTACTACTACTGCTACATCTATTGCTACTGCTACTGCTACTGCTACTACTGCTGCTACTGCTGCTGCTACTGCTACTGCTACTGCCGCTGTTGCTGCTACTGCTACTGCTACTGCTGCTGCTGCTACTACTGCTACTGCTACTACTACTGCTACTGCTCCTGCTACTGCTCCTGCTCTCGCTACTTCTACGGCTACTGTAAATGCTACTGCTGCTGCTACTCCTACTGCTGCTGCTACTGCTACTACTGTTGCTACTGCTACTGCTCCTGCTGCTGCTACTACTGCTACTGCTACTGCTGCTGCTGCTCCTACTCCTACTACTGCTACTTCTACTGCTGCTACTGCTGCTGCTACTGCTACTAGTGCTGTTGCTGCGACTTTTGCTGCTACTGCTACTACTCAAACTACTACTACTACTGCTACTCCTACTGCTGCTGCTGGTCCTACTACAATTGCTACTACTGCTACCACTACTGCTGCTACTACTGCTACTACTGCTGCTACTACTGCTGCTGCTCCTACTCCTGTTGCTACTGCTGCTACTTCTACGGCTACTGCTACTGCTACTGCTTCTGTTGTAATTGCTGCTACTGCTACTGCTGCTGCTACTGCTACTACTGTTGCTACTGCTACTCCTACTGCTGCTACTGCTACTACTGTTGCTACTGCTACTCTTACTGCTGCTACTGTTACTACTCAGACTACTGCTACTAGTACTGCTACTGCTGTTGCTGCTACTGCTACTACTACTGCTCATGCTACCACTACTGCTACTGCTATTGCTGCTACTACTTCTGCTGCTGCTATTGCTGCTGCTACTGCTACTGCTGCTGCTACTGCTGCTCCTACTCCTACTGCTGCTCCTACTCCTGCTGCTCGTACTACTGCTGCTGCTTCTACTGCTACTGCTGCTCCTATTCCTACTACTGCTACTGCTACTACTACTACTACTACTGTTGCTACTGCTACTGTTACTGCTGCTGCTACTGCTACTACTGCTGCTGCTCCTACTCCTGCTGCTAACGCTACTACTCAGACTACTGCTACTACTACTGCTACTGCTACTGCTGCTGCTGCTGTTACTGCTGCTGCTACTGCTACTCCTCCTACTGCTACTGCTACTGCTACTACTGCTCCTACTCTTACTACTGCTAATGCTACTAATACTGCTACTGCTACTACTGTTGCTACTGCTACTGCTACTGCTGCTGCTACTGCTACTGCTGCTGCTGCTCCAACTCCTGCTGCTAACACTACTACTCAGACTACTGCTACTGCTACTACTACTGCTACTGCTACTGCTGCTGCTGCTACCGCTGCTGCTGCTGCTGCTACAATTGCTACTGCTACTGCTGCTGCTACTGGTACTGTTACTGCTACCGTTACTGCTACTGCTGCTACTGCTACTCCTCCTACTGCTACTGCTACTACTCCCACTACTGCTACTGCTACTACTACTGCTACATCTATTGCTACTGCTACTGCTACTGCTACTACTGCTGCTACTACTACTGCTACTGCTACTGCTACTGCTGCTGCTACTGCTTCTGCTACTGCTGCTGCTACTGCTTCTGTTACTGCTACTAATTTTGCTACTGCTACTCCTACTGCTGCTACTGCTACTCCTAATGCTGCTGCTACTGCTGCTCCTACTCCTGCTGATGCTACTACTGCTACTGCTGCTGCTACTACTGCTACTCCTGCTCCTACTCCTGCTTCTGCTACTGCTACTGCTACTGCTGCTACTGCTATTGCTACTGCTGCTACTACTACTGCTGCTGCTACTACTACTGCTGCTGCTCCTGCTACTACTGCTACTGTTACTCCTCAGACTACTGCTACTACTGCTGCTCCTGCTACTGCTACTGCTGCTGCTGCTGCTACTGCTACTGCTGCTGCTGCAGCTACAGCTACTGCTGGTGGTACTGCTACTGCCGCTGCTGCTGCTGCTCCTACTGCTACTACTGCTGTTGCTCCTACTCCTGTAGCTACTGTTGCTACTACTGCTGCTACTACTGCTCCTACTCATGTAGCTACTGTTGCTACTCCTACTGCTATTGCTACTGCTGCTGCTGCTGGTGCTACTGCTACTGCCGCTGTTGCTGCTACTGCTACTGCTACTACTACTGCTACTGCTACTGCTACTGCTACTGCTGCTGCTACTGCTGCTCCGACTCCTACTGCTGCTCCTACTCCTGCACCTGCTACTACTGCTACTGCTGCTACTGCTACTACTACTACTGCAGCATCTACTGCTACTGCTACTACTACTGCTGCTGCTCCTAGTCCTGCTGCTAACGCTACTACTCAGACTTGCTACTCCCACTGCTGATGCTGTTGCTACTGTTGCTGCTACTGCTAATGCTGCTGCTACTGCTCCTACTACTACTGCTGCTGCTGCTACTGCTACTAGTACTGCTACTGCTGTTGCTGCTACTGCTACTACTACTGCTCATGCTACCACTACTGCTACTGCTATTGCTGCTACTACTGCTGCTGCTGCTATTGCTGCTGCTACTGCTGCTGCTACTGCTGCTCCTACTCCTACTGCTGCTCCTACTCCTGCTGCTCGTACTACTGCTGCTGCTACTACTGCTACTGCTGCTCCTATTCCTACTACTGCTACTGCTACTACTACTGCTACTACTACTGTTGCTACTGCTACTGTTACTGCTGCTGCTACTGCTACTACTGCTGCTGCTCCTACTCCTGCTGCTAACGCTACTACTCAGACTACTGCTACTACTACTGCTACTGCTACTGCTGCTGCTGCTGTTACTGCTGCTGCTACTGCTACTACTCCTACTGCTACTGCTACTGCTACTACTACTCCTACTCCTACTACTGCTACTGCTACTACTACTGCTACTGCTACTACTGTTGCTACTGCTACTGCTACTGCTGCTGCTACTGCTACTGCTGCTGCTGCTCCAACTCCTGCTGCTAACACTACTACTCAGACTACTGCTACTACTACTACTACTGCTACTGCTACTGCTGCTGCTGCTACCGCTGCTGCTGCTGCTGCTACAATTGCTACTGCTACTGCTGCTGCTACTGGTACTGTTACTGCTACCGTTACTGCTACTGCTGCTACTGCTACTCCTCCTACTGCTACTGCTACTACTCCCACTACTGCTACTGCTACTACTACTGCTACATCTATTGCTACTGCTACTGCTACTGCTACTACTGCTGCTACTGCTACTGCTACTGCTACTGCTGCTGCTACTGCTTCTGCTACTGCTGCTGCTACTGCTTCTGCTACTGCTACTAATTTTGCTACTGCTACTCCTACTGCTGCTACTGCTACTCCTAATGCTGCTGCTACTGCTGCTCCTACTCCTGCTGATGCTACTACTGCTACTGCTGCTGCTACTACTGCTACTCCTGCTCCTACTCCTGCTTCTGCTACTGCTACTGCTACTGCTGCTACTGCTATTGCTACTGCTGCTACTACTACTGCTGCTGCTACTACTACTGCTGCTGCTCCTGCTACTACTGCTACTGTTACTACTCAGACTACTGCTACTACTGCTGCTCCTGCTACTGCTACTGCTGCTGCTGCTGCTACTGCTACTCCTGCTACTGCTGCTACAGCTACTGCTGGTGGTACTGCTACTGCCGCTGCTGCTGCTGCTCCTACTGCTACTACTGCTGTTGCTCCTACTCCTGTAGCTACTGTTGCTACTACTGCTGCTACTACTGCTCCTACTCCTGTAGCTACTGTTGCTACTCCTACTGCTATTGCTACTGCTGCTGCTGCTGGTGCTACTGCTACTGCCGCTGTTGCTGCTACTGCTACTACTACTGCTACTGCTACTGCTACTGCTACTGCTGCTGCTACTGCTGCTCCGACTCCTACTGCTGCTCCTACTCCTGCTCCTGCTACTACTGCTACTGCTGCTACTACTGCTACTGCTACTACTACTACTGCAGCATCTACTGCTACTGCTACTACTACTGCTGCTGCTCCTAGTCCTGCTGCTAACGCTACTACTCAGACTTGCTACTCCCACTGCTGATGCTGTTGCTACTGCTACTGCTACTGCTAATGCTGCTGCTACTGCTCCTACTACTACTGCTGCTGCTACTGCTACTGCTACTGTTACTGCCACTGCTGCTACTACTACTGCTACTCCTCCTACTCCTACTGCTACTACTCCCACTATTGCTACTTCTACGGCTACTGTAACTGCTACTGCTACAGCTAATGCTGCTGCTACTGCTACTGCTGCTGCTATTGCTTTTGCTGCTGCTGCTGCTGCTACATCTACTAATGTTGCTAATGCTACTAATGTTGCTACTGCTACTCCTACTGCTGCTCCTACTCCTACTGCTTCTCCTACTTCTGCTACTACTACTGCTACTGCTGCTACTACTGCTACTGCTGCTCCTACTCCTACTACTGCTACTGCTACTACTACTGCTACTGCTACTGCTACTGCTACTGCTACTGCTGCTGTTGCTATTGCTACTACTGATGCTGCTCCTCCTACTACTGCTACTGTTACTACTCAGACTACTGGTACTACTGCCACTACTGCTACTGCTATTGATGCTGCTACTACTTCTAATGGTACTGCTACTGCCGCTGCTGCAGCTGCTCCTACTGCTACTACTGCTGCTCCTACTACTGCAGCTACTGTTGCTACTACTGCTACTACTACTGCTGCTACTACTGTTACTACTGCTACTACTGCTCCTACTGCTACTGCTGCTGGTGCTACTGCTACTGCCGCTGGTGCTGCTACTGCTACTGCTACTGCTGCTGCTGCTACTGCTACTGCTACTACTACTGCTACTGCTCCTGCTACTGCTCCTGCTCTCGCTACTTCTACGGCTACTGTAAATGCTACTGCTGCTGCTACTCCTACTGCTGCTGCTACTGCTACTACTGTTGCTACTGCTACTGCTCCTGCTGCTGCTACTACTGCTACTGCTACTGCTGTTGCTGCTCCTACTCCTACTACTGCTACTGCTACTGCTGCTACTGCTGCTGCTACTGCTACTAGTGCTGCTGCTGCGACTTTTGCTGCTACTGCTACTACTCAAACTACTACTACTATTGCTACTGCTACTGCTGCTGCTGGTCCTACTACAATTGCTACTACTGCTACCACTACTGCTGCTACTACTGCTACTACTGCTGCTGCTACTACTGCTGCTACTACTATTACTACTGCTGCTGCTCCTACTCCTGTTGCTACTGCTGCTACTTCTACGGCTACTGCTGCTGCTGCTACTGCTACTGCTTCTGTTGTTATTGCTGTTGCTGCTACTGCTACTACTGTTGCTACTGCTACTCCTACTGCTGCTACTGCTACTACTGTTGCTACTGCTACTCCTACTGCTGCTACTGTTACTACTCAGACTACTGCTACTAGTACTGCTACTGCTGTTGCTGCTACTGCTACTACTACTGCTCATGCTACCACTACTGCTACTGCTATTGCTGCTACTACTGCTGCTGCTGCTATTGCTGCTGCTACTGCTACTGCTGCTGCTACTGCTGCTCCTACTCCTACTGCTGCTCCTACTCCTGCTGCTCGTACTACTGCTGCTGCTACTACTGCTACTGCTGCTCCTATTCCTACTACTGCTACTGCTACTACTACTGCTACTACTGTTGCTACTGCTACTGTTACTGCTGCTGCTACTGCTACTACTGCTGCTGCTCCTACTCCTGCTGCTAACGCTACTACTCAGACTACTGCTACTACTACTGCTACTGCTACTGCTACTGTTGCTGCTGCTGTTACTGCTGCTGCTACTGCTACTCCTCCTACTGCTACTGCTACTGCTACTACTGCTCCTACTCCTACTACTGCTACTGCTACTACTACTGCTACTGCTACTACTGTTGCTACTGCTACTGCTACTGCTGCTGCTACTGCTACTGCTGCTGCTGCTCCAACTCCTACTGCTAACACTACTACTCAGACTACTGCTACTGCTACTACTACTGCTACTGCTACTGCTGCTGCTGCTGCTACCGCTGCTGCTGCTGCTATAATTGCTACTGCTACTGCTGCTGCTACTGGTACTGTTACTGCTACCGTTACTGCTACTGCTGCTACTGCTACTCCTCCTACTGCTACTGCTACTACTCCCACTACTGCTACTGCTACTACTACTGCTACATCTATTGCTACTGCTACTGCTACTGCTACTGCTACTGCTGCTGCTACTGCTACTGCTACTGCTTCTGCTACTGCTGCTGCTACTGCTTCTGCTACTGCTGCTGCTACTAATTTTGCTACTGCTACTCCTACTGCTGCTACTGCTACTCCTAATGCTGCTGCTACTGCTGCTCCTACTCCTGCTGATGCTACTACTGCTACTGCTGCTGCTACTACTGCTACTCCTGCTCCTACTCCTGCTTCTGCTACTGCTACTGCTACTACTACTGCTGCTACTGCTATTGCTACTGCTGCTACTACTACTGCTGCTGCTACTACTACTGCTGCTGCTCCTGCTACTACTGCTACTGTTACTACTCAGACTACTGCTATTACTCCTGCTACTGCTACTGCTGCTGCTGCTGCTACTGCTACTGCTGCTGCTGCTGCTGCTGCTGCTACAGCTACTGCTGGTGGTACTGCTACTGCCGCTGCTGCTGCTGCTCCTACTGCTACTACTGTTGTTGCTCCTACTCCTGTAGCTACTGTTGCTACTACTGCTGCTACTACTGCTCCTACTCCTGTAGCTACTGTTGCTACTCCTACTGCTATTGCTACTGCTGCTGCTGCTGGTGCTACTGCTACTGCCGCTGTTGCTGCTACTGCTACTGCTACTACTACTGCTACTGCTACTGCTACTGCTACTGCTACTGCTGCTGCTACTGCTGCTCCGACTCCTACTGCTGCTCCTACTCCTGCTCCTGCTACTACTGCTACTGCTGCTACTACTGCTACTGCTACTACTACTGCAGCTGCTACTGCTACTGCTACTACTACTGCTGCTGCTCCTAGTCCTGCTGCTAACGCTACTTCTCAGACTTGCTACTCCCACTGCTGATGCTGCTGCTACTGTTACTGCTACTGCTAATGCTGCTGCTACTGCTCCTACTACTACTGCTGCTGCTACTGCTACTGTTACTGCCACTGCTGCTACTACTACTGCTACTCCTCCTACTCCTACTGCTACTACTCCCACTATTGCTACTTCTACGGCTACTGTAACTGCTACTGCTACTGTAACTGCTACTGATACTGCTACAGCTAGTGCTGCTGCTACTGCTACTGCTACTGCTGCTGCTATTGCTTTTGCTGCTGCTGCTGCTACAGCTACTAATGTTGCTAATGCTACTAATGTTGCTACTGCTACTCCTACTGCTGCTCCTACTCCTACTGCTTCTCCTACTTCTGCTACTACTACTGCTACTGCTGCTACTACTGCTACTGCTGCTCCTACTCCTACTACTGCTACTGCTACTACTACTGTTGCTGCTACTGCTACTGCTACTGCTACTGCTGCTGTTGCTATTGCTACTACTGATGCTGCTCCTGCTACTACTGCTACTGTTACTACTCAGACTACTGGTACTACTGCCACTACTGCTACTGCTATTGATGCTGCTACTACTTCTAATGGTACTGCTACTGCCGCTGCTGCAGCTGCTCCTACTGCTACTACTGCTGCTCCTACTACTGCAGCTACTGTTGCTACTACTGCTACTACTACTGCTGCTACTACTGTTACTACTGCTACTACTGCTCCTACTGCTACTGCTACTGCTGCAGCTGCTGGTGCTACTGCTACTGCCGCTGTTGCTGCTACTGCTACTGCTACTGCTGCTGCTGCTACTACTGCTACTGCTACTACTACTGCTACTGCTCCTGCTACTGCTCCTGCTCTCGCTACTTCTACGGCTACTGTAAATGCTACTGCTGCTGCTACTCCTACTGCTGCTGCTACTGCTACTACTGTTGCTACTGCTACTGCTCCTGCTGCTGCTACTACTGCTACTGCTACTGCTACTCCTACTCCTACTACTGCTACTGCTACTGCTGCTACTGCTGCTGCTACTGCTACTAGTGCTGCTGCTGCGACTTTTGCTGCTACTGCTACTACTCAAACTACTACTACTACTGCTACTGCTACTGCTGCTGCTGGTCCTACTACAATTGCTACTACTGCTACCACTACTGCTGCTACTACTGCTACTACTGCTGCTGCTACTACTGCTGCTACTACTGCTACTACTGCTGCTGCTCCTACTCCTGTTGCTACTGCTGCTACTTCTACGGCTACTGCTGCTGCTGCTACTGCTACTGCTTCTGTTGTTATTGCTGCTACTGCTACTGCTGCTGCTACTGCTACTACTGTTGCTACTGCTACTCCTACTGCTGCTACTGCTACTACTGTTGCTACTGCTACTCCTACTGCTGCTACTGTTACTACTCAGACTACTGCTACTAGTACTGCTACTGCTGTTGCTGCTACTGCTACTACTACTGCTCATGCTACCACTACTGCTACTGCTATTGCTGCTACTACTGCTGCTGCTGCTATTGCTGCTGCTACTGCTACTGCTGCTGCTACTGCTGCTCCTACTCCTACTGCTGCTCGTACTACTGCTGCTGCTACTACTGCTACTGCTGCTCCTATTCCTACTACTGCTACTGCTACTACTACTGCTACTACTACTGTTGCTACTGCTACTGTTACTGCTGCTGCTACCGCTACTACTGCTGCTGCTCCTACTCCTACTGCTAACGCTACTACTCAGACTACTGCTACTGCTACTGCTACTGCTACTGTTACTGTTGCTGCTGCTGTTACTGCTGCTGCTACTGCTACTCCTCCTACTGCTACTGCTACTGCTACTACTGCTCCTACTCCTACTACTGCTACTGCTACTACTACTGCTACTGCTACTACTGTTGCTACTGCTACTGCTACTGCTGCTGCTACTGCTACTGCTGCTGCTGCTCCAACTCCTGCTGCTAACACTACTACTCAGACTACTGCTACTACTACTGCTACTGCTACTGCTGCTGCTGCTGCTACAATTGCTACTGCTACTGCTACTGCTGCTGCTACTGGTACTGTTACTGCTACCGTTACTGCTACTGCTGCTACTGCTCTCGCTACTTCTACGGCTACTGTAAATGCTATTGCTGCTGCTACTCCTACTGCTGCTGCTACTGCTACTACTGTTGCTACTGCTACTGCTCCTGCTGCTGCTACTACTGCTACTGCTACTGCTGCTGCTGCTCCTACTCCTACTACTGCTACTGCTACTGCTGCTACTGCTGCTGCTACTGCTACTAGTGCTGCTGCTGCGACTTTTGCTGCTACTGCTACTACTCAAACTACTACTACTGCTACTGCTACTGCTGCTGCTGGTCCTACTACAATTGCTACTACTGCTACCACTACTGCTGCTACTACTGCTACTACTGCTGCTGCTACTACTGCTGCTACTACTGCTACTACTGCTGCTGCTCCTACTCCTGTTGCTACTGCTGCTACTTCTACGGCTACTGCTGCTGCTACTGCTACTGCTTCTGTTGTTATTGCTGCTACTGCTACTGCTGCTGCTAATACTATTGCTGCTCCTACTCCTGCTGCTAACGCTACTACTCAGACTACTGCTACTACAACTGCTACTGCTGCTGCTACTACTGCTGTTGCTGCTGCTACTGCTACTATTGCTGCTGCTACTGCTACTGGTACTGTTACTGCTACTGTTACTCCTACTGCTGCTACTGCTACTACTACTCCTCCTACTGCTACTGCTACTACTCCCACTACTGCTACTACTCCCACTACTGCTACTGCTACTACTACTGCTACTTCTACGACTACTGTAACTGCTACTACTGTAACTGCTACTGCTACTACTGCTGCTACTGCTACTGCTACAGCTACTGCTGCTGCTACTGCTACTGCTGCTGCTACTGCTACTGCTTCTCCTGCTGCTGCTAGTGCTACTCCTACTGCTGCTGCTACTGCTACTCCTACTGCTGCTGCTACTGCTGCTCCTACTCCTACTGCTGCTCCTACTTCTGCTGCTGCTATTACTGCTACTGCTGCTGCTACTACTGCTGCTGCTGCTCCTACTCCTGCTACTGCTACTGCTACTGCTACTGCTACTGCTACTGCTACTGCTACTGCTGCAGCTACTACTGCTGCTGCTACTGCTACTACTGCTGCTGCACCTGCTACTACTGCTACTGTTACTACTCAGACTACTGCTACTACTGCTGCTACTGCTACTGTTGCTGCTGCTGCTACTGCTGGTAGTACTGCTACTGTCGCTGCTGCTGCTCTTACTGCTACTACTGCTGCTGCTCCTACTCCCGCAGCTAATGTTGCTACTATTGCTTCTACTACTGCTGCTACTACCGCTACTACTGCTACTACTGCTACTACTGCTCCTACTACTACTCCTACTGCTACTCCTACTGCTACTGCTGCTGCTGGTGCTACTGTTACTGCCGCTGTTGCTGCTGCTGCTGCTACTGCTACTACTACTGCTACTGCTACTTCTACGTCTACTGTAAATGCTACTGCTACTGCTGCTGCTACTCCTACTGCTACTGCTACTGCTGCTGCTGCTACTGTTACTGCTGCTGCTACTACTGCTGCTGCTACTGCTACTACTGTTGCTACTGCTACTGCTCCTGCTGCTGCTACTGCTGCTGCTACTACTGTTGCTGCTGCTGCTGCTCCTACTCCTACTCCTGCTACTGCTACTGCTACTGCTGCTGCTACTGCTACTGCTACTGCTGCTGCTGTTACTACTGCTGATGCTACTGCTACTACTGCTGCTACTACTCTTGCTGGTAGTGCTACTACTCAGACTACTACTACTACTGTTACTACAGCTGCTGCTCCTACTACAGCTGCTACTACTGCTACCACTACTGCTGCTACTACTGCTACTACTGCTACTGCTACTTCTATGGCTACTACTGTTGCTGCTGCTGCTGCTCCTACTCCTACTCCTGCTACTGCTACTGCTGCTACTGCTACTGCTACTGCTGCTGCTGTTACTACTGCTGATGCTACTTCTACTACTGCTGCTGCTACTCTTGCTGCTAGTGCTACTACTCAGACTACTACTACTACTGTTACTACTGCTGCTGCTCCTACTACAGCTGCTACTACTGCTACCACTACTGCTGCTACTACTGCTACTACTGCTGCTGCTCTTACTCCTGCTGCTACTGCTACTGCTTCTTCTATGGCTACTGTAACTGCTATTGCTACTGCTGCTGTTACTGCTATTGCTACTGCTGCTGCTACTACTGCTACTGCTTCTGCTGCTGCTGCTACTGCTGCTGCTACAGCTGCTGCTACTGCTACTACTGTTGCTACTGCTACTCCTACTGCTGCTGCTACTGCTGCTCCTACTCCTGCTGCTACTGCTACTACTCAGACTACTTCTACTACTACTGCTACTACTGCTGCTGCTACTGCTACTACTATTACTACTGCTACTGCTCCTACTCCTGCTGCTACTACTGCTACTACTGCTACTACTGCTCCTACGGCTCCTACTGCTACTACTGCTACTGCTGCTACTGCTACCGCTGCTGCTACTGCTCCTACTCCTCCTGCTACTGTTACTGCTACCGCTGCTGCTACTGCTCCTACTCCTCCTGCTACTGCTACTACTCCTACTACTGCTCCTACTACTACTACTGGTGCTGATGCTGCTACTACTACTACTGCTACTGCTGCTGCTACTGCTACTACTACTGCTCATGCTACCACTATTGCTACTGCAACTGCTACTACTACTGCTGTTGCTGCTGCTGTTGCTACTGCTGCTGCTGCTACTGCTGCTGCTGCTTCTACTGCTGCTGCTACTGCTACTACTGTTGCTACTTCTACTCCTACTGCTGCTCCTACTTGTAACACCCATAAATTTACAGGATTTTTAAAATTTTTGAAAATAAAATTATAATCGAAAGGTCCCATAAATAAATCTCAGATATTAATATTTAACATTTAAAACGTATTTATTGCGGAAATAGTTAAGATAAAGTAAAGTGTTTTAAAATATTAAATGATGTCCACATCAGTAATAAAAAGATACAGCGGTCAACCGTCCACCTTCTCCTTTCCTTTGCTGGTACCTGAAACAATATGGGGGAAAGTTTGGGTCAGCTGGGGAAGCTGAGTGAATAATTCTCAAAATGCAAACAATCATAACATACAACACATGAGGGCACATCGGTGTACTCCTACTCAGAATCTACTCGATTAATTACTCAGATTTATTTCTCAGATTTTATTACTCAGATTTTAATTTATATAGCGCGCTTGTGTGATTTGGGACGAGAGATCAACCTCGCTCCTCCTCACACCTCAGATAGGCATAAGCCAAAAACTCAGACGGGAGTGATCCCAAAACTCAGACGGGAATAATCCCAAAACTCAGACGGGAGGTGATCCCAGGCATATAGCCAAAAACTCAGATGTGTGTTATTATGTTTTATTATCTCTTTAACATAATTATCTCAGATGCCCTAGCAAGTAGTAGCACAGAATGACCCTGTGCCGAGCTCGGTTACCCAGGCACAATGTCTCAGATTAAAATAAATCAACAGCTGCTCAGATACTCAGATAGCATGTCAAACTCAGATAACAAATCAAACTCAGATAGCGGATCAAACTCAGATAACAGCTCAAGCTCAGATAACAATTATGGTGCAGGAAATGTAACACATAAGTCATGCATGTACAACGTTAAAACTGAATACACGGTGAGAATACTCACCTCGATAACGTATGCCCCGAAGATCTCCCGACACTCCGCACTACTGTCCAGCTAACGTGTAGACGATCCTAAAGCACGTAAAATAACCCCAATCAAACTCGACTCACACTCGATAAAAATATGTCTTTCCCACTATTAAATTAAAAGTTTTTCTTTGATTTATTTAACACAAGTCTTCCCTTTGATTGAATAATAAAATGTTTACCATAATGTATTCCTTTTGATTAAATAATAAAATGCATTCATGTATTCCTTATGATTAAATTATAGTAAAAGGTATTCCTAGATGTTATTCTGCCAACAATAACCAAACCCAAAATACTCACTAAAACCCAGCAAATTTCAAACGCCGAAACAAACAGAAACGGAAAGGGAGTTATACCAATCTTTATTTTTGGAGCTTGTATTCTTCTCCAATGTCACCGGACAAACTAGCTACAAAACCCGGAAATCGCGGCCGACAATGGCTCTGGAATAAACTAGACTTCCCGAAGTAGAAACAAGCTTAGCTCGCCGGAGCAGAATGTACGGCGGCGGCGGAAAGAACCCAACGCGGTGACGGAGAGGAGCTCCCGGCGACAAAACAGAAACAAGATGGGATGGTGGGGTGTTTCTCCGATCAAACAGACAAAAATGAAGGTGGTGCTCGGAAATGTCACCCACCGTGGCATGGCAGGAAAACGGATATAATGGTTTTGTGGTGATTCTCAAAAACGAAAATGGGGCTTACGGTGGTTCTTGGTAACGAAATAATGATGGTGGCGGAACACAGTAGCGGTGGTCACCGGTGAAAAGAAAACATTAGGGTGGTGGCGTTTGCCGGCGTGATACAGAAACGAGGTGAGGTTTGGAACCTCCGGCAAAACAAAACGTGGTGGAGTTCGCCGGTGAAAAGAAACGGATATGGTGAAGGTGGCGGAAAGAAGCTCAGGGGAATGAAAAGGTTACGGTGGTGTGACGGAAATCAGAAGGAGACTCGGTGGTGGTGAACGGAATTCAGGTGGTTAAAACAAGACAGATGGCGATGATATTATCGGCAAGACTGAAACGAATGGAGTTCTCCAATGGCAAACAGAAATGAACGGACGGTCACCGGCGACTAGCAAAAACGAGGAAACGAATGGAGTGCTGCTCATGGTTGCTGGATATGAGTTTTCTTCGTGGAAGAGGATAATGATCATAAAAATGGAGAAGGAATGAATGTCGGCTAGGGCGCCTACTCGGGTATTTATATTCCTCAATTTTCTAATTTTGAGGCCATGGACCAGATCCCAATACCACATGGGCGATCCACTAAGGATTGTACACAAGCCCACCTCACTCATATCTAGTCGGACCCAAGCTTATTACCGAAATTATACAAAGGGATACTATTAGGGGTCATAATTAGGAAAACAGAGGATTAACTTATATTTGATTAATTAAACATAAAGAGACTAATCACTAAAGAACAAAATTAACCCTCATTTAATTCCACACTGAAGTAATTAACCCTTAATCAAAATTTAATAATAAATGTAATATTTAATTTTACCAGAATTCAGGGCGTTACACTACTCCTGCTGCTGTTACTACTGCTACTGCTGCTCCAACTCCTACTACTGCTACTGCTACTACTACTGCTACTGCTACTACTGTTGCTACTGCTACTCCTACTCCTACTCCTGCTACTGCTACTGCTACTGCTACTCCTACTCCTACTCCTACTCCTCAATTTTGGTTTTCTTTCTGATGTTTATACTTATACGATATTGGTCAATGGTTCTTACAAGGTTGGTGATTTGACCATGGCTAAAGAAATGTTTGATGAAATGATGGCCCGTGGGTTGCAGCCCGATCACTACGCATATACGACCCGAATAGTGGGAGAACTAAAACTTGGTGATACATCAAAATCTTTTGATTTATTAGAAGAAATGTTGGAAAAACGTTTTATGCCTAATTTAATTACATATAATGTGTTTGTACATGGTTTATGTAAGGCTGCAAATGTTGAACAAGCTAATGAGTTGTTAAAAGAAATGGTTTCTAGTGGTTTTATTCCCGATCATGTAACGTACACCAGCATAATTTGTTCATATTAAGATTCAGGAAATATTAAAAAAGCTAAAGATTTATTTCACGAGATGCAAACCAAAGGGGTATATCCGACAATTGTTACTTACACTGTTCTAATACATGCTCATGCTGTTACACGAAGGGTACAATCGGGGTTTATGTATTTTATGGAAATGCAAAAAAAGGGTATTATGCCAAATGTGATTACATATAACGTGTTAATTAATGGTTATTGCAAATCAAGAAAAATGGATGACGCATATGGATTGTTTTCTGAAATGGAAGCAAGAGGTTTAGTTGCGAATAAATATTCTTACACGATATTATTAAATGGTAATTGTGATTTGGGTAATTGGAGTGAAGCTTTACGGTTGTATACAGAAATGGTAGATAGAGGAATTGAGCCTGATTCATATACACATAGTACACTTTTGAAGAGATTAGGGTTAAAAGAGAAAATTGATGCAGTTGGATATCTTGAAAATGTGGTTTTTGGTAATGAGGAAAGTGATGAACTGGAATTCGTAATGATTTTTGTTGAAGATTAAAGATATCTTCAAGTTATGTGGCTCATCAATTGTGAAATGGGTTTTTAGGTTCGTTTTTCCAACTTTCGTATATTATGGTTTCTTGGATAGAGTTGAGTGGTGCGGTGTGGTTGCTGAGGTGGCAGATGATGTGACAGAAATTTTCAAGTGGTGGTGATACCCATACCCCATAGTCTAAGAGAAGGAATTATACTGTAGAATTTGTACTCTTGAATGTCGACTCAATTATATACTCCGGTAATCAACATATACATATGTACCCGCACCCTCACCCTCACCCTCACTTAAACGTGTGCTTATAAGTTAAAAACATTGCATTTTGACTTATCTACTTCTATTTGAAAATCATATAGAGCTCCACTCTCTATTCTGCGGGCATATTTGGAAGTGATTTTAAAAATCTTTATTAACCCCCTTTGTTTTTGTTTATACCAACAACATGTCACTTCTTCCAGCTCTTTGGTTATTGGGGCTTTTGTAGTTATATTGATTATCTTTTAATATACGTAACATCTTATTACGGTATAATGGGAATCTATTTAATTACCTAACATATTCGCGTATGTATAACGGAAATACGTAATACATGATTTTTTAACCTGATAATTGAACCTACTGATACATAACCGAATTGTGATACATCAAATTGCATACAAGTATCCCATTAAAATGACAGCTTCTTGCATTCTACTAGACCATGTGCGTGGCGTGTGCATAGATAAAAATATACACTAAAACACAATTGAGTGAAATAAAAGAATTTACCTGACCCAATAAAAGGATTAATTGGTGCTGCTGCTCCCTTACAATTAGTTTCAATCTGAATCAAATCAATAAAGCTTTTAAGAAAAACAGACTTTGGAAGTTCAAATTTGGTATGAAATGAAACTAAGGCTAAATTTGTAACAAAATCCATGTAATTCTGCATATGCAATCTTAATGACATTGGTTTAACAACTTTCCAATTTCATGCTTTTTAACACCAGATGAAAAGTAAATTCTTGATATACCTAAAATACAATAAATTCAGAACTAAAGTGAATTTAACAAATCAAAAAAGGCTATGAAGATTTATTGAAAACTAAATACATGAAACAGATTAAAACCCTAATTCAAGAATACTGCCAAAAATATGAAAGTAACATACCACTAATAATGATTTCAACACCCGACAAATTTGAGCTGGCGATGAAGGCGCCAATGAAACAACAGACACGAGATGACAACAGATGCAATAAAGGCAACAAGCAGAGAAGAAAAAACGAAGAACCTTTTCAAAATTTGGTAGCATGTGCAACTCACATGCCTTTGCCTTTTTATACCCCCACTGTTTTAAAGGAAAGCCTGAGAGTATCCATAATAAGCTGTAAAGAGAATGGGAAAATGATCCTCGGTTTCCATTCACACGTACCAAACAACCCCTTAAATCAAGGGTGATATTTTTTAAGCATAATATAGAGTGAAGCAAGGCCACTTTGTTTATAAATAACCAGAAACCATCCATTTCATAAACAACACAACACAAGTCATAACTGGAATGTATCAAAACTAACAATAGTGAAATAAATATGATCAGCTGCAAAAACCAGTCTTCTTTCCGTAATTCTCGAAACTGCAGAGCATCAAACAAAGTAAATATAAATTATAAAACTTGTCACATCCAATATTTAAAATGCAGGTTGCAAACATTAGAAAACAGAACCAAAAACTTAACATGAAGCAAAATTCATTGAAGAGTACCTTTTGTAATGCGTTAAGCTTTGTGTTTCCTTTTCTTATCGGATTTAGGCTGAATCTTATTATATGCAATCAGCCTGTTGGTTGGCAGTTTCAGTTCATTCAATCGCTTCTTTCTTCGTTGTTTCCTCGATAGTTCCTTGTTATCTTCCTCGGGTTTTGGTTTTTCAGCAGCCACTTCTTTCAGCTTCTTTTTGTGACCGTCAGATGATGACTCACCTTTTAAAAGAGATCTTATCTTCTGTTTCTGTTCTTTTATCTTATTACGGGGAGCAACAAACTCTTCTTCTCTATAAGTCGCCAATTTCTTCAAAGGAATTAACTGATTTAGTTCCTTAGCATCAGCTGCTATAATGTCCCTTGTTTTCAACCCATAATTGTTTTTGTTCACAGGCCTGTATTTGAACCTCGTTTTCAGCTCCCCAATTGTATCTTCATAATCCAGCTTATAATACTCTTCTAATTCCTTCTTAATTACTTCCTCTTCTAATTTTCGTTTTTTCTTTTTACCTTCTTCTCCATTGTTAACCTTGCTTTTTAAGGTTTTCTCACGAGTAGCTAAGAAACCATCACCAGAGCCATCCCACCCTTTTGGAAGACCTAAAAGCTCGTCTTCATCATCAAAACTCGGTTTTTCCAATTCACCATCTTCTTCAGCACTACCAAAACCAGGATCAACATCTTCTGCTTCATAAAATTTATCATCAAAAGCTTTACTCATCTTTCTATCATGTTCTTCAGGATCAAATTCCTCTTCAAGATCACGTTCATCCAACAAACATGTTTCGTTTTCAGCAATTCCAGCTGTTTCCCTAATCTTCCTAAGCTTCTCATTCATCTCTTTCTTCTTCAAGTTTTTCAAATGTTTCAGTTCTTCATTCCTCTCAAATTCTGCGTGTTTCATTCTATCTTCTTTGTTCTTTCTCTGCAATTTTCTTGCATTATCTTTCTTCCTCACTGAATTCTCAATTATTCGTGAATGCCCCACAACTCTGTCTCCTGCATTTTCTTCATGCCTGAAATTGTATACTTGCTCATACTCCTCTTGTCTCTCCAGCTCTTTTTCATCATCTGAAATATCTATTTTATCATCCAAGTATTTAGTATGCCCATTATCTCTATCTAACCACAACTTATTCCTAAAATATTCTTTCAAAAACTTCTCATTATCATCCAACTTCTCATCCTGAAAATACTCATTTAACTTCTTTTCATACTCATCACCATCATCATCTTCATCGTTTTTAACACTTTTAACCTTCAAAAATCCATCTCCATCATCTTCTTTTTCATCACCAACAGCATCCAAAAACTCCTTCCTCAATGCCTCCTGTTCTTCAGCATAAGTCTTTTTCTTACTTTTATTCTTAATTTCCTCTTCATCGTCTTCATCTTCAAATTCAGGCCCTTTCTCGAGTAATTGCTTTGCATTCACATCTTTCAAATACAAGGATTTCTTTTTCTTTTCCTTTTTATTATCATCATCATCATCACTATTATCCGAATCAAATAACTTAGCATCGTTATCTTTAAGAGAAGGATCTTTATTCCTGACCTTTATTAACGCGTCGAAGAACTTCAACTCCTGCTTGCTGGAATGATTGACGATATCTTCCTCGTCGTCAGATGATTCATCCTCACTGCCTATATCTGAATCGATTACACCATTCTTCTTCAGCTCCTCCAAGCGTTGCAAGTCTTCGCGTTTCTTATTGTGCTCGTACCGCCGCGCAAACTCTTGATTGATTTCGATTTTGGAAATGTCGGAATCGTTGCCGCCGTCGTCGAATAGCTTCATTGGCGACCTGTGAGGGGAGCACTCGCCGTTGAGGGGAGAAGAAAATCGGTGAGTGTGGGTCGATTTTTGGGAGACGTAAATTTGGGGGAGGCGTAAGTTTTTCTTTAGGTTTAGGTTTTTCAAGAGACAAAAAACTTTATTTCAAGCAAGTGCGAAAAAGATAACAATATAAACATGTGCCTGACGCTTTTTTCCACGAATATAAAAGAAATCAGTTACGTATATTTTACCAAAGAAAAATATGAATATATCCTTAAAATTTACACCTTGTGTTTTATTTCATTAATATGATTGTTCTTCCAGCAAATAAATGGGTCTTTTAATATAATAATAATTTTGTTTTGAAAAACTAAAAATGTTGAAGTATTTTGTTGAAAAATCAACGAAAAGTAAAAGCAAATAGTGATCAATTTACAACAAAAATGAAATATGTAAACTTGGCCTTGGATAATATACAATAACCAATTCCAGTTAAGGTGTAATGAAGCAAACCCAAATGTGTTTAGTTGATAGTTGACATACAATGACATAATTGATGTTGTAATTAGCATGACATACGAAATTGAAGACTTTTACAATGTTAACGAGCAGGCAGACCAAGTAACGTGACAAGGAGAATTTCAAAAGAAAGCTGAATGTACAATCATGATATGATTCACAAACAGGCAGTTCAAGAAGCATTATCCGCTTCACTTGCAAGCAGCTCCTGGTAGCACCAAACAAACAAACAAATCTTTAACTTGTACAAGCAAGCAAGGTGTTTAGTTAAAATAACATGATACCTTTTTCCTTGCAGCCATGGAGTGAAGAAGCCTTCCTTTCTTCTCCCTTTTGCACTCCCCACAGTAACTCAAGAAATCTTTTTTATGCTTTTTATGCTCTCTATGTACAGAACTGCACAAATTAAAATTGAAATAGTTTCAGATTCACCAAGTAACAAGAATTTTTATTTTTTTACCTTCTGCACCACAACAGTAAATTAATTCTATGCCCTGATGTGGTTGCTCTTGCACCATGTCGATGACGACCACGGTGAATTATTGCACGTCCAGGGCTATGCGAGTAGTCAAATATTTCCTGTCAAATTAACAAATATATTAAAACAAAATTAACAACCAAAATTATTTTTATGTACCTCAGGATATGTTTCACTATTCACATGTTTCTCACATCGCACACCTCTGAAGAATAACTCACCGCCACTAAATTGCTTGCCCAAACATACATTTAAGGTTACTTCTGAGTCATCCACATGGAAACCTAGATATGATATACACACAATAATTAAATAAAAATATATAAGTTGTCATGTTAAAAACTTATCACACATACCCAATTCAACATCTCTATCCATTCCATATTCAACCACAAATCCATGATGGGAATCAAGAGCATACCCTCCAACATCAGGGAAATAAACTGCACTCACAAATTAATAATAATAAATTGATTCCTATTACTATCAAACCCATACCCATAATAAACCTTACTTTTAGAAATATGACGAATGAAATCTTCCATCAACTTATCAAGTGTTGCTTCCATACCAAAATCATCAAGAACAGCACCAAATTTGTTCATTGTATTTGGTCGCATGATTCTGAATTTTGTTTCATGGACCCATTTTTCAAAATTTTCTACCTAACCAATAACAACCTCATAAGCAAACATAAAAACTAAACTACCAATTATGACAATTTCAGATTAGATTATACCTCACTAAGCAACATTTCACAAAAACGTGGTTGCAACATCTCAAATGTATAAACTCCCGGAGTTGGTTCAGACATTATGCTTTTAATACTGTTATCTCTGTCTTTTTCATTCGCATTAAATGCCTTTAAAAATGATTGCACGAAAAACATTGAAGAGTTCATAGTATAAAGTTCTCTGTACAGAGGCTGATAAGAAAATAACATATGTAAATCAACTAATGAAATTTCAAAATAAATGTTGAAATTGATCACATACCTGATAATTAGATACAATTTTTTGCCTGTATTCTTTGTGCTTCTGCTCCTATACGAATGCAGAAAATAAATGATGATTACAACTAGATTAGAAACTATTATTAATTTACTACTAAGTTTTATAACAAAATAACTCAACATTTTTTAAAGACGTTTATGACATCTCATTTATAGGTATAAAAATAAAAATAAAAACAATAAAAATATATGTTTACCGTCAATTTTTATAATTAATTGATATTTCGTGTATATTTAAATTTCGACGAATACTAGCCAAGATATAAATTTCTAGAAAGCAAATTCATATTTAATTAACTAATCAAAAAATAATAAAGAATTTACATATATAAATATCCAGGGTTTAAAATGAAAAGTTGTTAAATCTAAGGACTAAAGAATTAAAAAAACAATAAAAACATTATTAAAGGTTTAGAGAAAATTAAATGGTTATTCAAAAGTTATAAAAAAAAAAACCCTACATATTCCAATGATAAAAAGTTATTCAAAAGATTATTCATATAGTAATAAGCTTTTGAATAACCTCCCATTGGAGATGCTCTAACCCCAAAACTAATAAGCAACTTTATGTGTGAAGACATAGAACCACAACTTTCATGCAAACAGTCCTTCAAAAAGTTCCATTATTTCAAAATTTAGACCATAATTCACCTAAATATCCAGAGTTAACAATATTTAAGCCTCATCACACGCATACATTACTATAAATAGCCAGATACCTAATTAACTCGTTTGCGATATGCTACATGTCTGCAATCATTCAACCAAAATTCGAAATTCTAACCAAATGCAAACAATGCAGCAACAAATTGCTTCATAATTTCATAAACTAATGCATATGAACTTTACTTATTTATAAAGTATTGCAGAATGAAGAATGCTCACTCGAGTACGCTCTTCTTCAGTCGAATAACGACGCAGAATGTCCCGCATGTACCTATACTTTGTATCTCGAGGAACTTTCAAGAGATTTGGCGGCAAATATTGCTCCAGGGAGCTGAAAAGCAGGGGAGTGAATTCCATCCCTAGATCGTCATAGTTGTCCGCCATGTGACCTTGATTAGGGTTCAGTCGGAGACGGTAGTTGGCATTCGACGGCGCCAGACCGGTCCCGATACTATTTCCGTTGGCGACGGCGACAAGTGCCGTCGATGTTGGGGGCAACGGTGAATCCCTTCCCCTTTCAACGGCCATGGTGAATTATGGGAAGATTGACGATAAATTCTAGGGTTTGAGATATAGGTATTCTGTTTGTTGTATACTTATTAGAATTTGGTATTACTAGTTTTATGAATTTTTTTTGAGATTTTAACAATGTTTTAAAATTCGGGTTATTATTCAGCCCAATGTGATGGCGGGTCACGAGTCAACTGGTTCAACCGACAGATCCATTGAAAAACCTAAAAAACATAGAAATTTAAGCAAATTCTCTTAAACAAAAACATAATTTTATGAACTGAAATTCCAATAAAATTTATTAATCGAAATTTATAAACAAAAACAGATCTGAGCAATTACATTAAAAATTTAAGCCAAAAACAAATATTTATAAATCGAATTTCCATAAAAAAAACCTCACCGCAGTGTTAAGAAGAACAAAACATATCTGAGCAATAGTATATTTGGTGGATATTTTTGTAATAAGCTATGAAACATTATGAAAAATTCACGAAAGAATAACAAAACAATGAGAGTGAGAAAGTCAGAAACGGATGAGAGACTCAGAGACGTAAAGCAGAAGCCGGAAAGTTCAAATTTAGCGGGGAAACGGGTCTTTGCCAGGTACCCGGGTCACCGAGTTTCATCATAACTGGCCGGGTCTTAACGGGTCGATACTAAGCAAAAAAAAGGGGCAACCTTCGACCCGTCTCCTTCCCCGGGTCCAGTTTAACCCGTTTGAACCGGTCGGGTCAACCCGCGTTTTAAAACATTGGATTTTACGATGTTTAAAACCCCAACCGTTTATCGAATCTGAATACGTATTGGTATCCGAGTTTTATTTGATTAATAAAAGCGTAAAGGAGCCGAACATGTTCGGCTAGTGGAGCGTGATCCCATTATGATGAAACCCCATAATGTTTATTAAAATGTGACCCGATCATAGTTAAATTAAACATCATCGCTTGATTATCATATGACTAATTCCGTTACGACTAAACCCTAACATCATTGATTTTGCCTTTTTAGTCATATGTATGGTAAGTAAATCACATTATTAAGTTGAAACTACATTTTTGATACATTGGGGCATTTATAACACATTTGTATATATTCTATTAAAATCAAATCAAATCAAGCTTATCTTGTCACCTAAAATTCAATTACATGATTTCAAGTTTTAAGTGTATCTAATACTTAATAGTGTAGATCAAGTTCAGTGAAGTTCCAAATGAGGCACTCAAAAAATTGTTGAATTTAGGTGCATTTAGAGTTAACATCTTCAGTTTAATTCAAGGTTTTAAAAAGCTTAAGGCGTGGCATGGTGAAACCAATGTTTTAAAACCCGGGTTATTACTCGGCTCGTTGCAATGGCCGGGTCACGGGTCAACCGGTTCAACTGACGGGTCAACCGGAACACCTAAAATCATAGAAAAACATTATACATAATACTTTAAACATCAAATATCGTTAAAAATATCTAATCAACATCCAATTTAAAAAAAGTTCATTCTCAAATATCTTACATTCTTAAAAAATTTGATTAAAGCATCAAATTAGGATTATTAAGACATTGGGGTGTTGTGAGCATCAAATTCACAGTCGCATTGAGACATTGCACTAACATTTTGTTGCATATTCCATAAATCCATAAACAGAAATAAATTAATAGAAGCAGAAATAGAAATTAATTCATCTAAATTGATAAACAGAAACAGATTTGAGTGCTATACATTAAAACAGAGCAATACATAACTAATCGAAATGAGTTAATTGAAATATGTAATTGGAATTTAAAATATTAAAAATTTGACTGAGCAATACGTTAATCGAAATATATTACAGATGCAGCTACGAAACAAATCTACGCAACATTATTTGGTGAATACATTATTCTGGGCAAAAATAAAGGAAAAAAAAACTTGGGTATTTTCAGGGTACCGGGTCACCGGTTGAACCTCTTAACCGGCCGGGTCTTAACGGGTGGAAAGTGAGTAAAAAACCGGCCATATTTAACCCGCCTCTTACCCCGGGTCCCGGGTTGACCCGGCCAGGTCGACCCGGGTTTTAAAACATTGGGTGAAACCATCAAGCTTCAAATCATGACGAGTCATGGTGGGCCATAACGTTTTTCGAGACGTGACTTAAATAGGTAAACTTGTTACGATCATAAAGTCATTAATTCAAATTACAAAAAACAATCTCAAAATGGTTTCTTCATACGCATAAACACACGTTCAGGATGTAGGATATTTACAGCTCGTCTAAGGTTTTGTCTACAAGTATGAAACAAGAAAAGTAATAACTTGTAGAAAGTCATCTGGCAAAGATCATATTTTTCCAGATTCTACATCGGAATTAGGAACCAGCCCGACTTCATTTGGAGGATGATTCACCCTTGTACTATTAGAACGGGTCTCTTCAAGAGCCCGGAAATATGCATATGGACCCCACCCTGAATCACCCAATATATATAAATATAAATATAATGTTAATAAAAACCATACTCAATTATCCATCACACGAAAAAAATACCTTCGCTGTGATATGGGGCTGGAAAAAACTGCAGATAGCAAAATGTAGCCACAACTAGACCTATAAAAAAAACAATAGAGTCAGGATCTGAAACACTTGATAATAAATATTATATTGAAACAAACCTAAAATACCACCAGCAAAAACGTCTTGCCAATGATGCCAATAATCATCTACGCGCGAAACTGCTACAAGAGAAGCCATCAAAAGTGGAAGAAAAACAATGCATAGTTTTGCCACATGGCCCCCGCGATCAAATGCTTTTATTTTTCCAGCTAAATATAGTGCTAAAAACCCTAGTCCTGCAAACGACCCTACAAAACATCTTATATTTTAACATACGTACATACATATACATATATATATTAAGCAGAAACTTACATGAAGAATGACCACTTGGGAAGCTTTTATGACCTTCTCTTATATCACTATTTTTACCACTGCATATAACATTTCCCCAGCGATCATAACTCTGCAAAGTTATACCAAGAAATAAAACAAAGTTATTTGCATCCTTAACCAAAAACTCTCCTTTCGACACCTCTAAATTAAGGTAACATACGTCAATTCCATCAGGAAAACAACGCCAAAAAAAATCAGGTCTAGGTCTCCCAGTAGCATCTTTTATAGCATCTGTCAATACACCCGTTATAAGTACCGAAAATGAAAGACCTGCAAAACCATTAAACAGCACAAATCATCAAACTTCATAAATATTTTTAATCCAAACTTAAAATAAGTCATAATACGGTTACCCAAAATTGCATGATGCAAATCGTATACATCTCGTCTCTTGAAATAGATAAACAGAAAAACAACAATAGGCAACAACACTGCATAAAGCTGTAAAACAAAATAATGTTGCTGAAATTGGTTATGCCAATAGGTTCATAAAGTGTGTGTGTGTGTAAGTAAAAAAAAACTCACAGGTACGGCCCACAAGGGAACAGTGTTTTCCTTGAGTGGATATTTAAGGTCAGTCATCATATCCTTACCAATAAATCGATAAAACGGATGTATAATGTTTAAAATAACTTCAATAATTGCAAGTAACATCAATATAAGCCAATCATGCATGTGAATTCTAGCCACTTTTCTTCCATGGGATTGCATGTAAAATAAGTCAACCTCATTTTCTCCACCACTGTTCTGTCGCCCCTATTAAAAAATTAAAAAAATATATAACCATATGTAGAAATAAAGTTATTAATGACAATTTCCCCTAAAAAACGCAAGTGAATAGACCGATTTGCCCTTGTAAAATTGATATTATATATGTTAGTGCTTATTAAGGGCTTGTCTGTATGAAAGTGTAAGCTTTTTTTATATGAATGTATCTATTGAGTCTAAATTTATGAGCTATTACATCATATAAGTCCTAATAGTTTGCATTTAGACCAAATTGCATAGGTACAAATTAAGTTTTTGCTGTATGACTTCATCGTATTCTTTTAGTTAAAAAGTTTAACGAACTGAATTAAAATTACACAGATCAAACAAATTTGGGATCAGAAGCTTAGTATTCAACTCTCCAAGGGCAATTACATGAGAATGATGTGATTTTATAGAGAAATTGGTACATGCACTTGGTTTGAGAATATTGAAAAGTTGATTACTGACCTGAAACATATTCCGTAGGATCTGAGAACTCATTCTTGCACTGCTAATTTAAAAAGAAAAAAGGTAATTGAGCCGAATTATGCAACCTATTTTTCGAATTTTAAAACCCTATAAAGTTCAGAGCTCGATTAACTTAGGGAACCTGATTACTGGCTATAAAAACAACGATTAGAATAAATAATAGCATAATATATGAATCTCACAGAATAATTTACAAAAGATAAAGTGAATTAACAGCTGTGGAAGTTGTAGGTGGATGGATACTTTCCGGCAAAGTTGAATGGGGAAAGCTTACCGACAACTGATGGGACCCACTGTCACTCAAAACTCTAATGATAAAATATGCCTATGGTATGTGCGTTTTAGAGAGGGAGATAAAGTGGGTCGTTCGCCGCGGCGGTGGTGGCTGGATGGGCGGACTGGGGGCACATAACTTACTCTACATTCTTTATTAGATTTTGAAATGTTTCACAAATTGCCCTTTAAATATTAGAAAACCTGAGTTTATAGCCCTTGTCCTAAACCATGGGTAGATAATACGTACCGTATGTTGTTAGACGTAAGCGAGCTTGCTTGCAACAAAGAGAAGATTGTTCCTAAGCGGCTAAGCCTACTTCAAAATGTGGAACGACGTCGTTGAGATTGATCTCCTCTGTTTGTCGTGCCTAATTAACTATATATATTTGGTTCATATAACTTGGTTGCTTTAATACACCTAAAAAACATTACTTACAACGGGTAATGTGAACTAAGTTCGACCTTAGCATACATAAGTTTTTTCGCCAAGCATTGGATCATGGAAGCTAATACGGCGAGCTTTTTAGAACCATCCTCATGATTTCCGAGACAATATTAGGAATCTTATCATGTGTTCTTGTGGAATACGGATGAGAGTGGATCTACATGTATAAAAAGAGGGCTTAACCAAGTTACAATAATGTTAGATTAGATTACAGTTTAGAGATAAGTAGAATAATAGGTAGGACTAAAAGATACTCCTTCCCTCCCACCAAAAACTTATCATTGCATCTTAAATTTTTATCCCACAAAAAATATCTCATTTCCTACATTTTGATTGGCCCCACATAATAAAATACTATTATTAATAAGGACCCCACCACTATTTATCCACTAACTATCTTTCTCTCTAACTATTGATCTCCAAACCAATCTTATATTTTAATCAAATTTATTACCAATGACCCCACCACTAACTATCACTTTAAAAATTGTGGAAAAGTGAAATAAGAAATTTTTTATGGGAAAGAGGGAGTATTAAGAAGATAACATTAAGAATGGTGTGAGATGTTCATGTGTAGTAATCGCACGCACCATTCCTACAACTTAAGACAAGCCTTAATCTAGCTTGTACTTTATTTACTATGTTAGTTTGTAGTATAAATAAAATATTTTATAGATCGTTTACAATTGAAGAATGAGATAATTATAAGTGAAGATGTAGTCTCAACCATAATTATGTGTGTGGTCATGGCACATTCATCACTGACCAATACAAAACAATCGTGGTCCCGAAAGATTTGTATTTTCCTGGATTCGCTGAACTCATTCTTCTTCAATCAATTTCGTCATCTTCTTCATTAGGCACTCAATGAATTGATCGAGAAAGCCAAAGGGGTCCCACATGTCGTAGGGGAAAGTGGCCTTCATGTTCTTGGGAAGGAAAGGGAGATCATCCATCTCATAAGCGTCAACTATAAACTTTTTACCACACAAAACACAAATACATCTTCTATGAACAATAAACTTTTTACCACACAAAACACAAATACATCTTCTATGAACAATAAACTTTTTACCACACAAAACACAAATACATCTTCTATGAACAATACGAAAGGGAGATCAACCAGCCAAAAAGGCATTCAACAAATTTAATTTGATGCTCCACAGCATCCCATGTTAAGGAAAAGAAACGCAAATACTCAGTTTCATACCAAATCGTTTTTGTGAACACGAAATATGTGCAATATGTATAAACCTAATCACATATCTTTCAGACCAGGCATTACTAAATTCACAATATACATTATGGACCAATCCTTAAAAAGTCGGTCATATTGGCTTAGAAATTGTACTACGCATGGATACACTTCATCCGCAGCCTGCATTCAAACCATTAATTATATTTACTAATGCAACAAAAAACTACATTAATATTAGACTGTTAAAAAAGAAGGGATATCAATCGCCCTCCAACCAAATCGTAATGCGCATAATGTGGCCCATCCGCTTTACCAAAAACTTTATATGTAACCAAATCCTCAGGAATTTGCTTCATTGTTTCTATACATTCAACCATCGTAAATAAACAAATTTCATTAAATATAAGTTTCAAGTTAAATACATACCCTGTACAGCTTCAGGGGGGCATATTGCATCTTTATCACCTGCAATGGCTAAAACAGGAATATTAATCTTGTGGATATGATCCTTGTACAAAAACCTCCTGCTGTCCCCCACTCTTCTCGTCGGAAGAAAATCGAAGTTCATAAGATGGGAATCGATTCATCGCCCTCTTCGATTCTTCACCCATCTCTCTCTGTCTCACACTGTTACTCGATGGTTTAAGAATTTTCGATGGGTTTAAGAATTTTCTAATTTCAATCCATCGTTGGAATCAAAAAACACGAATGGGAAAAATGATGATATTCCTTAGCCCATTAGTAGATTCTTGGATTTCTTTTGTTTATTTGTTTTGTTTGGTATTTGGAGCTATTATTCAAATTTGTCGCATTATATAAACTGCTTAAATACATTAGTAGATTCTTACATACATTATGAGAGGGATTTCTTTATTATGAATAAACTGCTTAAATTTTGGAAAATTCAGTTTTGTGTACGTTTAGTAGTAGTGGTGAGCATGATCCCAACACCTAACCGAAAATGAAAATCATGAAATATACAAAATTGAAAACCATAATATGCGATTTCGGTCAGTTTTCCGTTCGGTCCCAAATGCTCACCCCTATATAACAATGACCAAACCAACATTAGGCCAAAACCTAAGCAACTAGCTTAATTGGTTGGATTCGTCAAGGCACAATAACTACGATTTCCAACCGCTAATTGTCTATACAAACAGTTATGATATTAATTTTCAACTTATTTTAGCACAACCAATACAACATCAATATACAATTTTTTGCTATCACTACAAAACATTCACAACTTCATATGGACTGAAAAACAGAAGGAAAGGGAATAATGTAATTTTTGGTAAGCATTAACTTATTAAGTTGAACAGATAACATATCATGCTCGTGCCTCATTTTCTCCAATACTGTCTCAACAATAAGCATCTCTTCTTTAAGATGCTCCATCTGTTTGTTTAATAATGAAACTGTTTCTGCCCTTCTGTCTATCCGACTGTTACTCATCCAGGCTGTATCAGAAACCACGTGGACAGTTTGTGGTCTCATCAGCAGCACAACAATCTTATCTGCACAAAACGGGCCGGGTCGGGTAACGGGTACGGGTCAAAATTTAAAGTAGAAATATAAAGTTTACCTGCATAAGAAGGATGACTAGAGCCAGAAGGATGACAGCAAAGGAAGGAGCTTGGTTTTGAGACATGAAAGATGAGAATAATTTTGGAATTGAATCTTTGAAAAAAGATGCAGAAGAACCACTTAAAGATGATTGTAACGAGGTGCTGAGTGGATTTTGTGTTTGTGTTATTGCCATGTCACTATGCTGATGTGGCATTTCTAATTGAACCAGGGCCTGCAATTGTGGTTCTGCTGAGCAACCACGTTAGCTGAAAATAATTAGCATAAATAAACCAACCATATTGGATATTGTAGCGTTTTATTAATTTAATGAAAGTTTACCTAGTTTATTAGCATTGTTTTGTTTCAGTAAGGCATTTGCCTGAAAGAAAATTGAATATAATTAATATTTAATAATATTGGAAATTTGTTGCAAAAGTATCTCGGCATTCTTCAACTTTAGCCTGCACTATCTTCCCTGAAAAATTGTAAAATTCATTAATATATAATAATCAATACATTACACTAAAGTCAGATATAAAGTAAAATAACTTTTTCCATATTAAACACTAAAAAGTAACTATACATGCAAAAGATGAACATTTTTTTTCCTTTAATCAAGGCCAAAATGCATTCTGAACGTGGCTAACTAGATCTTTTACTATCCAGAACTATTAAAGGTGCATAGTACCCTGAACTTGACAAAACACTCGATTTAGTACCCTAACTCATTCATTTGATCATGTTTCCTTGCTTGACTTACTTTCGTTGGAACTTTTGATGGACTAATAAATATGCGTTGATCTCAACATATTGATATTAGAAGCAAATCACGTGAGTAAACAAGACTAAAATAGTGGATCAAATCAACCATTTTGTCAAGTTCAGGGTATCATGTTGAACGTTTAATAGTTATGGGTACTAAAATGCATTTTGGCCTTTAATCAATGGGTTGTTTTACAATGATGAATATGAGAAGAAGCAAACCTTTCCACATGGTTTTCTTGGAGAATGCCACATTCACATAAACCTTTAGTGAGCAACCACCATTTGAGTCTTCTACCACATCCCATAGCCCCTATAAAACATATTAAATAATATTTTTAGAAATTATAATTTGATCAGATAAAATACATACCTTGATAGGAATCGAGAAATTGATGAACACGTAATGAATAATAAACACAGAAATTAGAAGGTGACGAACTGAAATTGATATTGAAGAAACGAATTACAAGATAAACCCTAATCTACTAGTAGATTAGTCCAGGGACAATCCCTCTCTCAAAGCCAACAATGGCTAAGAGCCCAAAATCCAAACCCTAATTTCTTTCTTCTTACCTGCGTATCATTTTCTCTCCCTATTTATTCATTTTACTTTACTAACTAGTATAGCATATTTACCCTTTTAACCCTTCTAGCATAATACTTGTCACGTTCCTATCACTACTCCCGCCTTCGAAAAAGTCTTGTCCTCAAGACTTGCTTCAACATCAGCATCATTTACGAGCATATCAATCATATCTTTAACAGAAGTTTGAATTTTAGTTAAACCACCAACATCTTGCCTGCAGCCTCCATGTCCTTCCTCAATTGCAGATTTGGTAATATCATGCATAGCTATGGGCAAAAACCCTTTCATTGCTTGTACAACATCATCTTTTGTGAAATTAGGTTTCTCATCATTCCAAAAAGTCAACCCACGGGACACAAATTCACCAATTGCAGCATGAATTGTTCTATCCACAAATATTTTGAGATCATATGCAGCATATCCATCACATGAGGAAGCTATATCTAGCAAGATATCATTAGAACATGGCAAAGAACGTTTCTGAATTTCATGTTCAAATAAAGCATCACGTTTATCAGTAGCAAGTTGCACATGAAAGTCAAACCTACAGGATCCGTTTTGAAAAGCCGCACCACCACCATCACCCAATCCGCCATCCATATCAGTGATGTCATTCCCCTCATCGCAGACAAAGAAAACTTCGGGGAACATTTCTGGAGGGGAAAAACACATACATCCCTCAAACCTTGCTATTCCCGGATCATAAATCAGCTTTGGAAGCTTGCAGAGTTTCTTCAAAATTGCTTGTTTCACATTTTTTACATAAATAAGATGATTGTATAGTTCTGTTTGTAGAGGAGTCAGCTTGCAACATACAATTGGAATGAAATTTGATAGACCATGTTCTTTCTTAATCTCAATGAATCCAGGAAAGAAAACATCCAATTTTGTATTAGGAACACATATTTTCAGAAAGTGAGTTTCCAACTTAACTATAGCAGAAGCCTCGCGTGATGATGAAACACACACCTCAATTGTCCTATACTTGTGATATGAATCGTGATGCTTACTGGATTCACTGTGAGAAGCTGCAACCCCACCATCACCCAAATCGGCTTCCATATCAAAATCAAAATTATCCACACCACCGCCACCACTAGCGGAACCATCATCAGAACCGAAAATATTCCCCAATTCAACCTTATCAGAATCAAATTTAACTTCCATACCAGAAACAATTTTTGTACTTTGATCTTTCAATTTGAAACCTGATTCCACAATAGACTCGGGAATTTCAGAAAATGAATTCTCGGATCCACTGAATCGTTGCACTAACTCAGATTGAAATCGATCCCACGACAAAGGATCGTAAACTTCCTTCACGATTGAAAACCAAATGGTTGCGACGCCGGTCATGCTCATGTGAGCTAATCGAATGCGTAAATCTTCCGGAGTTGCATTAATTTCGAAATAGAGAATCGCCTTTTGCAGCCATCCTTGTGGATCGATACCACAGAATTCAGGTAATTTCTCCTCTGATTTGAAGAAGAATTGTGGATCTTGTTCTTTCATCCATGCTATCATTATTTTACGAAACTCGCGTTCTTCTATTCGATCGGCTTCCAAATTCTTCAGGATCGATTTGATCTCTGTAATATCAGATTGGAGACGGTGAATTTCCTCATCGTGAAGATCCAAACGAGAATGAGTAGATTGAATATCCATCGTGAAGATCCAAACAAATTGCTATTTCACAATCTATTAGCGATTGATATGCAGATCAATTGCTCAAAATTGAGTTGAGGCAGAAAGTAAAGAACGATTCAGCAGGTCTAAGGTACTTTTGGATAGAAACGAGATCATATAGGCACTTTTGGATAGAACGTGAAACAAAAACACCGATAAGTAGAAATGCAATTGAAACATCGATTGAACTCACAACAACACGTCAAAATGAAATCGAAATAGGATCGAAATTTCAGATTCACAATCACAAGCAAAAATCGACAGGTAATTTCAGAAACAAAATCGAATTGAAAAGAATGGCAGGTCGTTGGCAGGTCGGACCAATGATAGGAATCGAGAAATTGATGAACACGTAATGAATAATAAACACAGAAATTAGAAGGTGACGAACTGAAATTGATATTGAAGAAACGAATTACAAGATAAACCCTAATCTACTAGTAGATTAGTCCAGGGACAATCCCTCTCTCAAAGCCAACAATGGCTAAGAGCCCAAAATCCAAACCCTAATTTCTTTCTTCTTACCTGCGTATCATTTTCTCTCCCTATTTATTCATTTTACTTTACTAACTAGTATAGCATATTTACCCTTTTAACCCTTCTAGCATAATACTTGTCACGTTCCTATCATACCTCCACACAAAAGTAGTCGCCATAGGGAACATCATTGATCACTTGTGATGTCTTCTCAACCAAATGACTATCACAAATTAAGACATCAAAAATCCACTGGGAAGAACAATGAACAAAAAGTTGTATAGAATAGATATCTGGAAGAATCACCTGAACTCGACAGTTTTGTACTTCATTGCAAGTACCAAATCTAGCACCTAAATAGAAACAATATAACATTAACAAAAGACAATTTACACATACTATTATGAGTTATGAAAATTCTAACCAAAATAGATTTTGATTGGATGCTGAAACCCTACTTCACGAGTATAACCAAGTTGATCATGAGGTTTCCATGACGTGCAAGTAAGATCTACAAACCAAAAAAAATAATAAAATAAATCATTTTAAAGCCTGTGATTTAATATGATTAGATCCATCCTCAATTACCTTTATCTCCACATTCTTTGTGATATGATTCAAGGAAAGGGAGTGCATCATCTGAGAAAAAGAGTTTAAAAAACTCATCCACCTTTATCTGCATAGATAGTCATAAATTTTATTATTTGTGCATGTACATGTCAGAAATTTTAAGTTAAGGAAATAAATACTACCGCAAATGCAGATTCTGCAGCCAGTGTATAACCCTCAGGGACTGCAAAAAACAAAAACAAAAAAAAAATTAAAAAAAAAAAAAAGATTACATGGCATAATTACCCTGTTATTTATATGGTAATCATATTAAGGAAAAATACTAACCATCTGGTGCATCAGCATCCTCAATCTCCCATGCTAAAGATTTTCAAGAAGATGAACAATCAGTACTCTGTACAACAACTGTATCCTCATTTACAGCATCTTGCACTCTTGATGATGTCACCGCCACATCAGCTTCAATGGCTGGTGAACCATTTGGAACTTCGGTGTACTCTCACCTGTGTTTTTGTTTCACATGACATCGGTTAATTAACTCATTAATAAATAAAAATTAAATTTGTTCCTTTTAGGAACGTACCTGTTTATAGTTACCAGATCATCAACTAGTGGTCTGGCATCTTCAGCCACAACAATTTCAGGCTCTTCATCAATCAAATTAGATCTTGAGTCCTGTAATAATAATAAAAAATACCAACTATGATTATCAATTTATTACCATTTTTGTTTTTTTTAAGTATAAACCTGCTGATCTGAAATAGCTTTACTTCCATTTCCATTTCCATGTTCAGCCCAACCATCAGTTATAAGCTTTAAGGCTTCATCACGTGATAAGAACGATGTAAAGAAGTACTGTTGCAAGTTAAAATGTCAAAAAAAGCAGACTAAATTTCCAGAAAAAAGCCCTAAAATACAAACAATTATTGTTATGATTATATAAACAGTAGAGAAAGATAAATGGTGCTACCTTTTTTTCTGAAGCTATTAACTCTATACCAGTAGGGAATATTCCTGCAGTCTTTGCTCTGTTTACCGAGGTAATTGTATCAAAAGGAATTACTTTCTGCATTTAAACAGCCAACATTTCAATTAATTAACATCATCAAATAGGAAAATGAATATAAAAAAGGAGCAATCGGTTCAGTAATATACCTTTGTCTCAAATCCAAATAGATTTGAGTAAAAGCATATGTGATGAACAAACAATGGAGGTGAGACCGTGCGTTGACCTTCTTGAATAAGATTGACCAAATTTTGACTTAAATCCCGTATTTGGCTCGCAACAGCAGAATTTTTTCTAACTTCCAACAAGAATCATGTAATCCCATGTAACACATCCTCATCCATCTCATCATAGTGTCCAGATAAAGCTTTTACATTTTTACGAACAATAGCATAAGTTGTAAGAACACATGTATCACCTTTATCCTACAAACCAAATCAAGTCAATCATATTAGATGATGCATTAGGGTTAGGTTAATTAACCTGACCCTAATCCATCATCTAATAAATCACACATATACATTATTGGATATTACTAACACTTATGCATGCAGGTTTGACTAAAAATAGAGTACCTTGAGTATATATTGGAGCTCATCTTATTTTGACACGATATCCAGAATATCTGGAAAACGTAAAAGAATATATTATAATAAAATTAATAAAATGTTTTAGAAAAAAACATAACATTGGATATATCCAAACAAACTCACTCGATTGTCTTTCTTGAAAGACCAACCGCATCGAATTATTTCATCCAAAGTGGTAATAGTGTTTTAGGGGCAACAACCAATACCCTTTTAATCAAATTCGAGTATTATAATCCCGCTAAAAAGCCACAAATCTGAAACAATATAAAAAATTAAAAATATATAAATATTTTACCATAATAAGTTAATAACATCTATATTTTTATAAAAGATGTTAAAAATTCGTACCTGCATGGTTTTCCCGAGACCCGTATCATCCCCCAAAATACCACCTTTGCCCTTACAATTAAGGGACCAAAGCCACTTTAAACCTTCACGTTGATGAGGGTATAACATGTTTGCAATTTTGCTAGGTTTAGGGTTTAGAAATTGGAGAATCGTTTTCACTCAATAACCCTGAATTCAATTTTCAGTTACCTTTTAAAAGAGATCTTATCTTCTGTTTCTGTTCTTTTATCCTGTTACGCGGAACAACAAACTCTTCTTCTCGATAAGTCGCCAATTTCTTCAAAGGAATTAACTGATTTAGTTCCTTAGGATCAGCTGCTATAATGTCCCTTGTTTTCAATCCATAATTGTTTTTGTTAACAGGCCTGTATTTGAACCTCGTTTTCAGGTCCCCAATTGTATCTTCATAATCCAGCTTATAATACTCTTCTAAGTCCTTCCTAATTACTTCCTCTTCTAATTTCCGTTTTCTCTTTTTTTCATTGTTAACCTTGCTTTTTAAGGTTTTCTCACGAGTAGCTAAGAAACCATCACCAGACCCATCCCATCCTTTTTAAGGTTTTCTCACGAGTAGCTAAGAAACCATCACGAGTAGCTAAGAAACCATCACCATAATTCACCTAAATATCCAGAGTTAACAATATTTAAACCTCATCACACGCATACATTACTATAAATAGCCAGATACCTAATTAACTCGTTTGCGATATGCTACATGTCTGCAATCATTCAACCAAAATTCGAAATTCTAACCAAATGCAAACAATGCAGCAACAAATTGCTTCATAATTTCATAAACTAATGCATATGAACTTTACTTATTTATAAAGTATTGCAGAATGAAGAATGCTCACTCGAGTACGCTCTTCTTCAGTCGAATAACGACGCAGAATGTCCCGCATGTACCTATACTTTGTATCTCGAGGAACTTTCAAGAGATTTGGCGGCAAATATTGCTCCAGGGAGCTGAAAAGCAGGGGAGTGAATTCCATCCCTAGATCGTCATAGTTGTCCGCCATGTGACCTTGATTAGGGTTCAGTCGGAGACGGTAGTTGGCATTCGACGGCGCCAGTCCGGTCCCGATACTATTTCCGTTGGCGACGGCGACAAGTGCCGTCGATGTTGGGGGCAACGGTGAATCCCTTCCCCTTTCAACGGCCATGGTGAATTATGGGAAGATTGACGATAAATTCTAGGGTTTGAGATATAGGTATTCTGTTTGTTGTATACTTATTAGAATTTGGTATTACTAGTTTTATGAATTTTTTTTGAGATTTTAACAATGTTTTAAAGTTCGGGTTATTACTCAGCCTAATATGATGGCGGGTCACAAGTCAACTGGTTCAACCGGTGGATCCATTGAAAAACCTAAAAAACATAGAAATTTAAGCAAATTCTCTTAAACAAAAACATAATTTTATGAACTGAAATTCCAATAAAATTTAATTAATCGAAATTTATAAACAAAAACAGATCTGAGCAATTACATTAAAAATTTAAGCCAAAAACATATATTTATAAATCGAATTTCCATAAAAAACCTCACCGCAGTGTTAAGAAGAACAAAACATATCTGAGCAATAGTATATTTAGTGGATATTTTTGTAATAAGCTATGAAACATTATGAAAAATTCACGAAAGAATAACAAAACAATGAGAGTGAGAAAGTCAGAAACGGATGAGAGGCTCAGAGACGTAAAGCAGAAGCCGGAAAGTTCAAATTTAGCGGGGAAACGGGTCTTTGCCATGTACCCGGGTCACCGAGTTTCATCTTAACTGGTCGGGTCTTAATGGGTCGATCCTAAGCAAAAAAACCGGCAACCTTCGACCTGTCTCCTTCCCCGGGTCCAGTTTAACCTGTTTGAACCGGGCGGGTCAACCCGAGTTTTAAAACATTGGATTTTACGATGTTTAAAACCCCAACCGTTTATCGAATCTGAATACGTATTGGTATCCGAGTTTTATTTGATTAATAAAAGCGTAAAGGAGCCGAACATGTTCGGCTAGTGGAGCGTGATCCGATTATGATGAAACCCCATAATGTTTATTAAAATGTGACCCGATCATAGTTAAATTAAACGTCATCGCTTGATTATCATATGACTAATTCCGTTACGATTAAACTCTAACATCATTGATTTTGCCTTTTTAGTCATATGTATGGTAAGTAAATCACATTATTAAGTTGAAACTACATTTTTGATACATTGGGGCATTTATAACACATTTGTATATATTCTATTAAAATCAAATCAAATCAAGCTTATCTTGTCACCTAAAATTCAATTACATGATTTCAAGTTTTAAGTGTATCTAATAGTGTAGATCAAGTTCGGTGAAGTTCCAAATGAGGCACTCAAAAAATTGTTTTTAGAATTAACATCTTCAATTTAATTCATGTGTATTTTTAACAAGTATAAAATATTATCTTTGTCTTTTCCAAATTATATGCCAAGTTATATTGTATAATTATATATATAAACACAATATTATAGCACCTAACAGAATGAACCAATGCCCAAAAGGTCCCAACAATTGCAAGTTGACAATTTGGAAATGAAGTATGGAAGACGCCCACATCGGCCTAAGTTGTCTGGACCTCGCCAATATCATCTTATCATAACAATTTTTTCATGGAAACATCAAATGAAACAACGGAGCCTACTCGCAATATTCCAGCGAGCACCCCGAGTTCGAGTTCCTTTACATGGCAAACTCAGCCTCCATAGGGATCTTTAGGGAAAAATCCATCATAATTAGCACCACAAGAGGTGTTTACATGATTAGAACTCCAGTCATGCATCAATCCAGCTGATCATTTGCATCTTATCATAACAATTACAAAACAAAATAGCTAATAAGTGATAAATCACATGGACCATACATGAAATTTACTCTATTAATTGATTTTGTTCCTTTTTTCTTTTTAATTCATATTCTTTCGTCACATTCAAACTCACCACCAACATTTATCTCTTTGAATTCAAACCTCAATCGATCTGAGTGTGCAAAACACCAACTTCTCTGACGACGTGCATCAACTTTCTGAATCACCGCGTGTGCAAACCACAAACTCATCTGGCAACGTGCATCAATTATCTGAATTAATTCAGGTCAACAGAACGTCATAGGCGGCAGAACAACTGGAGAAGACAGCCAGAGGCAGAGGTCGGTGATGGATCGACTTTTCAGGGGGTTTAGTGGCACGATGATAACGATATTTGGATTCAAAAAGATATAGATGAGTGGTGAGTCTCAGTGTGGTGGAAGAACATGAACTAAAAAGATAAAAGAAAAAAATTAATCAATAAAGTAAATTTCACATATAGTCCATATGATTTATCATTTATTACATTCACAGTTCGCTTTATTACAAAAGACCAGTGGATATTTTCGCCATTTAGAAAAAAATTAAGAGCAGTAGGACCATGGGTGTAACAATTCTTAACTATCCATTTTGTTAGCCCAGACCACAGAAAACGAGCTGTCCGTGCGGTGGGCTTTTTTGGTTTAGCTGAGATTTTTACGCTCTTCACCGAACCAAATCAAGTTTTCAGTTCACAGTCCAAATACCCTAATCGGTTATTTCATTTCGGATCTTGGTTTTATTCGCTCGTGTTCAAATTCGCCAAATTAGGTTTAATCATTATTTCTTCTAATAGAAACAGATATAGCTGGATCGGTCTGCACATCTTGTGCAATTGATTCGATATTTTCTGAAAATTCAAGTCTCGGGTCTTTGTGGAAGTTAATTGCTAGCTCAATCCATCAAATTAACTTTCAGAATTTGAGAATAATAATTTGAATTTGAAGAAAGGGGATGGGAGGTTCTAAGATTGAAGGGGGAACCTCTTCCTCAACCCCTGTAATTCCAGCTCGCAGAGATCCATATGAGGTTTTGAGTGTTTCTAGAGAAGCTTCTGACCAGGAGATTAAATCTGCTTATAGAAAACTTGCTCTCAAGTTAGTTACTTATTTCTTTCTCTTTCTTATCGTTGGTTTGTTATTAGATTATAGTTTAATATTTGCACCTGTTAGATTTCATTGGGAGTAATTAGATTTTAATTTGGAGTTATAGTTGTTGGTATATAAGTTAATTTCGTGATATCTATTTGGTTACTGTAATGGTAGTCATAAGAAAATTGAGTCATCTGAGTTAGTTTCCGAATTTGATCAACTTCAGAACACCTAGACCTAGTTGCTACAATCTATTGTATCATATATCATGTTCTTGAGTCTTGACATTAATTTCATGTGATTTTTTAGGAATAATATTCTGGTAGGTTATATGTGACGATATATACATGCTGCAGGTATCACCCTGACAAGAATGCTAGCAATCCTGAAGCCTCAGAATTATTCAAAGAAGTTGCATATTCTTACAGCATTTTATCAGATCCAGAAAAAAGAAGGCAATATGATAATTCAGGGTTTGAGGTAATACATATATCTTAATATGTTTAGTAATTTCATTTATTTACATTTTATCTTTTGTCAAGGCGCTTGATGCTGAAGGCATGGATATGGAAATTGATTTATCAAACCTTGGAACTGTGAATACAATGTTTGCAGCATTATTCAGGTAAATTCGTACATGTTTATAATTCAGTTTGGGCCAAAATAATAACTATTTTCTATTTCTTTTTTAAGTAAGCTTGGAGTTCCCATTAAGACAACAATTTCAGCCAATGTTCTTGAGGAAGCATTAAATGGAACAGTTACAGTCAGACCACTTCCAATAGGAACATCAGTTAGTGGAAAGGTGTGTGTGTATCACAAGATCATAGATTTTATAAGTTTATTTTTGGTATTATAAGTAAGTTTTTTTTTTTTTTGGGTAAAGTATTATAAGTAAGTTGAATTACAGGTAGAGAAACAATGTGCTCACTTTTTTGGTGTTACAATAAGTGATGAACAAGCTCAATCAGGAATCGTTGTTAGAGTAACCTCAGCTGCACAAAGCAAATTTAAGGTAGTTTAAAAGTTTCAGATTGTTTAAATGAGTAGAATTAAATCTTTTTGTCATTGCAGTTACTTTATTTTGAGCAAGATAATGGTGGTGGCTATAGTCTAGCATTACAGGTACCTACCTACTTAGGGATGATTATTAATGAATCTGTATAATCTATCTGATTGATTATATGCAGGAAGATAGTGAGAAAACGGGTAAGGTGACGTCAGCAGGGATGTATTTCTTGCATTTTCAAGTATACAGAATGGATTCAACTGTTAATGCTGTAAGCATCCACCAATTTTCTAATAATAATACTTTTTTATTTTTGGTGTAATAATTAAGGATGATACAGTTAGCAATGGCTAAAGATCCTGAAGCTGCATTTTTTAAAAGGTTGGAAGGTCTCCAACCGTGTGAAGTCTCAGAACTAAAATCTGGCACTCACATATTTGCAGTTTACGGTTAGAAACATAATTAATATTATTCTAGGTAAAATGAGGAATGAATTTGATAATTTGTTTTGGGTGCAGGAGATAATTTTTTCAAAACAGCATCGTATACAATAGAAGCTGTTTGTGCCACCTCATCATATGAATATACAACTCATAAACTGAAGGATATTGAGCAACAAATTTTGAGAAAAAGAAGCGAATTACGTCAATTTGAGACAGAATACAGACAGGTTAGGTGATGAGACATGTGATTTGGTTTTGTAATTTGTTAATATAATTAATTATAATGTTTGAGGTTTGCAGGCTGTGGCACGATTTCAAGAAGTGACCAACAGATACACTCAGGAAAAGCAGAATGTATGTGATAAATAAGTTGACTTGTCATATGAATGATTTTGATAAAGTTATGATTTTGATAAATTTAGGTGGATGAGCTTTTAAAACAACGAGACAATATCCAATCATCATTCACAGCAGGTAGGTCAGTGGTGGTAGGCACTCAAGTTAGTAATGGCGGTGGTGATGGTGAAACCCCAAATGAAGAAGGAACTTCTTCTGATGCTAAATCTAAGAAAAAATGGTTCAATCTTAACCTCAAAGGTTTATCCGATAAAAAACCCACTTAAATCCATCTCATTTGTTGGGTTCAAAACTTATTCTGGTTGTGTTTTTATTATAGGGTTGCTTCTTCATGTTCATAATTGGCTTGTTATGTTTTCCTACTTTCATATGTTATATTAATTGATTCTTTTCTTTACTCAAGGATGGATGGATGGATGGTTTAATTTGATTTTGTTGCATGGATTTGTGTTTTTTATAGTCTTATTATTTGTTAATTTTATAGAAAGATGTGGTAATTATTATTTCATTGTTTTGTTTGACAAGATCATCATTTGTTACTTTCAAGTTACTTTCAAATGATGATCTTGTCAAACAAAACAATGAAATAATAATTACCACATCTTGAGTAAAGAATAAGACTATGAGTTGAAAATTAGCCTGAAAAGGGGTTGTAAGCCTTTGATCCAGAAGGTATTTTAAACTGAAATGATCAGTTTTTATCTTGAAATGCCTATCCAATAGGTAACCCCTCCATTTATCTAGGGCAAAAATCACAGCCATCAATTCCTTCTCATAGGTAGAAAGAGACTGATGTCTCAAAGATAATTTCTTGCTAATATAAGCAATAGGATGGCCTTCTTGTTGTAAGACAGCTCCTAAGCCCACACCAGAAGCATCTGTCTCAATAATAAACTCCTTTTCAAAATTAGGTAACTTTAATACTGGAGCAGACATCATAGCCTGTTGTAGCAGCTCAAAAGAGGACTGAGCTTCCATAGACCATTGAAAAGAGTTTTTTTTTTAATAAATGAGTCAATGGTTGACTGATTTGGGCATACTGACATATGAATCTTCTGTAATAACCAGTCAGTCCCAAGAATCCTCTCAATTGTTTAATATTTGTAGGGACAGGCCATTCTTTCATTGCTTGCACTTTTGTTGGGTCAGTAGCTACCCCTGCAGTAGAAATTATATGCCCTAAATACTCCACTTGATCTGTGCCAAATATACATTTACTCATCTTGGCATATAAACTGTGTTGCCTCATAACCTCCAAGACCAATTGAAGGTGTTTGACATGAGCAGTTACATCCTGGCTGTATACCAGTATATCATCAAAGAATACCAAAGTGAACTTCCTCAAATAAGGTTTAAAAACCTCATTCATGAGTGACTGAAATGTTGAAGGAGCATTTGTCAAACCAAAAGGCATAACAAGAAATTCATAGTGGCCTTCATGTGTTTTAAAGGCAGTTTTGTAGATATCATCATCTATCATCCTTATTTGATGATAACCAGATCTCAGATCCAATTTTGAGAAGATTTGAGCACCATTAAGTTCATCTATAAGTTCCTCAATAACAGGAATTGGGAATTTATCCTTAATGGTATACTTGTTTAAGTTCATGTAATCTATGCACATCCTCCATGTTCCGTCTTTCTTTTTCACCATCACAATGGGAGAAGCAAAAGGACTGTGACTCTGCCTTATGACCCCCGCATCCAATAATTCTTTGACCATTTTCTCAATAGCATCTTTTTGATTGGGAGGGTATCTATATGGTCTGATATTGATAGAAGGACTGCCCTCCAATAATGGAATGTGATGATCATGTGACCTTTGAGGAGGTAATGTATTTGGTACAGCAAAGATGTCATCATATGCTTTCAACAAATCGTTCAGTGCTACATTATCTCCTGTTGACTGATCATTAGTACTTGTCATGAGGGCACATGAGACAGGGTAAATACACATACACATAGAAGCCAACTCTGCCTTGTTCTGCTGGACATGTTTGTTAATATGTTTGCCCTGCATCCATTGTAAAACAGCTTGCTTAGTGCCCCTTAATAAAACCTTCCTACCCTTATGAAGGAAACACATAGTGAGTTCCTCAAAATTCCAGTGTATGGTACCCAGTGTAGTAAGCCACTGTATTCCCAACACTAAATCACAACCTCCCAATGGTAATAGCATCACATCTGCCTTATAACTGAGATCCTGTAATACCCATGAAAATTCTTTGCATGCATAAGAACTTATCATATTATTACCATCTACTACTGCAACTTCCAAGGGATTAGTTTTTATCAACTTACATCCCAATTTCTTTGCAATTTGCAGATCCAGAAAGTTATGTGTACTTCCTGAATCAATTAAAATGTGTAGCACTTGTTTGCCCACATAGCCTTTAACTCTCATAGTGTGGAATGCACTAACTCCAGATAGTGCATTCAATGATATCTGTAAATTTTCTGCAGTACCACTCGATTCACCAACCACAAATTCAGAATACATTGTACCATTCTCATTTTCTCCCTCTTCAGGTATTAATTCTTCACTGGCTAACACCTCTAAGGAGAACATTTGACCACTGCACTTGTGGCCAGGAGTATAACGTTGATCACAATAGAAACACAAATTTTTCGACCTTTTATATTCAATTTCCTTCTGTGTCAATTGTTTTCTGGCTGGTGTGGTTACCATTGCCTTAGCAGGCACAGGTGGTAACATTAATGGAGTGGAACTAACTGGAGGTAATGGCTTTAGGTTATATGATCCAATACTCTTGTTATTAGACTGATTGAATTTAGGAGTTGGAAGAATAGGACTGTTATACCTTGCCTTAACAGCAGCTATTGTTGCTTCTTGCATTTTAGCCAAACAATATGCATTAGCTAATGTTTTAGGCTTAAACATCCTTATAGGTAAACTGATTTCAGCCTTTAATCCTCCTAAATATAAGCTAACTGCAAATTTCATCGCTTAATTCCACTTTATTCAACAGTATTTCAAATTCACTTTGATATTGATCTACTTTATCTAATTGTTTGAGATTTTTCAGTTCTCCGACAGGATCTTCAAATGTAGTGCCAAAACGTTTTTCAATTTCAATTTCATATGTTTGCCAAGGTATGGTTTCACCAAATTTTTTAATCAACTGTTGGTGCCAAACTAAAGCTTGATCATATAAGTGAATCGAAGCTAGTTTTACCTTTTGATCTTCATGTATTCCATCAATTTTGAAGAATTGTTGGCACTTATAGATCCATGCCTTCACATCTGATCCAGAGAAACGTGGAAATTCGAGCTTCGTCAACCTTGCGTATTGACGGCTACCTCCTTCTCCACCACGTAATTTCAGAACCTCCGCATCCGTGAACTTCTGATTAATCAGCATTCCATCCACACTACTTTTGAGACTAGCGAGAGATTGATTAAGCTCACTCACAGCATCGGTGAGATTCTGATTTGACGATCGGATCATCTCTGCTACTGCGTCACGGACTGCATCATCCATTGGTGCAGCTCTAGTTGAAACCATGGCGCGATTGTGCAATTGAAAGTCGAACTATGCCAGGAAAGAGGCTCTGATACCAATTGATACAATTATCTTAGATTCCAATTAAGAAATGAAAGACAATCAACAAAACACAGGAAATTCAAATAAGAAAGAACCTCGAGTGGATCGTTCAAGCAATCGAAAGCTTCATTGATGTGCAAACGATTACAATTGAGAGAAAACGATAGAGAGAGATTGTCAAACAGACTATTCAAAAGCTAACTGACTAATACAATTGACGAGCTATTTAACGGAATATCAGTCAACGAGAAAGTCAACATAACTAACTCTAACAAACTTCCTTCCGTCAAACAACCTGGCTTATTAATAAATCACGTGCTCCTCACGTGATTCATTTATTCACTTGTAACGGCTAGAATCGTATCAATTTATCGTCTCCATCGCGTTTCCGTTTCCACGATGAAGAATCATCAGCGATTCCTTTACCCTTATCGACCATTTTTATTCTTCAGACGAAATTTTAGGGTTTTCGAGAGTCAGAAAGAGAATGGAGAGTGAGCTATTGTGATCCGTTTGGAAAGAGAAATTATAACATTCGTAACATCCGTTAGGTAGTGGGAAGTGGGACTTTTTTTCTTTACATTTAAGCCACCAAACTATATTCTTTTCAACTTTTTTTCGTAACATCCGGCGGAGGTGGCATTATATCCGGTCCACCAGAGGTTTTCAAAGCCAAAGATTTTTATTTTTTTTTAAATTAAAACCAGTTAAAAATCCTTTAATAAACAAATAATATAAAATCTTTAAAAAAGGTAAACTTAATTCTTTAAATAAATTATGATGAATTTTATTAGGGATAATGACATCAAATAGTTGCATATTATGATAAATATTTAATTTATTTCTCTAATTATTTTTTTGTCTTATTAATAGTTTCACTTGAAGATATAGTATCGTTTATTCATAGTTATACTTATAAAATACAAAGCATGAAGATCTTTATAGTGGCATTTATGTGTTACGAATAACATGTTTTGTGTTATGCTAATATAAGCACTCGTATTTATTTACTTTATATTTATCTCCGACACATTTGCTTTGTGCTTACTCTGTAGTTGATACAAATAACTGTTTATCATGAACAAAGCCATGCTGCGTCATCACCAATAATAAATTTCATAAACCTTTTAACCAACAAAGTCATAACTTAAGCACTCTTAAATATCAAACAAGACAATAACAATTAATGTAGACAATATTAAATTTTCAACGGAAATTACACAACTAACAACATATAAGAATTAAATTAATACAAAACAACCAAAGCTATCTACCTCTATATATTAGGCCTAATTTTGAATTTAATTTAACAATTTGTCATTTTTGAGCTCTTCCATTGGCTGTCAATGCGGACCTGTAATTCCCAAACAATGCTATCTAACTAGCTTCGATTTTGAAAAAAAATTAAAAGCCAACCATTTATGGCAATTTATTCGGGAAACCATCGTAGAAATTCCCCATCGTGAAACCATTTGTAACTTATCTTCAACTTCTCAATACATCCCCTTCACGATGCCGCAATTGATTTCAGATTCATGTGGATTAACTGAATTCTGCTGGGTTTTTTCAACTATCCTTCTTCACGCTTTTATTTTTGACGGATTTTCAAAATATACAATTCCCTTTACGATTCCCGGATCAAACCTTCAACATGCCGCCAATCGTCCACCTATCCCATTGAATCACGATTGATTTTATATCCCCATTTTCAATAGCATATTGTATTGTAACAACTTCGGCAATCATGGAATAAATTATGATAAGAAGATCGTTGACGAAAAGCTTTCTCCGGCTACATATCATACTTTTATCCCTAATTTCTAACGCTACCTTTAATTTTCTCTAAACCTTAAACCCTAAAGTCTAAACCCTTTCAAATAACTTATCACAAGCTTTCCCAAACACAGGTTTACAGATCAGCTTATTCTCTCCAGCAAAAGAAACATATTTTAATTCATCTCCTTCAATATCAAACATTCAAGAATAGGCGGTGTTCTTAAGACGTTGTAACAATGAAGAACAAGATTCTTGGACCTCGAAGAAGAACCATCAATGTACAAGAAACACTACTACAATTAAAGGGTTTTTGTAACGCCAAAATTCATTACATAAAGGCCAAAAATCGTTACAATAGGTCTATTGTAACGCCATTTTGGCTATTACATTCGCTGCCATTACAATAGATCTATTGTAACGCCTTTGTAACGCTTGCAGGGCTATTGTAACGCATTCGTAACACTATTCCGCTCACCCAATGTACCGTTACAGTAGACTTTCTACCGTTACAATAGGTCTATTGTAACGGCAGTGGCAAACGTAACACCCAATCTGCCTATCGTAACGCCATTGGCAAATTGTACCTATTGTAACGTCATTGGTAAATGTAACACCCAATGTACCTATTGTAACACCAATAGGATATATAACACCCATTCCTAATCCGCCTATTGTAACCACCAGAACACATAAAAACAAATATCATACATGAGATTGTCAAATCAGCAATACCGGATGGTCAGCCAGAATTTCCTGAAGGATTTCCCATACAATCGGTTTAAAGACTTTATTACAGCAAAACATATATCAATTTGAAAGACACATATATTAGAATTATGTGCTATACACTGTAAACAAGGAATTTGTACTATTACATGTATGCACCTAATTAACATATACATATTTGTTAATAAATCGAAGTTGATAAAAAAATAAGAGATACAATACTTTAAAAGCAACTTAAGAGCTGCTGTGATTCTTGACCCGAATAGCACTTTGTACTTGTTTACCAGGTTCATCTTCAACCAAAAATAATAATTAAAAAAACAGTAAATAATCAGACAACGACAATTAATCAATAATTACTCTTAAGATTATTTTTGAATAACAGAAACAACAGCTGTTATTAGGAAACGAAAATTGAACCTGATAAAGAACAATGATAGGCTTTGGACAACCATAGAGAAACTTGATATCCAAAACTTGAAGTTCTTCTAGCTTGCAAACGAAGAGTTTTTTTAATTTTCTAATAAATATAAATCTGAAAATAACACATACCTGATGTTAAAGGCTTCTTTGAGTTGTCCTTTGTTATCGAATGGAGTAACCTGAAGAAAATAACAATATGTGTATTCACTAAAAATGTGATAAATGATCTTAAAAGTTGAAAATATGTACATATAATACAAAAGAGTTACATTAAAAACAACTACCTTAAACAACCCATCATACAAATGGAGTCCAATTAGTCTGCAGTCAGGGTCAATTATGCCTATCTACAAAGATGAAAAATATGGCAAGAAATTTTTAAATCGGACAATAAAAAATCAAACTTTGGCTCTTTTTTTGCTATATATAATGTATTTATTTATTTCCAAGAAACTTCACACGTACCTGTCCATTGTCTGTAGGTCTGCCTATGCGATCTGAGACATCACCCATAGCTCTACACACAGATCAGAAACAAGTTTGTAAAAAAAATTATTATGAATAATTGAATATGTTGTTGAATAACATAGGTTTAGAACAAACCTTGTAATAACCTCATTTGCTTTAGCATCCCACTGAAGAACACAAAATTTTTATATTTAGGTTGCAATAAATAGAAGATCTTGTGTGTCACCCTTTAAAAAGGTAACAACATTATCCAGCAGTACCATAACATGAAAAATAAAAGAAATTTAATTATATAAATGACTCACATGTGGACGAAAAAGTTCTAGGGTTGCAACCCTTCCATATATTGGCACATCCAACATAGGCTGCATAAAAGCATATTCACCAATTCAAAATATTAAATTCTTTTTCATAAAAATAGTGAAGGTCAATCAAAGTGTGAGGTCACAACAATATAATTATTGAGCAAAACATACACGATGCATGTCTTAACAACAAACATAACTATATAATGTACAATGACTGGAAATTAAAAAGGTAAAAAATCATGAGAACAAACCCACCTGCAAGCCTTGGGAGTAAGTAAATGAATCTCAATACAGGTACATTTCCTGAAAAAATAAAATGAGTCGTAAGGCAATGCAATTCAACTAGTCTATTTTTCCCTTACAGTAGAATTTCAACTAGATAAACTTTGAATCCTTAAGTCAACCCTAGTTTTGATCGTAAGCAAAAATCAATATGTATAAACCTTGCCCCAAATTCAACCACAAGGGTTATTATATCATACTCTACCAGCTAAAGGTGTTGATCGAAGCTCAATATCACCTACAGAATTCAAAAATCCCCTGTCTCAAAACCTAGTTGAATTACTAAAAATATGCAAATCAACACGAAGCAACTGATTTTACAAACATGTTATGCTTTTAATTTTCTAATATTCATTTAATTTCATCTGCCTACAACACCATTGGAGCATTGTGAGTGGCTCAACAAGCTTTTAATTGAAGTTTTGCTCGAATTCATTAGTCCAAAGCTTCCTTTGAAATTTTCATCCATTGTTGAGGTCACATTATCATGATTAGATAATTAATTTCGTAAGCATAGAAATACCTATTATATTAAATACGGTACGGGAACGATGAACATACCAGGGGGCTTAGGGCTTGGGAATCCGAAATAGAGTTATTGCATCTGACAATTGGAAGATAGAGCAGAGGCGAGATCGAGCAGAGCGAGATCAGGCACAAACTTCCGGAGCACACACAATAATTCAGGTAGAAAATTCGATGATGAAAATTCGATGATGAAAATTCAGATAGAGAGAGCATATTTTTTATGCCTAGGGTTTGATATACACATGTATTTCATATGATATCTACAACCAGAAGTATATAATAAACCTAATTTCGTAATTAAACAAGAATCTACATATTCCATAACTGTATCTCGTATAAATCAAGTTTTAGAAAACAGACCTTGAAAGAACTTGAGGAACGCATGTGTGAAATCACTCAAGGAGCGCAGGTGTGAAGTCGGAGATCGCAGGTGTGAAGTCGGAGATCGCAGGTGTTGAAGAATCAAGTTGTGACAGATTTAGGGTTTCGATCGACCAGAGAACAGAGAAGAGAGTAGCGAGCAGACGATCGAAGAGGATAGAGAAACCGTTTGAAGTATTTGGGGGAAAATGAGAGTACCTGGGGTTTAAAGACTTTATTTATTGCTATTATAATTATTTATTTAATTATTTAATTTAATGTTAAATCTTTTAAGGTGTTACATTAGATAAGAAAGTGTTAAAATAGAAAAGTAGACATTATAATAGATAAACAAGCCGTTAACAATAGAGAATTACTGTTACAAGAGTTAAAAATAATCTTGTTACAATAGAAAAATAGGTGTCATAAAAAAGATGGGGGCGTTACAACAGGTAAATAGGCGTTACAAAAAAGTTGGGGCATTACAATAGGTAAATAGGCATTACAACAGAGAAATAGGCGTTACAATAGCTAAAATCTATTGTAACACTATTTAATCAATTGTAACACACAGTAGTAGTTATGTCAAGCGTTACAATACCGTTACATTAGACCTACCTATTGTAACGAATTTAAAGGGTGTTACAATTTTGGTGTTACAAAAAGCTCTTAATTGTAGTTAGGGGTGTTCGTTTGGACGGTTTGGTTTATCCGAACCAAATAGATGAAACCAAATAAAGTCCGGTTTTCAAAAGTTCAAACCGAACCGTCCAAATTGATTCGAAGACCAAACCGATCCGAACCAAATAACAATTTGGTTGGTTTGGTTTTATCCATTTGGTTTTTTCCTAAAATTTTCAAAATAGTACAAAAGTATATAACATAAATAATATTAAGTTCGATATGTAAAATTCCAAAATGATAAACTATTTTGTACATAAAAACAAGTCTAATTCATAGCTTGTGACATTTACAATCATATATGCAAAAATCTTGATATCAACTTTATCAAAAACTCCAAAAAGATTGGTACATCGCCAATTGATACAATATAAAATGGAACAAGTGTTAGTAAATAAATCAATTTACTATTTACTACAAGAAATGTAAATAAAAAGGAGTACCATAATTGCTTACAATGGAAACTAACAAGTGTTAGTATATAAATCAATTTACTATATATTACTATTCGGTTTATTTGGACAATCCGGTTTTCACAAGGGAAACCAAATCCAATCCGAAATCCAAACTATTAATTTGGTTCAAGTCCAAACTGATCCAAAAAACCGAATAACCAATCCAAATAGTCCGATCCAAAATGTCCAATTGGACAATCCGGTTATATCCGAATAGTGAACACCCCTAATTGTAGTAGTGAAAATCCAAATCGAAATTATTGTAAGAATACCTTCCTCTTACAACCTTTACACTAGATTCTTGTATCTAAGCCTGATGTGTTCACTTATAATGATTATGTATCTACCCAAAATATATAAAATTAGTTTTTTTAGTTTGTTAACTAATTAATAATAGTAGTTAAGCTTAAGTTTTATAATATGTTACAACTAAGCTTAATTTATTATGTTTGTTATAACATCCACTTTACATTTGTGTCTATATAAAGGGGATGTGTTTAACCCTTCTCGCCCATCTTGACACCTGAATTGAGATTTTAGTCTTTATTGAAGACTTAGACTAAGATTTTATGTTCAGGGTGGTTACGTGTACTACAAGAATCTTCTTCTCATTTTGTTCGCAACAAACGTAAAAGAATCTTCTTCTCATTTTGTTCATAACAATGGAAACCAATTGCAAGCTAACAATCGTAATGGTGAACTTAAAGTATTCTATTATTGCACTATTGCTTAATCATTGAGTTTTATTTAACTAATTGGTGTACTATATTATTTTAGTGTGATGAGAAGTGTAGTAGCCTCTAGAGCTTAGAGCACTTCTTCCAAAACTAGAAGAGATGAAACTGACGAAATTGGAAAGTATAAGTCGTTTTATAAGGAAAGTATTCAACTTACAAAGTGTACCAATAATTGATGGTCTAATTGTTGTCATGTCAATAATTGGTGCCACATTGGTTACAACTTCTTCGGGTGCAATACAGGATTCAGTCGCCTTACGACCTATGTTTCACGCTGATTCAACTGTTGCTTTTGAAGCTCCAGCCAAAGCAATGAAAATGTCCAAATATCTTTTGTATAAAATTTGATTTGTATTTTTGTGCAAACGACTCACTTTCACCCAATTAATGTGAAACAGGTCAGTTCAGTCTTTAATTGATTGATTTGAGGTCATTTAGACATATTGTTTATGCATGTACAATTGGACAATTTAAAAGTAGACGATTTCATTCTACGATTAGTCAATTGGATGATAAATTTACCTTTCGAATCCAAAAACATATTTGATGGTAATCCAAAAGCATAAAGATACAGGTTGTGTAAATTTTAATACACCCAATGATTTACCAAGTTGTTTGTAACTGCATTGTTCTATGAGAAAAAATTATAAGTCACCCGTGATTTATCATGGATTATAAGCTAGTTTCTATAAAACATCATAATTAGGAAATCCAAATTTAAGGAACTAATTTGTATGCAACAATTTGGAATTCTAATGTACAAATTCCAAAAGTATACAACTTTCCAATCATATACTTCAAAAATGGAAAAATAAGTCCACCCTTCACCCATAAGTGATCTGCACGACAACATTAAAACAAAACATTAAAAAATCTTAAAACTCTTATTTGTAAAATGAATAGAATATCTTGACTAAGCCCTTTTTGATTATTTCCATTGACTAGTCATTTATATATGTGTCTCGTTTTCCGGTAATCCGTTTCTTTCTTTGCCGACCACCCGCGGGCACAGACACGCGCGTATGTGTGTGTTGTGTGCGTGACAAAGAATCGTGTATAGCATTTCGTCTCTCGTCGTCCGCAGTATGCATACATCTGGTATGTGCGTTACAAGCCATCAAAACATCTTTTTTTTTCGGGTTTAGTATTTGCGTATGTGTGTTTTGGTTGGTGGGTGTGTGCGTGGTGTAAGTTTGTATGTGTGAATGTCTCGATTCGTGCCTCTCGTTTCTTCCCCGCATACGATGTGCACATATGGTTGTTGTGTATGTGTGTATGTACCGTGTATGTGAGCGCATCGTTCATGTCATGTTGTGAAAGTGTGTATTTCCGTCGCCGGCCACATCTCCACGTCTTCTCGTTCGTTTCACATGCCACGTACACCTCAAGCACAGTTCATTTTTTTTCCCTCTGCCCACTTTAATTGTTTTAGCCCACAAGTCCCTAAACCTAATCTCCTATATGTGTAACCCATCAGCAATGTATTTAGCCCGTGTACATTTTCCAGCTGGGCCCAGGCCTGCCCAGCGAAATGGAAGCACACATTTTTCTTTAAAAAAAAGAGAAATCATATTTTTTTTATAAATATTTAATATTTATTTTCAAAATTAATTAATTAATTATTTAGTTAATAATTAGTATTTATTAATAAATATTTAATTTTTAATTATTATCGAATTAAAAATTAATTAATTAATTAATTATTATAATAATATTTATTTATAATTACGAAACTTATTTATTACTCCGTAAAACTTATTTTCATGCCAGGTTGTTTTTCAAACCTGAAAATATACAGAGTGCAGGTCCAAACTAGCGGGTCAACATCCAGATAACGAGCCGGGTAGAACTGCCTGGTCATAACGAAACCGGGTTGAACCGGTCGTAGAAAACCTGAATTGGACCGGTTTTCAACTTTTAAACTATGCTCAGATTAATCAAACATAAGAGGTAAGATTTTAATTGAGCTGCTGGAATACACTCCTCGCATATGCGGTATAAATAATGCTCCTACCTACTAAATTTCTTCCTCCCACAGTGATGTGGGATGGAAAGAATAGCTTTTTTTTACCGAAAAAGCAATTGAGCAAAGATGTGCTGCCAATGCTTATATTGTAATACTGTTTTCATATTTGCATGAATATGAGTTCTTTTTATTTGGATTCTGAATTACTATTTAATTTTTTTTTTTGATTATTTTAATATTGTTCTTAGTGAGATTCTAAAGTATAGATCTTAAATATTCTTTTCATAGATTAATGTAACTGGCCAGTTCAACCGGTACAATTAGACCGGTTCAACCAGCAAACATACACATCACCGGTTCGGTCGCTACCAAAAAACATACACATCACCGATTCGGTCGCTACTTTGAACCGCACGTAAGCTGGCCGGAATGGACCGCCGGTTAAATGCAAAATCAGAGCAAACCAGATTTTTATTGCTTGAAACCGTGGGTTAAGAGTTAAAATAACCAAGCCTGAGACGTAAGATTCTCAATAGGACTTTTTTTCATAATTCCTTCCTATGTGCGCAATATATATACTACTGCTGGCTATTTGAGTTTTTCCTCCAAAACGATGTTGGATGGGAAAATGTATTACTTTTTTTCTTCTTTTTTTTTTCTATTTACCTCCTTAGTAACATACCCTCTCCTCTGATAACAAAACTAAAATTTAGATTTTTAGTAACATACCCTATGCATACGTAACAACCATCTTTTTAATTTCCCTTTTCATTGGAGATTTTTTTACCTTTTCATTGGAGATTTTTAAATTTCTAAAGGTAATTCTAACTATTTGATTAATCATTGTCTTTATATTATTCAATAATGCAACAACTATATAAATAATGCATATTGAATAATATAAAATAAAATATCTTGACTATGAGATGAAATAAATACACTAATTTGTGCGTAAGAAAGACTAATTCAATTAACAGATGTATCTCCCAACATTTTTACTCAATTTAACCTAACCTTTTGGAGATTAAAATCGCTGATTTAACAACAATGTATCTCCCATCATTTTAATGGTGTTTAAATGATACCAAAACCTCCTGCTAATAAAATCTTTTAACATATATAGTAATTCATTACGTAGTTAAAATGGTAAACACTTTTTTCATACTATAGCTCTTACAAAGGGTCATGAGTATTAATATTCATATTCTACAAAATTAATTTATATGAAAAACATTTCCACGCAAACAACTTGTAGTTGCAGCCCTTATTCTCATCATTAAGTTTTAGGAACACAACATCTCGTATCCATCCATCGTTAAGATGTGTCCCCAAATTTTGATGTAGCAATATCCTGTGAAAAGGAAAATCCCAAAGCAATTATAAGAATTAAAACATGAATTTCATAGTAATACTAAAATACTAAAGAACACCTTTTAAGCTGGAAATATCAAGATGTTTTTACATGCGATCGATAACAGTGACAACAAGATGCTTCCAAGATTTGAAAACAATTGCAAATTACAGAGACGAAAAGCGTTCAATATCAAACGTCTTTTTGATCTTAAAAAATGTTTATTACATTTAAGCCATTTAAATGTATAACTGTAGAGACTCTTTTTTAATTGATTGCTCGGTTGTGATTGACAATGCATGTACAATAAACCGTATTAAATGCATAATCATTTCAGGGTAATAAAGGCAATAGTCGTTTTTTCTTAATTTGCATTTACAATGTGCAGGCAAAACGTTTGAGGAATTAAAACATGAAAATGAAACATGGAATTAAATATGGAATTTGCATCAATATATTTTATTAAATATGGAATTAAATATGTACGTTTTCTTTTGAGAATTAAATTGCCATTAACATTCATTTTAATGGAAACACCCTTAAAAGCCGGTAAGTCTTCCTCCTCTAAAACGGTTTCCCTTTTCTTGCGGAAGAATTTCATATATTTTAGCCATCACCTCATAGTATATATAGCCTATCATCTTCACCAACCGTATAATATACCCTATTATGTCAACTCCGTTCTCTCTCTCTGATCAACCGTTTACACCCTCAAAAACCCATAAATTACTCCGGTGACATCTGAAGACCTCCGGCAGCCAGCGAAACCCAGCCGACTATATCTCGTTGATGTGCGAAACAGCAAACAAACTCTCCAACGAAGAGCTGCAAGACTCCGACGATCACAGAAGCAACATCTCTGGCGAACAGCCATCTCTTCCGATCACGTCCCGCTCTCTATCTCTTCGAAGGTATAACATGTTTTATTCTCTTAGTTTCATCGTTATAAATAAATTGGCGTCTTGTATTTTCATTGTTTCTGTTCGTCGAGCCGTAGGTTTAACCGGTCAAGTTCCGGCAATGATGGTGACCGAACACTATTCTTGCCAATAGATATTTTTGGGGCAACATCTTTGGAATTAAAGAGGATCTCAAAAGTTGGGTTCACATTAACAGTATCATTGGAAGGGTAGCTTTTGGATGGGGAATAGTGAACAGCCGCATGGAGGACTTCATCTATTAATGCTCTCAATGACTTTGACAACCCATCTGTATCTACTACAAAATTACTACTGATTTAATTTTGTTTTATCAAACTAAATCATTTTCCTTATTACCCTATTTATTATTATAAGGATCATAACAAAATTATTTACTTATATATTTATTATCTTTCAAAAATTTAAAACCGTTTTGAATGATTTAAACCGTATCTTTCAAAACAAAATTACTACTGATTTAATCCGCATCTTTCAGTAGTTATTAACTACTTTTAAATGATAAATAAATTCTATATATGTTATTTTCTATTTAATCGACTATTGTCAAACATTTCGTTTACTTCAAATCAAAATTTATAATTGACTTTTTATCGAGTCAAAGTTGGAACTTAATCCAAGGATGGTCAAAATTGCCGAGCATGGAGTCAAGATAGAGCCAAATTATATGGGCAATTTGGATGCTAAAAATGGGTCTTGGAAGCTTAAAAAGAGCCTAAGGTATGCTATTTTGTGATGTTAAAAGATTATTTTATAATCTTAGCTTTTTTGGTATGACTAGATTAGGTTTAGTCATAGGATATAGTGTTATGTTTTTATTGTTGGTCTTATTTCCAAAGCATGTTTTGGGAGGCCAAGTAGTTATTTTCAAGATGTGGTAATTTTACCCATCTTTGTTTGTAAATAACTTTTTATTTATGATATAAAATTTTGCCCTAGGGTTTAGGGTTTAGGGTTTAGGGTTTAGGGTTTAGGGTTTAGGGTTTAGGGTTTAGGGTTTAGGGTTTAGGGTTTAGGGTTTAGGGTTTAGGGTTTAGGGTTTAGGGTTTAGGGTTTAGGGTTTAGGGTTTAGGGTTTAGGGTTTAGGGTTTAGGGTTTAGGGTTTAGGGTTTAGGGTTTAGGGTTTAGGGTTTAGGGTTTAGGGTTTAGGGTTTAGGGTTTAGGGTTTAGGGTTTAGGGTTTAGGGTTTAGGGTTTAGGGTTTAGGGTTTTAGGGTTTAGGGTTTAGGGTTTAGGGTTTAGGGTTTAGGGTTTTAGGGTTTAGGGTTTAGGGTTTAGGGTTTAGGGTTTAGGGTTTAGGGTTTTAGGGTTTAGGGTTTAGGGTTTTAGGGTTTAGGGTTTTAGGGTTTTAGGGTTTAGGGTTTAGGGTTTAGGGTTTAGGGTTTAGGGTTTAGGGTTTAGGGTTTAGGGTTTAGGGTTTAGGGTTTAGGGTTTAGGGTTTAGGGTTTAGGGTTTAGGGTTTAGGGTTTAGGGTTTAGGGTTTAGGGTTTAGGGTTTAGGGTTTAGGGTTTAGGGTTTAGGGTTTAGGGTTTAGGGTTTAGGGTTTAGGGTTTAGGGTTTAGGGTTTAGGGTTTAGGGTTTAGGGTTTAGGGTTTAGGGTTTAGGGTTTAGGGTTTAGGGTTTAGGGTTTAGGGTTTAGGGTTTAGGGTTTAGGGTTTAGGGTTTAGGGTTTAGGGTTTAGGGTTTAGGGTTTAGGGTTTAGGGTTTAGGGTTTAGGGTTTAGGGTTTAGGGTTTAGGGTTTAGGGTTTAGGGTTTAGGGTTTAGGGTTTAGGGTTTAGGGTTTAGGGTTTAGGGTTTAGGGTTTAGGGTTTAGGGTTTAGGGTTTAGGGTTTAGGGTTTAGGGTTTAGGGTTTAGGGTTTAGGGTTTAGGGTTTAGGGTTTAGGGTTTAGGGTTTAGGGTTTAGGGTTTAGGGTTTAGGGTTTAGGGTTTAGGGTTTAGGGTTTAGGGTTTAGGGTTTAGGGTTTAGGGTTTAGGGTTTAGGGTTTAGGGTTTAGGGTTTAGGGTTTAGGGTTTAGGGTTTAGGGTTTAGGGTTTAGGGTTTAGGGTTTAGGGTTTAGGGTTTAGGGTTTAGGGTTTAGGGTTTAGGGTTTAGGGTTTAGGGTTTAGGGTTTAGGGTTTAGGGTTTAGGGTTTAGGGTTTAGGGTTTAGGGTTTAGGGTTTAGGGTTTAGGGTTTAGGGTTTAGGGTTTAGGGTTTAGGGTTTAGGGTTTAGGGTTTAGGGTTTAGGGTTTAGGGTTTAGGGTTTAGGGTTTAGGGTTTAGGGTTTAGGGTTTAGGGTTTAGGGTTTAGGGTTTAGGGTTTAGGGTTTAGGGTTTAGGGTTTAGGGTTTAGGGTTTAGGGTTTAGGGTTTAGGGTTTAGGGTTTAGGGTTTAGGGTTTAGGGTTTAGGGTTTAGGGTTTAGGGTTTAGGGTTTAGGGTTTAGGGTTTAGGGTTTAGGGTTTAGGGTTTAGGGTTTAGGGTTTAGGGTTTAGGGTTTAGGGTTTAGGGTTTAGGGTTTAGGGTTTAGGGTTTAGGGTTTAGGGTTTAGGGTTTAGGGTTTAGGGTTTAGGGTTTAGGGTTTAGGGTTTAGGGTTTAGGGTTTAGGGTTTAGGGTTTAGGGTTTAGGGTTTAGGGTTTAGGGTTTAGGGTTTAGGGTTTAGGGTTTAGGGTTTAGGGTTTAGGGTTTAGGGTTTAGGGTTTAGGGTTTAGGGTTTAGGGTTTAGGGTTTAGGGTTTAGGGTTTAGGGTTTAGGGTTTAGGGTTTAGGGTTTAGGGTTTAGGGTTTAGGGTTTAGGGTTTAGGGTTTAGGGTTTAGGGTTTAGGGTTTAGGGTTTAGGGTTTAGGGTTTAGGGTTTAGGGTTTAGGGTTTAGGGTTTAGGGTTTAGGGTTTAGGGTTTAGGGTTTAGGGTTTAGGGTTTAGGGTTTAGGGTTTAGGGTTTAGGGTTTAGGGTTTAGGGTTTAGGGTTTAGGGTTTAGGGTTTAGGGTTTAGGGTTTAGGGTTTAGGGTTTAGGGTTTAGGGTTTAGGGTTTAGGGTTTAGGGTTTAGGGTTTAGGGTTTAGGGTTTAGGGTTTAGGGTTTAGGGTTTAGGGTTTAGGGTTTAGGGTTTAGGGTTTAGGGTTTAGGGTTTAGGGTTTAGGGTTTAGGGTTTAGGGTTTAGGGTTTAGGGTTTAGGGTTTAGGGTTTAGGGTTTAGGGTTTAGGGTTTAGGGTTTAGGGTTTAGGGTTTAGGGTTTAGGGTTTAGGGTTTAGGGTTTAGGGTTTAGGGTTTAGGGTTTAGGGTTTAGGGTTTAGGGTTTAGGGTTTAGGGTTTAGGGTTTAGGGTTTAGGGTTTAGGGTTTAGGGTTTAGGGTTTAGGGTTTAGGGTTTAGGGTTTAGGGTTTAGGGTTTAGGGTTTAGGGTTTAGGGTTTAGGGTTTAGGGTTTAGGGTTTAGGGTTTAGGGTTTAGGGTTTAGGGTTTAGGGTTTAGGGTTTAGGGTTTAGGGTTTAGGGTTTAGGGTTTAGGGTTTAGGGTTTAGGGTTTAGGGTTTAGGGTTTAGGGTTTAGGGTTTAGGGTTTAGGGTTTAGGGTTTAGGGTTTAGGGTTTAGGGTTTAGGGTTTAGGGTTTAGGGTTTAGGGTTTAGGGTTTAGGGTTTAGGGTTTAGGGTTTAGGGTTTAGGGTTTAGGGTTTAGGGTTTAGGGTTTAGGGTTTAGGGTTTAGGGTTTAGGGTTTAGGGTTTAGGGTTTAGGGTTTAGGGTTTAGGGTTTAGGGTTTAGGGTTTAGGGTTTAGGGTTTAGGGTTTAGGGTTTAGGGTTTAGGGTTTAGGGTTTAGGGTTTAGGGTTTAGGGTTTAGGGTTTAGGGTTTAGGGTTTAGGGTTTAGGGTTTAGGGTTTAGGGTTTAGGGTTTAGGGTTTAGGGTTTAGGGTTTAGGGTTTAGGGTTTAGGGTTTAGGGTTTAGGGTTTAGGGTTTAGGGTTTAGGGTTTAGGGTTTAGGGTTTAGGGTTTAGGGTTTAGGGTTTAGGGTTTAGGGTTTAGGGTTTAGGGTTTAGGGTTTAGGGTTTAGGGTTTAGGGTTTAGGGTTTAGGGTTTAGGGTTTAGGGTTTAGGGTTTAGGGTTTAGGGTTTAGGGTTTAGGGTTTAGGGTTTAGGGTTTAGGGTTTAGGGTTTAGGGTTTAGGGTTTAGGGTTTAGGGTTTAGGGTTTAGGGTTTAGGGTTTAGGGTTTAGGGTTTAGGGTTTAGGGTTTAGGGTTTAGGGTTTAGGGTTTAGGGTTTAGGGTTTAGGGTTTAGGGTTTAGGGTTTAGGGTTTAGGGTTTAGGGTTTAGGGTTTAGGGTTTAGGGTTTAGGGTTTAGGGTTTAGGGTTTAGGGTTTAGGGTTTAGGGTTTAGGGTTTAGGGTTTAGGGTTTAGGGTTTAGGGTTTAGGGTTTAGGGTTTAGGGTTTAGGGTTTAGGGTTTAGGGTTTAGGGTTTAGGGTTTAGGGTTTAGGGTTTAGGGTTTAGGGTTTAGGGTTTAGGGTTTAGGGTTTAGGGTTTAGGGTTTAGGGTTTAGGGTTTAGGGTTTAGGGTTTAGGGTTTAGGGTTTAGGGTTTAGGGTTTAGGGTTTAGGGTTTAGGGTTTAGGGTTTAGGGTTTAGGGTTTAGGGTTTAGGGTTTAGGGTTTAGGGTTTAGGGTTTAGGGTTTAGGGTTTAGGGTTTAGGGTTTAGGGTTTAGGGTTTAGGGTTTAGGGTTTAGGGTTTAGGGTTTAGGGTTTAGGGTTTAGGGTTTAGGGTTTAGGGTTTAGGGTTTAGGGTTTAGGGTTTAGGGTTTAGGGTTTAGGGTTTAGGGTTTAGGGTTTAGGGTTTAGGGTTTAGGGTTTAGGGTTTAGGGTTTAGGGTTTAGGGTTTAGGGTTTAGGGTTTAGGGTTTAGGGTTTAGGGTTTAGGGTTTAGGGTTTAGGGTTTAGGGTTTAGGGTTTAGGGTTTAGGGTTTAGGGTTTAGGGTTTAGGGTTTAGGGTTTAGGGTTTAGGGTTTAGGGTTTAGGGTTTAGGGTTTAGGGTTTAGGGTTTAGGGTTTAGGGTTTAGGGTTTAGGGTTTAGGGTTTAGGGTTTAGGGTTTAGGGTTTAGGGTTTAGGGTTTAGGGTTTAGGGTTTAGGGTTTAGGGTTTAGGGTTTAGGGTTTAGGGTTTAGGGTTTAGGGTTTAGGGTTTAGGGTTTAGGGTTTAGGGTTTAGGGTTTAGGGTTTAGGGTTTAGGGTTTAGGGTTTAGGGTTTAGGGTTTAGGGTTTAGGGTTTAGGGTTTAGGGTTTAGGGTTTAGGGTTTAGGGTTTAGGGTTTAGGGTTTAGGGTTTAGGGTTTAGGGTTTAGGGTTTAGGGTTTAGGGTTTAGGGTTTAGGGTTTAGGGTTTAGGGTTTAGGGTTTAGGGTTTAGGGTTTAGGGTTTAGGGTTTAGGGTTTAGGGTTTAGGGTTTAGGGTTTAGGGTTTAGGGTTTAGGGTTTAGGGTTTAGGGTTTAGGGTTTAGGGTTTAGGGTTTAGGGTTTAGGGTTTAGGGTTTAGGGTTTAGGGTTTAGGGTTTAGGGTTTAGGGTTTAGGGTTTAGGGTTTAGGGTTTAGGGTTTAGGGTTTAGGGTTTAGGGTTTAGGGTTTAGGGTTTAGGGTTTAGGGTTTAGGGTTTAGGGTTTAGGGTTTAGGGTTTAGGGTTTAGGGTTTAGGGTTTAGGGTTTAGGGTTTAGGGTTTAGGGTTTAGGGTTTAGGGTTTAGGGTTTAGGGTTTAGGGTTTAGGGTTTAGGGTTTAGGGTTTAGGGTTTAGGGTTTAGGGTTTAGGGTTTAGGGTTTAGGGTTTAGGGTTTAGGGTTTAGGGTTTAGGGTTTAGGGTTTAGGGTTTAGGGTTTAGGGTTTAGGGTTTAGGGTTTAGGGTTTAGGGTTTAGGGTTTAGGGTTTAGGGTTTAGGGTTTAGGGTTTAGGGTTTAGGGTTTAGGGTTTAGGGTTTAGGGTTTAGGGTTTAGGGTTTAGGGTTTAGGGTTTAGGGTTTAGGGTTTAGGGTTTAGGGTTTAGGGTTTAGGGTTTAGGGTTTAGGGTTTAGGGTTTAGGGTTTAGGGTTTAGGGTTTAGGGTTTAGGGTTTAGGGTTTAGGGTTTAGGGTTTAGGGTTTAGGGTTTAGGGTTTAGGGTTTAGGGTTTAGGGTTTAGGGTTTAGGGTTTAGGGTTTAGGGTTTAGGGTTTAGGGTTTAGGGTTTAGGGTTTAGGGTTTAGGGTTTAGGGTTTAGGGTTTAGGGTTTAGGGTTTAGGGTTTAGGGTTTAGGGTTTAGGGTTTAGGGTTTAGGGTTTAGGGTTTAGGGTTTAGGGTTTAGGGTTTAGGGTTTAGGGTTTAGGGTTTAGGGTTTAGGGTTTAGGGTTTAGGGTTTAGGGTTTAGGGTTTAGGGTTTAGGGTTTAGGGTTTAGGGTTTAGGGTTTAGGGTTTAGGGTTTAGGGTTTAGGGTTTAGGGTTTAGGGTTTAGGGTTTAGGGTTTAGGGTTTAGGGTTTAGGGTTTAGGGTTTAGGGTTTAGGGTTTAGGGTTTAGGGTTTAGGGTTTAGGGTTTAGGGTTTAGGGTTTAGGGTTTAGGGTTTAGGGTTTAGGGTTTAGGGTTTAGGGTTTAGGGTTTAGGGTTTAGGGTTTAGGGTTTAGGGTTTAGGGTTTAGGGTTTAGGGTTTAGGGTTTAGGGTTTAGGGTTTAGGGTTTAGGGTTTAGGGTTTAGGGTTTAGGGTTTAGGGTTTAGGGTTTAGGGTTTAGGGTTTAGGGTTTAGGGTTTAGGGTTTAGGGTTTAGGGTTTAGGGTTTAGGGTTTAGGGTTTAGGGTTTAGGGTTTAGGGTTTAGGGTTTAGGGTTTAGGGTTTAGGGTTTAGGGTTTAGGGTTTAGGGTTTAGGGTTTAGGGTTTAGGGTTTAGGGTTTAGGGTTTAGGGTTTAGGGTTTAGGGTTTAGGGTTTAGGGTTTAGGGTTTAGGGTTTAGGGTTTAGGGTTTAGGGTTTAGGGTTTAGGGTTTAGGGTTTAGGGTTTAGGGTTTAGGGTTTAGGGTTTAGGGTTTAGGGTTTAGGGTTTAGGGTTTAGGGTTTAGGGTTTAGGGTTTAGGGTTTAGGGTTTAGGGTTTAGGGTTTAGGGTTTAGGGTTTAGGGTTTAGGGTTTAGGGTTTAGGGTTTAGGGTTTAGGGTTTAGGGTTTAGGGTTTAGGGTTTAGGGTTTAGGGTTTAGGGTTTAGGGTTTAGGGTTTAGGGTTTAGGGTTTAGGGTTTAGGGTTTAGGGTTTAGGGTTTAGGGTTTAGGGTTTAGGGTTTAGGGTTTAGGGTTTAGGGTTTAGGGTTTAGGGTTTAGGGTTTAGGGTTTAGGGTTTAGGGTTTAGGGTTTAGGGTTTAGGGTTTAGGGTTTAGGGTTTAGGGTTTAGGGTTTAGGGTTTAGGGTTTAGGGTTTAGGGTTTAGGGTTTAGGGTTTAGGGTTTAGGGTTTAGGGTTTAGGGTTTAGGGTTTAGGGTTTAGGGTTTAGGGTTTAGGGTTTAGGGTTTAGGGTTTAGGGTTTAGGGTTTAGGGTTTAGGGTTTAGGGTTTAGGGTTTAGGGTTTAGGGTTTAGGGTTTAGGGTTTAGGGTTTAGGGTTTAGGGTTTAGGGTTTAGGGTTTAGGGTTTAGGGTTTAGGGTTTAGGGTTTAGGGTTTAGGGTTTAGGGTTTAGGGTTTAGGGTTTAGGGTTTAGGGTTTAGGGTTTAGGGTTTAGGGTTTAGGGTTTAGGGTTTAGGGTTTAGGGTTTAGGGTTTAGGGTTTAGGGTTTAGGGTTTAGGGTTTAGGGTTTAGGGTTTAGGGTTTAGGGTTTAGGGTTTAGGGTTTAGGGTTTAGGGTTTAGGGTTTAGGGTTTAGGGTTTAGGGTTTAGGGTTTAGGGTTTAGGGTTTAGGGTTTAGGGTTTAGGGTTTAGGGTTTAGGGTTTAGGGTTTAGGGTTTAGGGTTTAGGGTTTAGGGTTTAGGGTTTAGGGTTTAGGGTTTAGGGTTTAGGGTTTAGGGTTTAGGGTTTAGGGTTTAGGGTTTAGGGTTTAGGGTTTAGGGTTTAGGGTTTAGGGTTTAGGGTTTAGGGTTTAGGGTTTAGGGTTTAGGGTTTAGGGTTTAGGGTTTAGGGTTTAGGGTTTAGGGTTTAGGGTTTAGGGTTTAGGGTTTAGGGTTTAGGGTTTAGGGTTTAGGGTTTAGGGTTTAGGGTTTAGGGTTTAGGGTTTAGGGTTTAGGGTTTAGGGTTTAGGGTTTAGGGTTTAGGGTTTAGGGTTTAGGGTTTAGGGTTTAGGGTTTAGGGTTTAGGGTTTAGGGTTTAGGGTTTAGGGTTTAGGGTTTAG